>OU452205.1:18532079-18927161 GCA_911728435.2 Apoderus coryli | reverse complement strand
ATTTCTTGTAAATGAGTTAATAAAATTAAATCAAACTTTGACTATAGGAATTCCTATAGTCAAAGAAATCATATCACTCCTATTGTGGTTAGGTATGTTATTTGTGGTTGCAGTGTTGTTCGGATGCTTTTTTTTTTCGTACTAGATGGCGCGTCAATTTCGTACTAGATTTACAATTTTCGTACTAGATTTACAATTGTCGTACTAGATTTACAATTTCATTAAATCTAAGTAATCGAGTAATTGTAACCTTGCTTGTTTAATGTAATGAATCACTTTTTCTAAAAAAAAACCCAAAACCGCTTGATGAATTGTTTGTTAGGTTAAATGAGATCTTTCTTTTTTTGTTCTCTTATTTGACCTCTTCCTTGCTGATTCAGATGCACACAGCAGACAGCCAAAGATGGTTAGATGAGATGACAGTAAAGTTTCACTTCTTCGTATCTATTAGCCATTTCGTAGAATATTTGGTTTTCCTTGAGATAGGGGATAAATATTGATTTGAACTACTAGAATCTAGTACCTTTTTTACTAGAATATCGTTCCGGCGTATTAACGTATGAGGTCTCTCAAAACGTACCTAAATAAAATACGAAAAAGCACCTGGGAACAACACTGTGGTATGTTTTGTGACGGTTGCATACTTGATATTTTCATGCGCCTATTGTTTGAGTAACTCGTCAACGCTTAGAAGTGTCCCAGTGGCAATTTCTATGTTTGTTATTCCATGATAGTGAATAGTAATTAAATTTTTGGGTATTATAAATAACAGAATATTTTCATGCATTTTGTGTTGCATACTCTGAAGGTATGTGATGGATTTTATTTTTCAAGTTTATTTAATGTCATTTTTACAGACTAATTAAATGATAATAATTTTGTGTTGCACTAATGTCAATTTACGCTTATAATACGATGGATGGTGCCATCGTTTGACTGATTTTCTTACACTGTTAGTAAGTAGGTATTAATAAAGATAAATATGGGACTGGTACAACTGATCATAATTAGTGAAGTTTCTAGTTGGTATGCCTACCTGATATATTTTGATTGGCCGTCGGCGGTTACAATTAGTTATTGGTTGTGGTTGAACAGGTGATGTGTAGTGTTGCCGGATGTCCAATTTTATTTCATATACATGGAATGTGATTGAAGGTCTATTTCTATTTCAGGGATTGTTTTCAAAATTTAGGAACCAATTCAATGGGCATTTCTTTCGATATTACCTAATCAATGGATTTCTCTTCCCTATGCTTCCTTGTTTCATTGATTTTTGTGATCGACAATTCGATTAATTGTCGAAGGAGATATGGCAACCTCGATCCTCTTGCTCCAAGATTTTTGTACGGTGAGAGAGAAAAATGGCATCATATTATCTGCATAAGAATACCGATTCTCAATTTTTATGATATTGTCGTTATCATCATATATATATATATATATTTATCAATTTGAATGGCATTAGTTATTGGCCATCTGTTAGCGTTAATAGTTTTTGGTGTAGCTGGATTTCTTCAGCGAAAGCTGATTGTGGACTTTTTGTCATTGTCAGCATCTGTGTCGTTATATACTGATGATTCTACCGGCGGATGTTGTTCTGGGTTTTGGAGAAGTCATTCGCAAGAAGCATATAATGCTCTGGGCTTCCATCATCATTGTCGTGTTACAAGGTAATTATGCAACTATTTCTATAACTTGTAGTTAATAATAGTTATGAGTCAGTAAAATGTGTCCTTATTTAATTTTGGGTAGAGAAACTTTGACAACCTACCTGTTTCTCATGCAATTTTTTGTATGTGTGTAGGGCTGCTACGTTACACGTTATCAGTCTGGTGCTACATACCCTGGCTATGCTACGGATGCTGGATGGTTTAGTAGACTGGATTTGGTGTGGCCAGTTTAGTACCGAAAATACTGTCATGTTTCGGATGTTTGAAGCTGATGGTTTATTCATTTTTGACCGACCTATTCCTATGTGTTTCTGGTCGACTTGTGCTCATATGGGTACGACAACCATTATTACCGAAGCTTGTCGCATCAGAAGAACGAAACTTAATCAGTAGATGTTTAACGGTGAATTTGGATGCTTGCAGTGCGGTAAAATGTATTTTTCAGTTTAGTTGAATTTTGATATAACGCTTAGCAACTGATTTTTTTACCCAAATCGTGTTTGTATATTTAATGTAACTTATGAATGTTATGTTAGATAATTTTTGATATACAATGTGTCCAGGGATAGAGTTTGGAAGAGGAAAAACTTTTTTATTTGTAGATTTAGAAGAAAAAGTCATTCTTTATAAAAACGTCTGCTTGTGTCAAAACTACAAATTCAAATACCAAATTTAAGATTACTATACAGGGAATATTAAAAATAATATTTTTAATGATTTTGATTTTCTTGTTTTTTTAATTTTATTATTTTAATAGTAGCTATGAAATTAACCACTTTGAGAAAAAAGCTTATTAGTGTTTTTTGCACAATTGGTGTAATAAATCACGGTTTTGAAAATATTTTCATAAAATTAAAAATAAAAACCAAAAAATCTAAATCATTAAAAATGTTATTTTTGATATACCCTGTATAGTAATCGTAAATTTGGTATTTGAAACTGTAGTTTCGACACAAGCAGACGTTTTGATAAAGAATGACTTTTTCTTCTAAATCGACAAATAAAAAAGTTTTTCCTCTTCCAAACTCTATCCGTGGACACATTGTATAGAAATTGCCGAAAGTGTTGACGATTTATAGATTTAAGTTAGGTAGGCCTGTTTTATCAATACAGATATAAATCAATTTTTAGTTTGGGGAATTTTGTACTCTCATTCTCTTTGATTGCAGCTGGTTCCAATATAATTTAGATATCTATAAAATTATTAGTACAGCCACTTTTAGCCCTAAAATAATATATTACTTTTAGTCTTGTTGTTTTGACGTGATAAGATTATTTAATTTTTTGATATTCGTCAAGTGGCGCCCATAAATAAAATTTGGTAAACCATACTATACTGAACATTTCTAAGTTCTGAACTTTTGGCAAAATAAAGAAATACATAACTGCCTAAAAATTTTACTAGGCGTGCGTGAGGACAGCAAATACAGCACATAGTAAACTTGGTCTACATACTCGATATAAAATGAGTGCCTTAGAGAACCCCGTGAAAAGTGTATAAAACGGATAAAATGTAAACGCAACATTTTTGTCGACTATAAAATTGATATTGAATAATACTAACTTTCCGTTCATCATGTCTGGTTGTCTACAATTTCTCCCTCTTCGTTCATGTCTTCATCGGTTTCCATATTACCTTTTACTTTAGCTTTCATCCCATCTAAAAAAAATCTAAAGTCACGACTAATTTTTTGGGGATAAGTTAGACATTGAATATTAAAATATCAGTTATGAAGGTACTGTTAGACAGTTCATTACTTAATAAACAATATTTTTATTTAATTGGTACTTACCACAGCTCTGCCGGGGCGCCCTATTAATATCCGATATCTTTATCCCAATCCAAGAATTTATTTTCGATAACTGGGTAAGCATGGCAAAGTCATCGGTCCCTTTTTTTATTAAATAGAATTTTGTAATATCTGAAAATACAAAAAGAATCAGTTCCATGTATTGGTCTCAGCTATGCCTTCTAAAAATATTCCAAAATAGAAATAAAATTTGAACAAATAGACCATTCTTACACAGAGCGTTGTGCAATTTTAATAGCAAAGCAAAAAACAAACGTCACCACAAATATGTTTTATATTAACGCCTTTATAGAGACACGTTTCGAGACTATAATACACTCATCATTAACCTGCAGCAACCTAGTGCTGGAAAACCGAACCATTACCCATTCACATTTAAATGCAGAACCTGTACTGGGGAGCATTTAAAGGATTAAATGGAAAAATGTAAGTATTTACAATATGTCTATTGCTTACAGACTGATGATGAGAGTGATATATCACGTAAACATGTTTATATAGTCATAATAATATATAATAATAAAATACGTACTTGTCCTGATGACGTCTGTTTTTTTGCCTTATTACAAAAGAAAATAATAAAAATCATTATGCCGTACCATGTATCGCTGCCAGTTTGGTTGCATCCAGCGCCGGCTTAGGTTCTAAGTTTTTATTGCGATTAGAAGATCTCCCTTGAACGGAACTCACACTTAGCGCGTTCAACCCAAACACAGACACAGCCATATTTTTAACGAATTGACTGGGAGTCTTACTTCTAGTAAATGCAGAGTCAAAAATAATTTTCTTTATGTAAATGTCGTGTCCCAAATGAATCTAAAAACAATCAATACTAAATTATAATATGCTATTTGATTACCATTTGATTAGATACACATCAATCACGGCCGAATAATCGAATCAATACTTTAATGACAACAATTACTGTTAATATTACCTCATCACCAACTACGTCACCAACTTCCGGTTTACCACGTATATCACCCATCTCGTCTATCGGCGTTTGGCTCAGTTTCCCACTAATATCTAGATTGATAATTAAAGTATTAATTAGAATCAAAGTTCTGTTAATTGTCCAGACTGAATAAGAGTTATTATAATTAGGTGGATGAGACAGAAATGTACTGCAACATTAATATTGAAATATAGAAAGAAGCTTCCACATGAAAAATTTGTCCACAAACAAAACCTTAATTTTCAGAGGTATAAGAATCATAGAAGAACGGCAGACTTTGTATCGCACTGAATACAAAATCTGCTAAAAAAATATTACAAAGAATAATAAATTAAATTATTAGTGTGGAAATGAAATATACCTCCTGAATTGGTTTTTTTAACTTTGTGTCATAAATAATATCTGCCTCACGATCAGAGCTGGGTAAATTACAATTAAAATTGACCAAGTACAATTCCAAATACTTTTATAGAAATGTAATTAGATTTAATTACAATTCCTTTGAGATTCTCAAATGTACCTGAATTACAATTATAATTACTTGTATTTGAAATTGATGAAAACAATTACTTTATTAATTACCTACTGTTTCTTTTGTTTATTTTCTATTTCAACAAAATCGAGAACGAAATAGACAAATCAAAATAGATAATATACATACCTAGTTTAAGGCACTATCATATGAGTAACACAAACACAACGTATAATACCTATCATTATACAGTAGGTAACGATCAAAACATAGTTGTTGTGTAAATCTTTCGACTTATAAAATTTAAACAAAATAATTCTTAAAGAGAGAAAAATAGAAGTCATGGTTAAGAAATTTTGTTAGCTTTCATTATCACCAACATTTCAAAATTTTCATCGGATAGTGCGTGCCACTTGCGAGCATTCACAATTGTGGCAAATGAAAATAGCCTTTCAACTGGTGCTGATGATGGTAGAATACAATTATATTTTAAAAAAGTACTTGAAATAAAGTACAATTACTATATCTATTTGAAAAGGAATTGCAACCAAATACAATTACATGAAAAGGAATTAATTGACAGTTCAATTACTTTTGCCCAATTACTATGCCCAGCTCTGCTCATGACCATAATGAAACCTATAAAGTGGTAGCAAGTAAGAACTCAAAAGTTCCATTTCAGTCAAAAAAATGACAATTAAACCCTCAAAATTCTAGGGTTCTCAAAATTCCAAAGATATACCTTCTCCTTAGCAAGAACAGTTTCTACAAAATAGCAAACTAGTACTAGATGGATAAAACTAAATAATAAGATTTCTGTCTTACTTAGTTTTGAAACAACGTCGATTACATTTTTTTGCAACTGAACATTTAATTCATTTGTGGTTTTCAGTTGGTCCCTCAAACTCTTTATTATCTCATTAGCTTGCTTTAATTTTTCTTTTAGAATTTCCTCTCCTTTTTTGTCTTCGGTTTCACATCTTTGACTAGTACCTTCAAACTCCTTCAATATTCCATGTTGGAGTGCTTGATTAATTGTTTTCTAGGTATATAAAAAAATAAGTGGATGTATTTATAACACATACTATACCTAGCTTATTATTGTTGAGAACAATAAAAATCCCGCTGCTTCATTTGTTTACCAAACTACCCCAATGTGAGGCTTTTCATAGGTACTTTTATTATTTTCCGTATCTACAGAATTTGTGTAGTATAAATAAATACCTAAGCTTTCAAAAAAAACATTGGCAGTTAATTACTCAGTAAGATATATTTTTAATGGATTACCTCAATTTTTATTACTTCTTCTAATAAATGTAAATACTAATTATTCATGAATTATTTTGCATTTTAGAAAATCTGGGAATTAAGTAAATTGAAAAATCTCCTCTTATACCTGATATTATTCAGTTTTCCTTCGGATGTACAAAGAATACTTTCAATGTGATAAAATAAAAGAACAGTATGTTTTTTTTAGTAATTAGGGTTAAAATTACTAAAAATCTCGATTATTGAATAAACGGTTGGAAATTGCGATTTCCTTACGGAAATATTGTCCTAACAATTTAATAATTTTAAAGTCCGCAAAAATCATGTTTGTATTTATCTTACCTTTAAAGGTCTGTGTGCTTTATCCTTAGGGTCAAATTTTTTGATGAAGCTATCTTCCGTTTCGGTTTCCGTATCGTCAGCGGACAGCAATAAATTTTTGTTTATCATTTTAATCCGTTTATCCTTTATTTGCTTTTTCAAAGCATCAATATCGTCTAAAACAACATGATGTATTTAGATTTACAGACGAATAATATAAATTTAAGAAGTAATCAATAATAAAACTCATAAATAGTGGTGGATTCTTAGGGAATAAGGACTTTGAAAAATGCTAATAGCTTTTATCCATTCAAACGACGTTTGGCCATATATTTACTGGCTTCTTCAGTGTGTTTTTAGCCTGAAGAAGCCAGTAAATATATGGCCAAACGTCGTTTGAATGGATAAAAGCTATTAGCATTTTTCCTTATTCCCTAAGAATCCACCACTATTTAATATTGTTTGGACAAAAAATTATACAATTAAAACTCATAAACTTAGCAAAAATACCTCCAATATATAAAATGCAGGCATCGTAGTACTGTTCGTCTACTGACCACTTGATTTTATATTTTTTGTTAAATAGTATATTGCATTCGTCAAAGTTTTTTATATCTTCGGTATTTACGATCTCTTGTATGTCATCATCCAGATATCTGACATAAGCATACCCCATTGCTTACTAAAATGAGTAAAAAGTTCTTAAATATTATCATTAATTATCAATTATTAATATAATTATTATTTATGAATGTGTATGGGTATTGTACAATTTGATGTATTTTGTAAATATGTGTAAAATAGTTAGATATGTAGGTATAATGCTTTTCGTTTCGCTTTTCATTTTTTTTCTTTCTTTTTGTAAATATGCAAGGTGCTTTATTATATTATGTAATGTTTTCTTTTGTAAATATGTAAAATAGTTATTGATATGTATAATGCTTTTCGTTTCGCTTTTCTTTTTTTTCCTGTTCTTTTTGTAAATTGATGTAGGTGTTTTAATTTCTAATTAATTAAGTAAGTAACGCTTTTTTTTTCATAATTGTTAAGGTAGAGTGGAAGAATGGCATTTGCCAAATCTCTGTCTTTTTGTGCAAATGTAATAACTTATATTTCACAATAAATCATTTATTTATTTATTTATATTTATTTTATTTCAGTTAATATTCTTTATTGGCTTACCTCCTTCTTATGCGGAATCAAGTTTATCACAAACACAAACTTATTTAGTTACCTATTTTATGCTGTTATATTTACTCATAGATCCAGCAAATATTATAATATAAATTTAGGCACTCTTTTTTATCTATATGGTTTTAGTTAGCACTTACACTTTATGACACAATTTAAATAGAGTTAGTTAACATAATATGGATAATTAAACACAAAACACAAGCCGACGCTATAATAAAACGCGAAGCTCGAAATGGTATTGCCCCATAGTACAACAAAACAAGGCAGCGTTGCCAGTATACATTTTTATATTGTACTAGACGATTAGTATAAAATGTACTTGATTTCAACTTTCTGTACTGAAGCATTTAAATAAACATGGAATTGTTACAAGTTCGTAATAGATATAATGTATTTTTAAGACTACTACTATCTGTACAGAACTATACACTAAAAAAAAGTTTTTATTAAATAAAAATAATTAATTAAATTATAAAAGAGGCATAAAGAAAATAATAAAATCAAAAATACATTGAACAAATATATTAAACAGGGTTGTGGAGCGTTTATGATAAATGTACTAGAAATGGCGAAATTGTATTTTGTATAAACAGAGCAAAAATGTACTAGATTAGTACAATTGTACTAGACCTGGCAACGCTACCTTGGGTACAACACGTAGGTCATCACGTGATATGTGACGTCATGCTCTGTACGTTTGATGTTTGATTTGTTTATACACTAAGTGCTTATTTATATAGTTGTTAATTATTCAAGTTTGTTAATTTTGTTTATCCACTGCTTTTATTTTATATAAATAGGTAGATAATTTGTAGAGAAAATATCCGTTTTATTTACTTTTGACTGTTTTATTGTGGATTTTAAAATGTGGTAGGTATGCTGTTTACGTATGTAAAATTGACAATCGCTCTAAAAACTTTAATAGTGAATTGAAGTTCTTTAGTTTAGATATAATATTAAAATCCAAATGGATACATTTGTGTAAGTGGTCACACAATTTTAAGACTTGAAATCGAAGTATTTTTGTGAGACCGATTACAAACGCAATCTAAGACATGAATTACTTGGGTATAAACAAATGCACTTCAGGTCACTGTTCCATCAAAGTATTTATATACGTGATACAAAAGAATTCAAAGAAAATTCACAAAGGGAACTCCGTGAGCATCAAAGAGAAAGAACAAAACTGTAGAAACAATGTTAAAAAGGTAATTAATATTTAAAAAACTGTCTTGTTATACTTAGCTTTTTAAAACTTAGGTTATAGTCAATAACAGTTTGTTTTTGCAGATTTGTATATTTTTTATTATTTCTATGTAATTATATTTATTTAGGTATATTGTTATAATTTTAAATAAAACTGATTTCAGTATAGTAAATTGTGTTTTCATCCTTCTTACATTATATAAGTTATTAATTTTTTTTAACTTTTTGGCACCGCAGCAGTGTTGCCATAGGGAATTATCATATTCACGATATTTTTTATGGTTTTCTGGAACATACAATGACGATATAGAGATTGCAACAGATGTTTTAATTACGTTTAGATATTTGGGCTTTTTATATAGAGACAATCACAAAATATGTGCCATTATAATATAATAATAGATATACACGTTATTATGGTTACAGATAAAGAATAGTAGGTATAGGTATTAAATAAGCTACCAAAATTTAGTTATGACGACATACACGTTGTATTGACACAAACTTCTAGATATGATTGTATTAATATTAGTGTGTCAGCGCTTGGTTAGTATCATCATCTAACAACGGACGGCGTCACCAACTTCAGTCGTTCATTAATAAATTTCTGGTATATGATAGCGCCATCTGTTGTTAGTTGATAGGTACTAACCAAGCGCTGACACACTATATTATAATAAACACAATGGTATTAGTAAATGGTCAAAACACCAGTGTTGCCGGTTGTAACATAATAATTTTGAACTAAACTTGAATAAATCTGGTAATAAATTTGTACGGTAACATGAATCTAATGAACATGATTTTTATCTACCTTTTTTTCTTGGTCATCATAATTTGATGTAAAATCTGAGCAGTTATAACATTATATTATTATGTTTAAGCATTGTCTTTTAAAGACAATGGTTTAAGCATGTTTTCGGCAACAGTGGATATGGTAAGAAAATCATCACTACTTTACAAATTTGTATCACGCGCATGCGTTTTAAATGAATATCTGTCTGCCTTTAGTTTTAGCCGTTTTCTTTCATTTATGTCAACAAACACACAAAAAGCAAAATACCTAACCATTATCTTTATAAAGACAATGACCTAAACCTAAACTATCTATATGAATGTTAAATTTTATTTTAATGACTTAAAGCGCCGCCGAGTTGTTTTATGCAATAATTTCTTAAAATAAAAATTCAAGAAATCTGCATTAAGTATTTATTATAACGAAAATGGCTTCGCAACGAAAAAGGAAACGTCTGTATAAAAGTCTTTTGGATCCAGAATCCCCAATAGTTAGTCGCCAAACTCAGTGGCGGTGGACGCAGAAAAATAATGATTCTATGCAATTCGTTAAACGTGATGAAATGGCAAATATAGAAACTACATCAAGAAGTGTCCAACCAAGGAATATACCAGCATATTTTCCAGATGATCAGCCTGCTATTAGCAATTCAAAAATGTTGTTGAGCCAACTGCATAGTGAGGGAGCAGATAATCAATTACATCATGATGTCGATTATGATAGTGATACTAGCAATACTTTGGAGTCAGTGCAATATGAGTTAAATACATCCAATAATGATATTCAGCAAGAACCTCTTGGTTATTATAATGAAACTAAAGTAAATCTAGATATATTTGCAATGATATTATATACTTACAGGTGTCATCTCTTATCCTGCTGAAGATGATGAAGATGAAGCAATATTAAATGATAATGTGCCACAAGATAACAAAACTTTTGAGAGCACAGTTATTTTTCAAGAATCTGAGGTAACTGTACATGATCTAAAAATTATGATAGCTCAATTTAATTTAAAACATTCGTTGACCAAAAATGCAACTTTAGATTTAATAAAATTACTAGAAGCTTGTGCTGGTAAGTCTTTACCTATTACACCTTACAAAATTGAAAAAGCGTTAGATATTCCCGAAACGATTGTTAAATATAATTTTTATTGTTCCAATTGTAAAGTTCCAGTTGGTACAAAATTAAAATCTGAAATTACAGCATGTCAAGAAAATATTGTGTGTATAAGTTGTCAAAGTGTTATAGAGTTTTCATTATCGTCACCTAATTATTTTCTAACTGTTGACTTAGAATATCAGTTTAGGACTTTCTTACAAAATCCATTTATTCAAACAAATCTTAATTTGAACAAAAAAAATAAGTGTTTAAGTAAGCCAGATGTTATATCTGATATATGCGATAGTAAGGTATATAAAGTTGCCAAAGAAAAACTAAATTTTGATCTAACTTTGAATTTCAGCACTGATGGTGCCAGTTTTTTCGGTTCTTCTAAAGAGCAAATATGGCCAATACAAATTATTGTAAATGAATTACCACCAGAAGTTCGATTTCGACATATAATATTGGCTGGTATTTGGTATAATAAAAAGGAACCAAATATGAATTTATTTTTAAAACCATTTGTTGATGATGTTAACAAAACTCTTAGGAATGGCGTTAAATATTTCTTTCAAAACGAATATAGAGTAGCAAAAATTTGCCCTGTATTTTGCTCAGTGGACTCTGTTGCAAGACCGATGATTCAAAATTTCATTCAATTTAATGGCTTCTTTGGTTGTTACATTTGTGAACATCCTGGTAAGGTTGTGGAAAAAGTTGTCAAGTATCCTAAAAGGTCACCATCACCACCAATGAGAAACCACAATAGTATTGTGGTGTGCATGAAAGACTCTGTTAAAAGCCACCAAATTATCAAGGGCGTTAAGGGGGCATCTGTTCTTATTAATTTGCCAGGTTTTGATACTGTTTGGGGGTATCCGATAGATTACATGCACACCGTGATCTTAGGAGTAGTAAAACAAATGTGGAATATTTGGACAACAAAAAATTCTGATATGTATATAGGATCACCGAAAATTTTGAAAGAAATTAATGAAAGATTAATAGGTATTAAACCTCCTGACGAAGTACATCGTGTACCTAGGAGTTTTGAAGAAAAAGCTAAATGGAAAGCCACAGAATGGCGATCTTGGTTACTTTTTTACTGCGTTCCTGTTTTACACAACATTTTAGATTCAAAATACCTTAACCATTTTGTTTTGTTACAAAATTCTATATTTTTACTGCTTCAAAAAAAAATTAATGATAATGATTTATATTTAGCTAAAGGATATTTGAGGAAATTTTTGAACGATTTCGAAATATTGTACACGCCTTCGGCAATGAATTTTAATGTTCATTTGTTAAATCACTTAGTTGAGACTGTTAAGCAGTCAGGGCCACTGTGGGCTACATCTACATTTTGTTTTGAAAGTGGAATATTTTCGATCAAACAAATAGTTAACGGTCCAATTGGTGTGGACAAACAAATAATATTCAAAATATTGAAATTGAATAAATTACAAGAAATTATAAGTATAGGTAAAAACACTTCTAATACGTGTAAAAATTTTTGTAACAACATATTATCATACCAAAAAAAAACATCTTACATTGAGCCACAAACTGTAAGGCTTTTAGGAGCATTTGAAATTAAAAATGGTGTAAAAGTTTATAATAGAATCCTAATTAATCATAATGTTTTCTCTAGTATAGAATATCGGAGGAACCATAAACATGATAACTCATATTTAAAATTGCAAAACGGCACTTATTGTCAAATTTTGAAAATTTTAGAAAATTCTGATGCAACAATCGAACTAAGCGTTCGTAAAGTATCTTGCAATTCATTCTCTATTATTGACAATTGTCCACAAAATATTTTTCAAATTAACTCTTTGGAAAATGGAGCCGATTTGTTATTTGCAATAACTGATTTAAGTAATATTAGTTCAAAATGCATTTATATTAATTGCAAGGAGACTAGCTTCATAGCTGAATTTCCAAATCTCATTGAAATTCAATGAACATTTTTTCGGCCACCCTATTCTACACATGATATTCTAAAACATAAGATAAATATGACAATAATTCCCCTTTTTTATTTGGTATAGTCCTTGCGTTTTAAATTGACAAAGGTTAATGTTAAAGCACAGCACCGTATGCATTTATCTTGATATTGCTTTGTTTAATATAGTATCCACATTCCAATAGTATTAGTTGAAACCGTGTATCTAAATCCGACACTGGAAATGTAATAAACCCCATATGATCCACGTACGACTATGCGCTGGCGTAAATAGAAAAATGAACTGATCCGCTGCCAACAATACCTCGATATTTTATAGACAGCTTTCCAGTGCAGTGCGTGAATTACTGATGAGGATTATCAAGCATATATATTTGTTAATGTGTTTTTGATATTTAGAGACATTTACTACTTTAAGGTAAAATATTATATTTAATAATCTGCAATGTAAAAGTTCCAAGAACACGCGAATTATTGAAATTAATAAAAGAACAGAAATTAAAAAAGCATTATATGTTATTGATACACGGTCATACACTCTTGGGGTTATACCTCAGTATTATTGTATATTTAACCCTATATAGAAAAGGTTTGGAGACCAACAAAAAAATATTGGCGAAAATGTAACAATTCCCCAACAAAAACCCGGTAGTAGTTGATCATATGAGAAAAGTAATAATTAACATTGAACATACTGATTTATGGAAAAACTGGGTTGAGCACGTAATTGACATGGAAAATCTTATTCAGCAATTCCATTTTACACGCAATTGAAATAAACAGTTTTATGCCACATAAAAACTATTTCACACTGATAAAATCAAATTCAATATTTGACTTGGAATGCCTTATTGAGACCAACAATTTCCAAATAAAGAATTTCCTATTAATCCATATAGAAACCAATTCGTTTCATGGTAATTTTTATTCAGTACTTCCATATTAAACGCAATTGAAATAAGCAGTTTTATGCCGCATAAAAACTAATTCAAACTGATAAAACCAAATTAAACATTTGATTTGGAATGCCTTATTGAAACCAATAAATTCCAAATAAAGAATTTCTTATTTATCCATATTGAAACCAATTCGTTTCATGGTAATTTTTATTCAGTAATTCCATATTAAACGCAATTGAAATAAGCAGTTTTATGCCGCATAAAAACTAATTCAAACTGATAAAACCAAATTAAACATTTGATTTGGAATGCCTTATTGAAACCAATAAATTCCAAATAAAGAATTTCTTATTTATCCATATTGAAACCAATTCGTTTCATGGTAATTTTTATTCAGTAATTCCATATTAAACGCAATTGAAATAAGCAGTTTTTTGCCGCATAAAAACTAATTCAAACTGATAAAACCAAATTAAACATTTGATTTGGAATGCCTTATTGAAACCAATAAATTCCAAATAAAGAATTTCTTATTTATCCATATTGAAGCCAATTCGTTTCATGGTAATTTTTATTCAGTAATTCCATATTAAACGCAATTGAAATAAGCAGTTTTTTGCCGCATAAAAACTAATTCAAACTGATAAAACCAAATTAAACATTTGATTTGGAATGCCTTATTGAAACCAATAAATTCCAAATAAAGAATTTCTTATTAATCCATATTGAAACCAATTCGTTTCATGGTAATTTTTATTCAGTAATTCCATATTAAACGCAATTGAAATAAGCAGTTTTATGCCGCATAAAAACTAATTCAAACTGATAAAACCAAATTAAACATTTGATTTGGAATGCCTTATTGAAACCAATAAATTCCAAATAAAGAATTTCTTATTTATCCATATTGAAACCAATTCGTTTCATGGTAATTTTTATTCAGTAATTCCATATTAAACGCAATTGAAATAAGCAGTTTTATGCCGCATAAAAACTAATTCAAACTGATAAAACCAAATTAAACATTTGATTTGGAATGCCTTATTGAAACCAATAAATTCCAAATAAAGAATTTCTTATTTATCCATATTGAAACAAATTCGTTTCATGGTAATTTTTATTCAGTAATTCCATATTAAACGCAATTGAAATAAGCAGTTTTTTGCCGCATAAAAACTAATTCAAACTGATAAAACCAAATTAAACATTTGATTTGGAATGCCTTATTGAAACCAATAAATTCCAAATAAAGAATTTCTTATTTATCCATATTGAAGCCAATTCGTTTCATGGTAATTTTTATTCAGTAATTCCATATTAAACGCAATTGAAATAAGCAGTTTTTTGCCGCATAAAAACTAATTCAAACTGATAAAACCAAATTAAACATTTGATTTGGAATGCCTTATTGAAACCAATAAATTCCAAATAAAGAATTTCTTATTAATCCATATTGAAACCAATTCGTTTCATGGTAATTTTTATTCAGTAATTCCATATTAAACGCAATTGAAATAAGCAGTTTTATGCCGCATAAAAACTAATTCAAACTGATAAAACCAAATTAAACATTTGATTTGGAATGCCTTATTGAAACCAATAAATTCCAAATAAAGAATTTCTTATTTATCCATATTGAAACCAATTCGTTTCATGGTAATTTTTATTCAGTAATTCCATATTAAACGCAATTGAAATAAGCAGATTTATGCCGCATAAAAACTAATTCAAACTGATAAAACCAAATTAAACATTTGATTTGGAATGCCTTATTGAAACCAATAAATTCGAAATAAAGAATTTCTTATTAATCCATATTGAAACCAATTGGTTTCATGGTAATTTTTATTCAGTAATTCCATATTAAACGCAATTGAAATAAGCAGTTTTATGCCGCATAAAAACTAATTCAAACTGATAAAACCAAATTAACCATTTGATTTGGAATGCCTTATTGAAACCAATAAATTCCAAATAAAGAATTTCTTATTAATCCATATTGAAGCCAATTCGTTTCATGGTAATTTTTATTCAGTAATTCCATATTAAACGCAATTGAAATAAGCAGTTTTATGCCGCATAAAAACTAATTCAAACTGATAAAACCAAATTAAACATTTGATTTGGAATGCCTTATTGAAACCAATAAATTCCAAATAAAGAATTTCTTATTAATCCATATTGAAACCAATTCGTTTCATGGTAATTTTTATTCAGTAATTCCATATTAAACGCAATTGAAATAAGCAGTTTTTTGCCGCATAAAAACTAATTCAAACTGATAAAACCAAATTAAACATTTGATTTGGAATGCCTTATTGAAACCAATAAATTCCAAATAAAGAATTTCTTATTAATCCATATTGAAACCAATTCGTTTCATGGTAATTTTTATTCAGTAATTCCATATTAAACGCAATTGAAATAAGCAGTTTTTTGCCGCATAAAAACTAATTCAAACTGATAAAACCAAATTAAACATTTGATTTGGAATGCCTTATTGAAACCAATAAATTCCAAATAAAGAATTTCTTATTAATCCATATTGAAACCAATTCGTTTCATGGTAATTTTTATTCAGTAATTCCATATTAAACGCAATTGAAATAAGCAGTTTTATGCCGCATAAAAACTAATTCAAACTGATAAAACCAAATTAAACATTTGATTTGGAATGCCTTATTGAAACCAATAAATTCCAAATAAAGAATTTCTTATTAATCCATATTGAAGCCAATTCGTTTCATGGTAATTTTTATTCAGTAATTCCATATTAAACGCAATTGAAATAAGCAGTTTTTTGCCGCATAAAAACTAATTCAAACTGATAAAACCAAATTAAACATTTGATTTGGAATGCCTTATTGAAACCAATAAATTCCAAATAAAGAATTTCTTATTAATCCATATTGAAACCAATTGGTTTCATGGTAATTTTTATTCAGTAATTCCATATTAAACGCAATTGAAATAAGCAGTTTTATGCCGCATAAAAACTAATTCAAACTGATAAAACCAAATTAAACATTTGATTTGGAATGCCTTATTGAAACCAATAAATTCCAAATAAAGAATTTCTTATTAATCCATATTGAAACCAATTCGTTTTATGGCAATTTTTATTCAGTAATTCCATATTAAACACTATTCATTTTAACCTATTAAATCCGTATAAAACCCACTTTGTTTTGAATCTGTAATGGCATATTAGATCTAATCATATTTAAAACTTATAGAGACCAATACAATTCCATTGATGTGTTTTATATGTATATCCAAATAAACCCAAACCATATTGAATCATATAAGATTACTATTAAAATAACATAGAGCTTGTCAAAGCCAGATTAAAACCTACATTCACTTATAGATACTTATAGATCCAGATCAAGTTTTAATATGATTCTATACGGTATTTTCAACAGGGTAAACAAAATGGTTGTTATTTCAGATTGTTAATAAAAATATATTCAAATTGGTGTTATGTATATTGTTCCCTCTAGTGGATAGAAGTGTAATTAACCAAAACGGATAAATTATAGGAATCCCTTTTTCTTGATCGCGGTCTCATCTTTACAGACTTCAAACACTGACAATATGTGTCTTATTACTATACATTATCTAGAGATCTATAAAACTACGTAAGAACTACAAATATATTTATGTTATTACAGTTTTCTTACACTATTAAAGTGAACAATTAGTGTTGTAATATACTCATAGATGTCGTTTAACAATCGTTAGGCAACCATTATATTCGTACAATGCTAATATGTTAATATATTTATAGATGAAGATATGCAACCCATCTAACATCTCTAAGTAGGCTTTTGTTACATTTCAAACGCTGACTCACATGACCCAAAAAAAAAAAAAAAAAAAAAAAAAAAAAAAAAAAAATACCTAACAAATATTTTGTTGTGCGTCATTTGTAATTTGTGCGACGTTTTAAGTTTGAATGTAAGATGTCTGCAAGAAAAAAGTGCAAAATGCATTGATTTGTAAATTAGAAAGTGTTTTAAACAATAATGCAATAAAGCATTGTCAATTAAAATACCTAACATGTAATGGCGTTTTAAGAAAAATTAAAAAAATATTATAATATATTGACTCCCAAACTTAACTACATAGTTATCTAATAATTCTTATCTAGACACTACACTGTAAAATCACTCTATAGTCCAAATATACTTAAATAATAATCCGCAATTCCAACCAAAACATCAATAATGATCCAATCATCACTCAACAAACATCGGTAACGTCCACCGTGGGGTGAACGAGGGCACGGTAAGATACCGATCTTTGTCGACTCAAATTACCGATATCGGTCGGTATTAGAGCATAGAGAATGCCGCACGAAGCGACTTGCCGACGGCTGTCGGTAAGTGAGAATTACCGATACCGACGGCACTTGGAAACGGTTACATAATAGCGCTACTGGTTTCTGGGCGGGGCACACGAAATCTTATCCCCTGTAAAAGATCTGGACAGTCCACTGCACCGTGTAATATCTTATACAAGATCTTAATTCGGCATAAAATTCTTCTCAACTCGAGAGAGGGAATCTCGAAACGCAGAAGCATGGCGGCGTGGTCACTTCCTCTCGGTGGATAAATATTATCCGCTCTGAAAACCAGATACTTGAGAAAGCGGCTCTGGACTGATTCCAGAGATCGAATATGGACTTCATATATGGGGCTCCACACAACTGAGCCAAATTCCAACTTTGTCCTAACGAATGCATAATATAGCACCTTCATTGTGAAAATATCATTAAACTGACGACAATTTCGAATAATGCAATCCAGTACACGATTAGCACCAGAAACAACGCTCAAAATTTGCGGCACGAAGGTAAACTCTCGATCGAAAATGACGCCCAGGTCCCTAACCTCATTCAATATTTCTAAGGAAACACCGTTTAAGCAACAATTGTAGTTCAACGCGCGCTTAAGTCTAGATAAACTGACTACCTTACACTTTGAGACATTGAGCATTAAACGGTTACTGATACACCAATCGCAGAGGATCTTTAAATTGGTCTGTAGGAATTCACAATCTTCATGTGAGACAACACGCCGAAAAACCTTCAAGTCATCCGCATAAGCGAGGCTGTCACAAGTGAAGGTCTCAAGAAGGTCGTTAATAAACACATTCAACAGCAAGGGTCCAAGGTTGGAACCCTGCGGCACGCCCGACGAAGAAGAAAAAGTACCTAGATGACTTAAAACCGTCGTACTCCACAAACTGAGATCGACCAAGAAGATATGAGCGAAAGAATCGTACCATCCGCTCAGAAAAGCCGAAATCTCTCAATTTCCTCAATAGCAGACAGTGATCAAACGCCTTCCGAAAATCAGTGTAAACCACATCCACCTGTTGTAGACGATCCATAGCGGAACAGACAATCTCGGAGAACACGGCAAGATTAGTTGTACACGATCCGCCCGTTCAAAAAGCCATGTTGTTTATTCGAAAATCTATTTTGAATCTGTGGATACACCTTGTTATAAATGACGATCTCAAGCACCTTTGAGAAATTACAGAGGATCGAGATTGGTCTATAATTACTGATAATAGATGACGCACCGGACTTCAGGATAGGGATAATCTTAGCTGTCTTAGGAAAGCTAGATGATTTAAAAATCAACCGAAAAATATGTAGTAATGGAGACGATAAATAAATAGGAAGACAATCCCTCACGATAAAACTCGGGATGCCATCCGTACCACAGGTCAGCTTGTTGTTAAGCGACCGACCAGCCTTGACAGCATCATCGAGTGTGATGTCGAAAATATCAACTGCCTCACCGTCCACAACGCCAGCAACTGCATCAACCACGGGAATTGAATCCACATAAACACTATGAAAAAACTTGAGGTTCTATGCAACAAATAGTTTTCACAGTGTTATTGGAGATTTTAGCGGTATGCATCCAACAACTGCTAGAAGAATTGTAAACCGAGTGTCGAAATCAATTGCAAGACTTCACCTCAATTCATAGATATGCCAGATCATACACAATTTATTCAAGAACAAACCAAATTTTATGAGATTGCTGAGTTTTCTCGTGTTATAGGTGTGGTGGATGGCACTCATATAAGATTCCAGTCTCCAGGTAGGTATCTAGATTAAACTAATATTTGGAAGAAAATTAAAGCTACCTACTTTTTAAATACCTACTCATTTCATTGTTCAGGAGGTGAAGATGAGAAGTATTTAGAAACCGAAAGGGTTATTTCTCCATTAATACACAGGTAACGTGTACGGCAATATTTTTAAATAGTACGCTTCGCAGAAGATTCGAAAATGGTGAATTTGAGAACTGCTATTTATTAGGTTTGTAATGTTATAAACCTTAGTAGATTATCATTTTAATAAAATATTGCGTTTGTAGGTGATGGGGGATGTGCATTGAAAAAATGATTTTTGACACCTTTACTTGGCTGGGACCAAACACACTAGCAGAATTAACGTATAATAAAAGCTTCAACAGCACTCGTAATGTGGTTCACGAACTATAGGTGTCTGGAAAAGAAGGTTTCCCTGTTTAGCTTCTGGACTTAGAGCCAAACTGAGCAATAGCCTGCTAATTATCGTAGCAACGGCGGTATTACATAATTTGTCCAGACAAATGAACGAACCAGAGCCCCGAGCTCCTGAGGGCATGGATATTGAGCAACTTAATTATTTAATTCAAGTGGGTAATATTCCTGACGCACCCGCAGAAAATGCTAATTTGGCAGGGCATATAGTTCAGAGACAAATAATTGAGAATAATAAGATAACGTGATTGGAATCAGTTTAATTTTAAATTAATGAATAAAAATTTAGCAATAAAGCATAAGTATCACAAAAATTTTAAACTAAAAAATATATATATTTGGCTTGGAATTCATATAATACTAAATTGGTAATTATTCTCAAGTAAAAAATAATCCTTTCAGGTTTGATAGAAGCTACTGTGTTAAAAAAAGAAAGTATCTAAATTGTCAATGGCTTTTACACAAAGTTTGATAAACAATACAACAACCAAATATGTGTGGAAGTATAGTTACTAAATTTAAATTAACTTTTAAAAAACCTTTAGAAGAGTAAAGAACATTTGAAACCAAAAAAATAGAAAGTTTTATAAGAAAAAAATGGCTTATGTGGAATCACTATCAATGGATGATATGGGATGGGCTCATTGTTTTTGTTCTATTTTTATTGCTAATAGTTTCATTCCCATTTTGTGTTTCTTTTCGTTATTTTCAAACGATTTCTTTTGTAATTTTGCAATTGCCAAACGATGCCGATGGTTCAACAACGCATTATATTTTTTAGCGATATCATTTGAAGTTAATGCTCGTACTACCGTTGCAGGCCTTCTACGTGAGCTGTCAAATCTTCCTATTGATTTATAGTAGTTGAGTCGTCCTGGTTATTTGCTACTTCCTGCAATACAATGTAATTATATTTATATGGTTAACTTGGTAACAGTGAAATGTAGGTACTTACCACAGAAAAGGAGGTTATACATAGCTTAGCGTAGCTTCCTTTTTCTGTGTACTTACTATTGTTTGTTCGCCTTCAAAGGGATATGTTATTTTTTCAGATGATAAATCTACTTGTGCCTACAAATAATAAATTATTACGTATCTAAGTATATATTAGAAAAAATGCTATGTTTAAGCATAATTTAAAAGTACTTATATTACATAATAATATGTTACTTCTTGGGGCATGTCACGACACTAAAGCTCATATTTTTTTGTTCATTGCTTGCCCTATCAGTATTTTTATCTTCGATGATTTTGTGGTATTTGTGAATTATCTTAAATAATAAAGTTATTTCGTTGGGCGTAAAATTTGAACTCCTTTTCCTTTTGCTCGATTCCATTTTGCTAGTTTCTTAAAATTAAATATATATTAAAACGAATAGATCTATTGAAGTCTACGTGATATAATAAAATCATTAACTTACCACAGAAGTAAATGATACCTAGGTATGTGATGTGGTTGCAAAATGTAATACCTACGAGTATTTTATTTTAAATTCAAACAGTTTATTATTATTATTATAATTATTAGAATAACCTGTTTTATTTTTCTTCTTCTTCTTAGTAGTTTACGTTAAATGACATATACTAACAACGTTGTCAGATTGTCACGGCCCTAAATTTGCGGTTTAATTAAACAGGATATATTGTTCAATAGTGCATCCCAAAATACTTAATCACAGATTAATATTAATCCACCTCTTAACTAATACTGGATTACCAATTTGTCGGTGCAGTCGGCAATAATTGTTATAATATATGTTAAAATATACGTATGCACCTGTAGTAAGTCTATATCTCCTAGGATATTCTAACAAATTAAAATTTTAAAGCTTTCATATAATAATTATTAGGAGATATAGACTTACTATAGGTGCATACGTATATTTTTTTAGTAAATATTAATACCGGTTATTTGAAAAAAAGGGTAAAATATCAAATTGAAAAAAGTGTCAAAATGCAACATTTTTAAATGGAAACCCCCCATTTTATATATTTTTTTTATTTTTTTGCATCAAAAATAAGGGCAAGTTTATGAAAGGATGTATATCCCAAAATCAAAATATTGACAATTTTACATTTTGCTATTACAATAGGGATAAGAATTTGAAATTTAATTGATTTGAGTTGGCCATGATAACTTTAGATAGCAAATAAATATGACACTTGTCACAAACAATCAACCATTATGACAAATTGTAGATATTAAGTAGTAGTAATAATCATGGCGGGCTTATAAATTATACTAACGAATACAATCTAAATTTGTTTATTATCTATGGAGAATGTGACAGAGCGATAACAAGAACATGTAATAACATTTGCTACCAAATACCCAGAAAAACAAACCATCACCAAAAGTTGTTAGACTAATAATACATAATTTCTACTAAAATCAATTAAATTTCAAATTCACATTACTATTGTTATTAAAAGAAGGAAGTTGACACCCATTTCCGGTATAACCGGAAGTACTAGATTCTTGAAAACATTTCAGCCGAATTGGTTCCGTCGAACTATGGACTACACCTGCTTTTTAGATTGTTCCACAGTGCAGTTTCTCCATAATCGATCGAATCCTTTCACGCTGGGACACCCGGTATATTAATATAAAATAATTAAAGCACGTGTAAAATCCAAAAAAAAGGACGCACTGTAGAAACTTTATCAAGCCACGCCAGATAGCGCCATCTCGTGACGAGAACGCTATATTATGTCAAAAAAAAGTATTAGCGCCATCTCGTGACGAGGATAGCATATTAAACTTCACATATGTGTCATCTAGTGGCAAGAAGTAATATCAAAGTGCTAGCCAAAACGAGCTTCCAACAGAAACGGATAGGTGGTTCCACAAACAAATTCAAAAACGCTGTCAGTTGAAAACCACAACACCTGTTCACCAACAATGACTAGGTCAAGTTCAAGTTCCCGGTCTCAACACAACAGCTGATTTGTTATGCGTTATAGGTTTACATTATAAGGAACGACGCGACGCACAGAGGTCATTTATAATAAACTACAGGGAAATAATTAAAATAACCTGTTGCCCTCGAGGCACGAATAGCTCTTCATATTTAAGTGCAAAAGTAATAATTGTATGTCCTTTTTGTCATTTATCTAAATTTAATAAATTTTTGTTTTGTTTTAGACATCAGCTATTTTTTTTAAGTATCGGGTTTTTTCATTTTTCTTCTCTTTGGAGACACTATTTATACGTACATATTTTATATTTCAGATCTTCTAGACCAAGTTCTTGTACGCAAAATATATGATTTTTTTTAGTTTTATTATAAAATTTATTTTGCCCCCTTTTCTACTATTTACGAACTCCTATGTAAACAAAATTGTTATGCTGCATGTTGTAGGTTATCTTATATCAAAGCAAATATAAGTAGCCAATTTTTCTGTTATATTTGGAAAAATATTTTTTTTTTCGTTTTTGACCCTTTGTCGAACGCCTGTGTGAACCAGTTGGTTTATGTAACATTTTTTAGGTTATATTCTAACAACTACGAAAAATTATTCCGTATTCCGAATAAGTTTAGGAAGTATATGTTTTTATTTTGACCCCTTTTACACTATTTACGAACGCATATGAAAACAAGTTATTTATAACACATTTTTTAGGTTATATTCTATCAAAGCTATAATTAACTAGTCAATATTTCTGCTATGTTTAAGAAATTCGTTTTTTCTAACCTTTCTGCCCCATTTTACACTTTTTTCGAATGTGAATGTGGTCTAATTGTTTAGGTTAAATATTTCAGGTTATGTTTAATTAAACGCACAAAAAATTATTCAATATTTCGGATAAGTTTAAGAACAATGATTTTTAAAATTTTTGAACCCTCTTTTAAACCCTTTGCCTACGCTCAATGTTAATCACCACCTATAAATATACTGTAGTATTTTCGTACCAAATGTGGTTAAAATCCGTTAAGTGGTTTTTGAGTTATCACGGATACAAATTTTTTCTGACCCTTTTATAGAATTTTCACGGACGTCTATGGTACATTAATTTTTGTCGTGTATTTTTAACACCAATTCAACTAGTTAAATATAAAAATTTTTACATTTTAATTTTTTTTTTATTTTACCCCTTTTTTTTATATTTATGAACGCCTGTGTAAATAAAAATTTTATGCTGCATTTTTTAGGTTATCTTATATCAAAGCTATATATAATTAGGCAATTTTTCTGGTATATTTGGGAAACATTTTTTTTTCGTTTTTGACCCTTTTTTTAGACTATTTTCGAACGCCTGTGTGAACCAATTCTTTTATGTAACATTTTTTAGGTTATACTCTATCACAACTATGAAAAATTATTCCATATTTTGAATAAGTTTAGGAAATATATATTTTTTATGTTTTGACCCCTTTTCCACTATTTACAAACGCCTATGAAAGTAAGTTATTATTGACACATTTTATAGATTATATTCTATTAAAGCTATAAATAATTAGTTAATATTTCTGCTATGTTTAAGAAGTACGTTTTTTTAAATATTTTGTACTCAATTTTACACTATTTAAATTTAAATCTGTTAGGTGGTTTTTGCGTTTTCGTGCATACAGACAGACATTTTTATTAAAACTACTCATTTATGTATAAAATGACCAAAAACAAGTATTTCCGGTGAAATTAAAAAAAAAATTTTTCATGAAGCTAATAGTCTCCATATACAGGGTGAACTATCACTCAGTACAAAAATTTTAACCACATGCTCAGGAAAGCATGAAAAACCATAAAAAATTTGTTGTTTTGTAAATAATAATTATTATAATACCTTTTTAATAAATCCATCTTTACTACTGCAGAATTGTACACTGCTTCTTCGTTCTCGCAAACAACAAACTCCTAAAACGATATTCTCGCATACTTATTGAATACACTAAAAACACAAAAGATTCCGAAAGCATACTACATGCCGGCGAGTTTGTTAATATTCGCTGATGCCGGTTTATTTTAAATTTAACGAAATATTTAACTATGAGATCCAGCTTTAGCGGCGCTGCCGTTGTCTTATAATACTTGATCAATAACAATCAGTCTGGAATACTCCAACTTGTAGATAATTTCTTCGTTTTTGAAAACTTCTAACGATATTTTCGCATTTTGAACACACAAACACTAATTAAACATTGTCGGAAGCACACTAAAACCCAGATAAGTAAAACTACTACTTACTTATCTGGGACTAAAGGTAAAATGCCGGTTCAATTTTAATTTACTTAAATCGTTTATTCCAATAAGGACGAAAATGTAAACACAAACATAATTAATCCAAGGTTAATAACCTCCCAGGACACCTGTATAATCCTATTGTGCAGACAAATTCGACGTTAATCATCTGTTAACCAGCAGCCTAACGTGTTGTCAAGTTTATAACACACATATCATTATTTTGAGTGAGAATAACTTATTATTTCTTATTCTTATTATGTATCGAGCATCTAGCCATATTATGCTACTTTTAATCCTTGACCCCGCATGTGGTTTGCATGTGTATACCACAGTGTCAGAAATTCCTCACAAATTTCTCAGATCACTCAGATCAGATTGGCTGAGGTGGCATAATCACCTACCATTCACCCTTACTTGAAATTTATAAAAGGAACGTGAAACTGTCAAAAATTATCATTAGATACTTAATTTCTCACGTAACTATGGTTGTTTTTACATTACATTAGACGTTAGAAATTGCGCATTGCATACTTTACACATTAGGCAGAATAAAATACACATATGATAAAACGGGTTCCCTACGTTCACTACACAAAAATTTTGTCGGAAATATTATAATCATTATTATGAAATAACGTAAATATTAATGATGTGGTAATGGTGAATAAGATTTGGAAGCCAAGAGCTACTAAGAATATTTAGCGCCTATTGACCATCGCTTTTTTGGCCAAATCTGGCAAGCCTGCATTCACGAATAATTATTATGCAGATTTTGTCACTATCGATCGAGTTTGTTATTAAAATTTGAACAAACGATATCGTACATTTTCAACCGATAAAATGGTAATATTTTTAGTATAAATACAACAATAACTAGAAACTACACTAATGTTAATAAATACCGATCTTTGATCCGATACATTGGTACTATCGTTGGCAAAGCCCAGCGGTATATCCAATCAAGTATATTGATATATCTGCTAAAAGAAATTATCGGCAATATACTCTTTAAATTTTAAGGTAACATATCGTTGCAATGCAGATATATAGATTTTGATAATATCGACATGGGGATGTTTTCCTTTGTCATCGCGTTTTTGACGTCGAATTATTATATTACTTTATTGATTTGTGAATGTTTGAAAATCGAATTGAAATTATTGAAAAACGCGGAATTAACAGACATGGTAATAATATTATACCTATGGGAAATGCAAAGAAAGATCAAATCGGGCGGCAGTGGAATACCGGAGACGTTTTCCAAATAGGAAAGACATGCCTAATCTAATCCTCGCACATTTGTTGTGTTGTGTGTGAGATACTGGTACATTGCAAGCTCAAACGGGTGGACAAAGAGGACAAAATAATTTAGAACATGTAGTGGCTGTACAAAATTTAATAGAGAAGGAACCCTCCATAAGTACTACGGAGATTGCAAAAAGATTGGGAATATCTCAGAACAAGGAGGATTCTGAAGGAGAACGAGTTTCAACCGTATCACATATAAAAGGTCCAGGCACTAGAAGTAGTTCAGTGATTAAGCGCATAAGCAAGTGTGGTAAAGTTAACGGTGGCCCCTTTGAACATTTGCTGTTGTAGTGCTTTGAAGTGCTAGTGTTATTTGCATTTGTGAGTTTTTTGTTGCCCTTTGGGGTTTTCCTAACGGATGGGATCCACCTTGTGATCGTCGGGCTGAGTACCTGACATTAAACAAGAAGAGTGGACGAGGTAAATCAGGCGGTCCTCAGGAAGTTCAAAAATCATGGCGGCATGGCATGGCATGTTAGCCTATGCGAAAGGTAGGAGCTTACATAATATTTAATATTTCGCATGATTGAAGTCACATGATCATCTACATTTTCTAAATAAATTGTTTACTTTAAATGCTCGGTAAATCGATACACTTGGCAACATGGCGCTGTATCATAACATTTAAGCTAATGCCTAATTTAAACTTCGTTGGGCAGGCGTTCATAGGCGTCGTAAAAAGGGAGTTTAACATGATTTACAAAAAAATTATTTTCAGCCCTAATAAAAATGTTGGAAATTTTTTGAAAGGCGATTCTGTTAAATCTTATTTTTCTCTACCTCTAGTTAAAATTTTTGTACTGAGTGATAGTTCACCTTTATATACATATATTACATACATGATATGGAGAGCTAAAAATATAAAGTCCGGTTTAGCCAACGTTTTATGTATAACGCAGTGAATATAATTTTGTCACAGTTTTAGTGTATAATGCATAACAAAAGCGAGCGTTTATCCAACATATAGTCATAAAAACAAGCATAACCAAAGTGCCGAGCCAATCAAAATCTGTATATTATGCGCATGCGGGATGCGGGCAATAATACACAACATGATTATTTTTATTTTTGTTTGGGCCATACGAAACAATAAACATTATTCTATGTTACCAAACATTTAAAACAATTTTGTAATTTTTTCCACAATTTTGCATCATACTTCATAGATCTCCTATGTTATGTAACACAAAATGTAATATACATTCAGCAGTTTTATTAGTAGATTTTTAAAAAAAATCTAACTATTCAGGAGATCCACACAACCGAAATTTTGAAAAATTTTTATGCAGTCCTTCATTTTATGACCCCTGGATCCTAAAAATGACCTCAGTTCAAAAGTTTATATATATATATACATACCAATCGTATGATACGACGCCCAGAGCGCTACATTGCTCGGATGATACGACGCCATTTTGGAGATACGACGCCCGACCTCGGGCGTTGGAAAAATTCACGTGTATATTCTTGATATGTTGTTCTATAGGCCCCTACCAACCCATATTCAAATTTTAGTGTGGGCGTCGTATAGTCATATACACATGGACATTATATATGGAAATAGTTCAAGAGAAAAACGTGTAGGTGGCGCGTCGTTAAATACGTATATAGTGTTTTATACGCACCGCATGATAGGAAGCCCACATCATATTGCGTATGATGCGACGCCCGAAAGCCTGGCAACAACGTAAGGCATAACTTTTATTATTTGAATAAAGAAATTAAATCGTATTTGTACATTTATTTGCTTATATTCAACATACCGGGTTACGACAGAAAGTTGAAACAAGAAGACAGGTATTTGAAACTTAAATATTCCGTTTTCCAGAAAAAATTTTAATCGACATAGCATCTAAGTTATCAGAAATGCTATCGAAATTAGACTTTTAAATGATTCGCCTGGTACAAGTAAGATTTTTACATTATACGAATCATTTAGGGTACTATACAGCAACTTTTAATACATAAATTTAGAATTGACGGGTTTGATATATGATAAAAAATGCAATGTTTTAACTAGTTTGTATAGAAAATATATAAACTTCGAATAAAATTAAAAGCTTTCTTTCACTATTCATCCAAATTCTGATTTAAGGCAAATTATATTTTTAAGAATTTTAATAGCCATTAACAAAGCTAAATTCGTATCAATTCTTTCATGGTTTTTTAAATGCACACATATAATTTATAAAGGGCAGTTCTTCTAAAAATTTGACACTCAGTAAAATGTTGAAATACTTTTAATTATAAAAAGCTGTCATTATGAAAACAGCCCACTCAGTATTCCTGAACTACATTCAAAATTTCAAGAGTCTGTTTATTCCAGTCATGAAACGGATAAAATTTTCCGGAGACCTATTTTGGACCAAAAAAAAAATTCAAAGTAAATAATTTATTCAAAAAGAGTTGAGGGAATGGGTTAATACAGAATACTCCAAAAAGGAGGGGCAATCCAAACGTATAATAATATATAGGGTATTCCATTTGCAATAAGAAAGTTCGTTTCAACTTCCGGTATAACCAGAAGTCGTACAAATATGACAATATTATAGGCTGATATTACTACTTTTCCCAAAACTTCTAATCTACCAGCAATTACCCTATATATATATCATGTCGTAAAAAAGTAGACAGAACAATATGAAGAATAAAAAAGATCAGTTGAATAACGTCTTGTCAAATAAAGGACTTGATATTTAAATAAACATTCATAAAATCCACAATTATAATAATCCCAAATATAAAAATGTAATTAATATCCTATGCTCCACTTCAAATTAAATTTGATAGATTTCTGGAAATGATTCTGAAACATTACCTATTGTCAAAAAATCGACATTTTTGTTTTAACTTTTGAATTCCAAAAAACTTTTGTCGTATCGAAAAATAAATTATTACATCACAGAAGGCGAAATTCAGCTACCTATACGACACGACGCGACCCCCATACACTCTAAAGAGCTTCCAAGGCCCGACTTGTGCGCCTAGAAGGATTAGGAGAATACATTTTTGACAGGAACGTTTTTGTTACTACAGTGGGGAAATACTAGTTTATGTGATTCCCATGATTTGAGAAGAACAACTATACGCAGCCCGTTTTATTATATTATATTACACATATTTTATGATTATAATATGGGAGATCGAACTAAATTTATTTTGAACTTGGCGGACAAAGATAAAATAGGTTAGCAATTTTAAAATGTTACTTATATTCAATAAATATACACTGTGTCCAAGATAAGAATGGGATAGCATTGGAATCTTGAAAACGGTAGGAGTTACAATATCGGTTTAATTAGAGAAAACTTGTACAATTTAAACACAGTTTAAATGGTGTTTTTAAAAGTAAAGTGACTTTAGCCGTTTTCGAGAATTTTTGAAAAAATTATTTTTTGCGATTTTTATTTATTTCAGCCATTATTTTTACAGATAAAAAAATCGAAAGCACTTCCTCATTGTTACTTTTTGAAGAGAATAAGTTAGCGTTTACAAATTGTCACTACGACGTTTCGTTTTCGAAAAACCATCACTAACTTCGTTTTTTAAAATACGGCCCTGGATTTTTTATTGTTAAATTTAAAGCCATTTTCAATTCAAAAATAGGTGGTATATCACACGTAATGGTTTAAACAAGTTTTCAGTATTTTTAGCTGTTATTTAAAGTTATTCAAGAAAAATCGCCATCGTTTGGCACTCAATTTGCGTAAAACATTCATCTGAGAAAGGCGTTTTTTTAATAACCTCAAAAAGCACAAAAATTTCACCTAAATTTAAAAAGCCGCGTACAGAATAAAATATTGTACTGAGACAGAAATAAATTGTAAAATAATAATAAATAATTGTGAGTAACGACGAAACAATGTTTTTGGTAAACCTACTACTCTGCATTCAGTCAGCAGTGGCAAACCATGGCGATTTTTCTTGAGGAAGTTTAAATAACAGCTAAAAATACTACTATGTGTTTACATCACTACGTGTGAAATACCACCCATATTTGAATTGAAACCATTTTCAATTCAAATAAATTCAATTTTATAATAAAAAATCCACGGGCGTATTTAAAAAAACGAATTTGACGATGGTTTTTCAAAATCGAAAAGTCGTATTGCAAATTTGTAAACGCTATCTTATTCGTCTCAAAAATTAACAATGAGAAAGTGCTTTTTATTTTTTGATATCGGTAAAAATATTGTCAGAAATAAATAAAAACTAAAATCGCAAAAAATAGTTTATTCAAAAATTCTCGAAAACGGCTAAAGTTAAAGTTTACTTTTGAAAAAACCATTTAAAAGGCGTTTAAAAACGAATCTTGACAATCGTCAACAAAACAAAACAAATCTTCAAAATGTTGGCTAATACTTCTCATACACAAGTCATATCTTTTATGGATAATGTTAACAGCATTATAAATATGATTATTAGAAACGGAATTGATACAATGTCTAAAATTTGCTTTCAATTCTGCAATATTCCGGAAGGGTATAAATTATTCGAAATAACATGTTCATTGACAAAATGGTTCTAATTAATACTAGTAAGGTATTCTTCAAATATTACATAATGTAAAATTCCACTAGAATTTAAAGCGCATCAAACGTTACATGCAACTCGGTCTTGATGAATCGATAAATTATATACCTATAAAACTTTTCATAATTTTCAGGCATTTAAATGTTGTAACAATGTTATAATATAAACAAGTCTTATTTAATCTTAAATTTATTAAACGTAGGAAATAAAAGTCATGCGTTTAACAATCTACTCCACTTGGATATAAACTACTTCTTAAAATTAAATTTATTACATAAAATTTCAGAAGTAATAATGTATTGACTGTCATTGTTCGTTTTCTATGACACAAACCTACTTAGTGAAAATTAAAATTAAATTTGTAGGTAAAAATATGAGTTTTCTACATTTCGACTCAATGATAAGCCTTTCTAATACGCACTTGTAAAGAGAAAAAAAAAAGGAAACAATCCATTCCATAATATACGGGGTGTCCCGTTAAATAAACAAAGTTTATAGTGATAACTAAAATTTTTCTGAGTACGCTACTGTACTCTGCGTATAAGTCCCCCCTAACTTTTATTAAAACTATTTTTAAAGAAAATATCTAAGAAAAAAAATGGCAAATAATGAAAATCACCCTATAGGGTGATTAGTTTCTGGTATGTATACTACTTAAATGAGCCTGATTGGTACAAATGATTTAAAACAAAAAGGTATTTTCTCTCTTCTATAGGGTGATTAGTTTCTGGTATGTATACTACTTAAATGAGCCTGATTGGTACAAATGATTTAAAACAAAAACGTATTTTCTCTGATCTTGTATCTAGACGGCGTCTGTACATGTTGCTTTGAGAAGATGCAGATTTTAATTTTGCCTGAATTTTATTAAGGGTTGTCAGTACTCAAATTACTTTATTTTTGGCTCAAAATTCGATTTTCTATTACTCAGACCTGATTTTTTGATATTTGTTTAAAAACCTAGAAGGCTCATATCAAAAATGGTTTTTAATAAACAAAACACGCTTGGTTAGTTTGGGAGCGGATATTTTTAATTTGGTTAATTAGTTCAGTAAAACGTATTTATTTATATTTTGGTTAATTTTGTGAAGTCTGAATTTAACTAACAGTGGTTTGTTTATTAAAATATTTAACATGATTTCACTCATTTGAAAGAAATAACAAAAAATCAGGTTGCACTCATATAACTGGCAATAAACTTTGGTTACTAATTGTGAATCTGTATACTTGCATATAGTTTTTACAGAATATGTGGCGTATTAGATCTACCATTAAAGAAAAAATCATTTTTAATACAGTAAAACGACGTGTCTTGCTAGACTCACCCTGTATGTATATTAAAACACAACATTCATATGCCACTTTTTTTGAAGGAACCCGAAGATCTGATAAATATGTCCTGAAGATACATAATGCTGGAGATTCATTTATTTTTGCAGATAAAAACATAAACAATAAAGTGAAAATATTTCTTAAAAACGACTTTTAATGGCCTACTGAATTAGATAAAGTACAGGGTATCCCATTTCGAAACTTTTATTGGATATCTCCGTAATTGTTAGTGCTACCAAAATATAATATAGATGTCATGTGCTTGCTCTCTTTGAGTCATACTTAAAATGGTAAATTAAAATTTGAAAATTTTGTCACAATCATATTTTAACAAAAATATTCCTTCACAGGTCAAATTCAGTATTTCTACTGATTCCTAATTTATAAAATTTCAACACTCTACCATCGGTATTGTACGAAATATACAAAATTGGCTGATTGACATTTAGTTGTTTAGTTTTTTAATAGTGAATAATTAAAACCAAAAATATAATTTCTATTAAATAGCAGTAATTGATTTGAATTTAAAAATTAAGAAAAGAAGCACATCAATAAAGCCCAAAGTAAACCTCTTCTCTTATCTTTTTATTATTGTGACAATTTTCGCCCGCAAGAGATCGGCGGAAAATAAAAGTGTGAATTTCAAAATAACCCTATATTATCTTAGTTAAAAGAGACACAGGAAAATGTTTTATGCAAAAATTTCTTTACAACGAATGTTGAATTATCTGCCGATATCAGAGTGAGTATAGTGGGTCAGGTAAAAAAGTTCTCGGAGCTAACCCCGTTTTTTTTGAACTGGGACAACCTGTATATTTGATTCTAAGAAGATATAATTTTAAGTTATCTTTTCAAAAATATAACACCCCATGATATTGGTTTTCAATGCGATTTATTTCAACTGTATTATTTTAAACCACAGTTAGTAGTCAATGAAACAAAAGCTAATATCCTAGAAACAAAACTATGTTGATATTAAAATGAAATAAAAGATTCAGATAAAGCTATTGAGGTATTGGGATTTTAAGGCATTCATGATAATCAAGTTGCTCACAAGTTAAGATGACTTCTTTATAAATTTTATTTTCCAACACTCCCCAAAGAAAAAAATCTGGAGGTGTTAGATATGGAGATTGTGCTGGCCACCTTATAGGTCCGTGTGTTCTTATCCAACGGTTTCTAAAGTGAGTATTTAATTACTCTCTTATTCGAAGAGCGTTATGGGTCGAGGCGTCATCGGTGAAAGTAAATCTCTCGTACTTCATTTAAGGAAACATAATCAAGGATATTGAAAAAGTTTGATTAGACTATATCCAGATATCTATCTGCATTTAAATAAATAATAATAATGAAACGTAATTTATTGGTACAAAACCCCAAAAGGCTATTGACCGAAGTCTTTCAGACTAGCATTTAAATTTTCTTCAAACCAGTTACAAAATTCTATCATCCCACATCATCAAATATTGGGTAATACAAACATCATAAGGTAAATATTTATTGAACCTCAAAATTCTTTGCACCTTAGATTTTTAAATTCCAATTTTAACTGACCCCGTATACTCATTCTGAAATGCGCAGATTATTCAACAATCATTATAAACAAACTTTTATATAAAACATTTTTCTATATCTCCTTTAGCTAACACATTTTTTTATTTTCCCCCGTATCTCTGCGATATCAAATTTTGATCTTTCAATTATAAGTTATATCTTTGTTTGTTTATTTATATATATATATATATATATATATATAAATAAACAAACAAAGATATTCAACTAAGTTGACAGAGTATAGTATATCACCGATATACAAAGAAAAATGAAATAAACTAACTTGTACGAATCAAAAAAATCTCGTGACACAAGCTGGATTTGAACCAACATCTCCCAATTGCCGGTCAGGTGTTTTAACCAATTAAACTATCGTGGCACATGAATGAAACTTCTTTAATTCGTACATGCCTTGCTTCCTATGTGCTGTGCTACGCCTCGACCTTTTAATTCAAAGGCAACATAGACTACACACTGCCATAATGCAATGTTATTTCTCTTTTGCTCATCGCAAATAAATATAAATAAATAAACAAACAAAGATATTCAACTAAGTTGACAGAGTATAGTATATCACCGATATACAAAGAAAAATGAAATAAACTAACTTGTACGAATCAAAAAAATCTCGTGACACAAGCTGGATTTGAACCAACATCTCCCAATTGCCGGTCAGGTGTTTTAACCAATTAAACTATCGTGGCACATGAATGAAACTTCTTTAATTCGTACATGCCTTGCTTCCTATGTGCTGTGCTACGCCTCGACCTTTTAATTCAAAGGCAACATAGACTACACACTGCCATAATGCAATGTTATTTCTCTTTTGCTCATCGCAAATAAATATAAATAAATAAACAAACAAAGATATTCAACTAAGTTGACAGAGTATAGTATATCACCGATATACAAAGAAAAATGAAATAAACTAACTTGTACGAATCAAAAAAATCTCGTGACACAAGCTGGATTTGAACCAACATCTCCCAATTGCCGGTCAGGTGTTTTAACCAATTAAACTATCGTGGCACATGAATGAAACTTCTTTAATTCGTACATGCCTTGCTTCCTATGTGCTGTGCTACGCCTCGACCTTTTAATTCAAAGGCAACATAGACTACACACTGCCATAATGCAATATTATTTCTCTTTTGCTCATCGCAAATAAATATAAATAAATAAACAAACAAAGTTATTCAACTAAGTTGACAGAGTATAGTATATCACCGATATACAAAGAAAAATGAAATAAACTAACTTGTACGAATCAAAAAAATCTCGTGACACAAGCTGGATTTGAACCAACATCTCCCAATGGCAATTGGAGATTTTTTTGATTCGTACAAGTTAGTTTATTTCATTTTTCTTTATATATATATATATATGGAATATAGAAAACTTTGCGTCACGGTCTGGGCCGCATTTTTTGACCACTCGAAACAAAATTTGGTTAAAAAATCGGCTAGGTCATGGAATAGCGTGAGTTCGTTGGCGATTGAAATCGGCGAGCTAATTTCGAAATGGCGGCCTGTCAAAGTTTTAAAAAAATCATATTTTTTTCATTGTTAATAGAAGATCCCAATGTTACATATCGAATGATAGAGCACTTAAATCTCTACAATGTTTATTTGGAGAGTTTTTTCATCGCTGGCATATTTAAGTAAATGTAAGTCAATATAAAGTAACAAAAAATAAAAAATATATCATCACCCGCTACACCTGTAATTATTTTGACAAATAAACACCTGTGACATAACAATAAGACCGTACTTACGTATGTGTTATAGTATAATGGGTATTTCAGTTAAAATAACTGTCAATATGACACTTTGGTTTATTTGGCGCCTGTCAGAATATTCCATTATTTGTTTATTAATAGTGGGTGTCAGTGGTAGACTAAGTATAAATAAAAAATACATAAATCAAAAATCTACTTTTCCGACTGGCTGCCATCGGGATTTTTTTTTAAGTGTTGTGTACACTTTCGATACCGATACCTAAGAGTATCGTTACTTTTTAGACAAGTATCGGTAGAATCCATACTTGGCAAAAATTATGGGTATCGGAATCGTTACTTTTTACTATTTTCTCATCCCTAGTTACTTCCTCTTCTTCAATTAGGTATATGGCCTGAACTTCTGGGTTAATCGGCCAGATTAGGGAACACCCGTTGCCTCGACAGGTGCGTGTACTAGGAGAAAAAAATAAGTAGAGGTCCTCAGCAAAGTGAATCTGGGTGAGATCCCATAACTTCTACTTTACACAAAAATACAACTTTAGGGAGCAATCCTCTAGAAAAGCGCATAAACATCTAACACCTTCTACAGAAATAAAATCAAGATGCAAGATGGATGAAGTAACTAGGGGGGCAAAGGATGAAAACTGATGGTAAAAGGAATCGGAACGTCCATGAAATAATCTACATTCATGTTGTTTATCTATTTTTATAGGTTACATTTTATATTGGTTTTTTAAGCTCGCCTGCTTTCAAAAAAAACTGTTTTAGTCACAAGGACTCGGCCGTAGTCGTTGGCTTTCGGAAACGTCATTGCGGGAAATTCAAACTACGGCATAATTTTGTTCATAGGAGAGACATAATAATAATATTTTCATAATTTATATCATCAAGTTTAATTGTTAGCCGAGGCTGTCGCTATTCTTACTACAACATTCAAAGTTATGACTATTACAAATCATAACAACTTGTAAACTAAACGTTGTATAAACGACACCATTTGACATAATGTATTTTAAGTAGTTGTGATTGTGACTATAACTATACACTAATCATATTCTTATGCTTATTCGTTGGCTAAACCAGCCTTAAGTAGCATTTTACGATTTCTGTATATTATGTAAACGCGGACCGGGCAGAAGACGCATCTCTTGGTTAAAAAACTTGAGGCAGTGAGCAATCAACATCAGGACTGTTCAGAGCGGCTGTCAACAAGGTGAAAATTGTCAACATGATCGCCAACATTCGTTAAACGAATACGGTACTATAGGAAGAAGAAGAAGTATATTATGTCATTTGAAAGACAATATACTAGCTAAGCAATTTTCGGAATATTATTTGACTGTTAATTCTAGTAGGCCGGGCCGTGACAACCAAATAACAACTGGTTTAGCCAACGAATAAGCATAAGAATATGATTAGTGTATAGTTATAGTCACAAGCAAAACTAGTTAAAATACATTGTCGAATGGTATCGTTTATACAACGTTTAGTTTACAAGTTGTAATGATTTGTAATAGTCATAACTTTGAATGTTGTAGTAAGAATAGCGACAGCCTCGGCGTTCGGAAACATGTTATTGCGAGAAAATTCAAAAACTATTGACATAATCGCATGTTATATATATATATATATATATATATATATATATATATAATAATTGAAATTCCATTAACTTTATGATATAAATTATGAAAATATTATTATGTCTCTGTTATGAACAAAATTATGCCGTAGTTTGAATTTCCTGCAATGACATTTCCGAACGCCGACGACTACGGCCGAGTCTTTGTGACTAAAACAGTTTTTTGTGAAAGTTCAATTATTTCAACTTTTATGAATATGATTACGAGAAATGGCAATGTGCGCAGGTCCGCAGGCGAGCTTTAAAAATCAATATGAAATGTAACCTATAAAAAAAGATAAACAGATTGAAAGTAGATGTAGATTATTTCATACATATATTCCTGTACTCCCCTAATTACTTCAGTCATCTTGCATCTTGATTTTCTTTCTCTAGAAGACATTAGACGTGTATGTGCTTTTCTGGATTGCTCTCTAAAGTTGTAGTTTTGCCTAAAGTAGAAGTTATAGCATCTAACGACTCCGATAAAACAATCTACAATCTATAGGATCTCAGACTCACTTTGCTGTGGACTTCTACTTATTTTTTTCTCCGAGTACACGCACCCGTCGAGGTAACGGGTGTTCCCTAATCTGGCGGAATAACCCAGAAGTTCAGGCCAGAATAGTAGAATAATGTTTATTGTTTGGTATGGTCCAAACAAAAATAAAAATAATCATGTTGTGTATTATTGCCCGCATTCCGCATGCGCATAATATACCTACAGATTTTGATTGGCTCGGCACTTTGGTTATGCTTGTTTTTATGATTATGTATATGTTGGATAAACGCTCGCTTTTGTTATGCATTATACACTAAAACTGTGACAAAAACTACGACTAATCATATTCACTGCGTTATACAAAAACGTTGGCTAAACCGGGCTTAAATTATAATTGCGCGTCATTAGACAAGTCGTTGTACGTCATATTTAAAGTGGTATACAGAATTATTTCCTGTGTATAATTTGGGAGTTTTGGTGTTGTTTGTCAAGTTTGGGTAAGTACTACTTACATTACTTAGTAGGTATAATTTACAAATAATAAAGTAGCGAAATTATGTGTTAAAAATGTTTTCATAGATATGTACCTATTTATTTAATATAAATCTAAGTAAAACAAGTTGAGCAAGCGGCATATACCTATCGGTGTTTGCCCGTGTTTGCCCTAAATATTATTTTTTTAGTTAATTGCACTCAAACCCTGTTTAATAAGTTGAACTTTATGTGCCAGTAGTTGCCAACAAGTTTAGAATTGTTTTATTTTGAGGTATCATATCATTCACCAAAAGAGAGCTGTTTATCGTTTGGTCTCAACAAAAATCCGTAAACGCTAAAAATGGTGCAGTATTGCAGTATGTCATCAATAAACTCAATTTAGAGGAAGGTCAGGATGCAGAATATTGCAAAATAAAACAAAAGGTTAATTCTTTTAATAGTGCGGTGGCGAAAAAGTGGAGAGAGAGTAATCGAGGTCAACGCTATTTGAAGAAAGGGAAAATGAGTGGCTTAATGGTAAAATCACATCTAAGGAAATTGATTTGACTTTACTAATACCTGTATCTGTAAAAAAAGAGGGCACCCTAGCAAAGAATTTCAAGATCTTGGGGCAAAAAGTAAAAGGCAAAAAAATTTGCCGCTTTTAGAAAATTATAAAAGGCATGTATTATCATTTGCCATGCGTAGAAGTCTGGAGGCATTAGGTCGAAGAGATGCTTCGCGAATAGTAAAAGAAGTTTCCGAGTATTCTCCGAATAGGGCAATAAAAAAACCATATCAAGCGCCAAACAAGCTGCCTGTCAAGTATATCCCAGAAGAAGCTTTGGCATTGTATGTTGATGCACAATTAACAAAAAAGTCATATTTATTGATGCAACAAGGGGCTAAAATACGAACGTCAAATATTTATCCAAACTACAATATCCTTTTAGAAGCTAAGAAGAAATGCTTTCCTAATGAAAATTGTACTATAGTTTCGGATACAGCGGCAGAAGTGAAATTACAGCAACTTGTTGACCATACAGTTAATAGGATCGTGGAGGTGCAAAAAAACATTTTTGAACGGTGCTCATTAAATTTTTCAGATGTCACAATTTTTTACAAGTGGGGTTGCGTGCAGTGGTGGCCATTCTACGTACAAACAAGGATATTGTAAACAAGAAGACAGAGTGGCAAAGGATGATTCTAATTTGTTTTCAGTGTGTCTAGATCCACTACAAGTGACCACAAGGTCTGGTCACATCTTGTGGCAAAATCCACGTCCTTCATCTGTACGATATTGCAGACCCATTAAAATTCCTTTTGAACAGGAGACTGCTGAATTGTCAAAAAGAGAAATTGAAAACGTGAAAAATAAAATCAAATACATTCAACCAACTATAATTACGTTTGTAAATAAGGAACTATGTCTCAAGCATGATTTTAAACTCACGATGATGGACGGCAAAACGTTTGGTGTAATAAGCGGTTCTTCCACTAAAACATGTGGCATATGTGGTGCTACGCCAAAAATCATGAACAATCTTAAAAAAATTTGGAGCCTCGTGTCAGATCCTTTAATGTATGATTACGGTATTTCAAGTTTACACGCGTGGATTAGGTGTCTTGAGTGTTGTCTTGACATTGCGTATCGAATCCCTGTACAAAGATGGCAGATACGGGAGCCGAATGAAAAGATACACGTAAAGGAAAGGAAGAAACATATACAAGAACAAATTAAAGTACAAATGAATTTACTGGTTGATATTCCTAAACAGGGACACGGCACAACCAATGATGGTAATACATCACGAAGATTTTTTCGCAACTATGCATTGGTCTTAGGATAACAGGATTAAATGATCTTTATGTGATTTTAACAACAATTTCTTGTGGATATAATATTAACATAGATGCATTTTCAAATTACTGTCAAGAAACGGCACAAATGTTTGTTACTATGTATCCCTGGTACAATAGGCCCTCCTCTCTCCATCGCATATTAATTCATGGTGCTGATATTATAGTCAAGATTGCCGCTTTACCTATAGGAATGTTTTCCGAAGAAGCTCTGGAATCTCGTAATAAAGACTTACGAAGATATCGAGAGCTTTATAGCAGAAAATTTTCTAGACAGGATACAGTAAGAGATATTCTATTCACGTGTCTCCTGGTTTCGTCTGACCCTTACATTTCGGCTTTATCCAAGCGTATTGGTACTCGTTCTACAAAAGCACCAGTCAATGCAGATGTGATTAAATTGCTTAAGGAACCAAATTTTGCCATTGCCAGAGATTTTGAGATTGAAAATAAAAACAGACTCAGAATACTTATAAGCAAAGTCACAAAAACTAAAATTTATTTTCCTATCTAATATAAATTAAAAAAATCCTTTTTTTACTTATGTTAAAAATAAGCGTTTATTAACAAATTTATTTTTTATTTTGAAAACTAAGATAATAATGTTTTTCGTTGTTTAATATTAACAAATAAAATAAAACGTTCCAAAACGTGAGGCGTAATTTTTTTTTTTTTTGCTAATAATAACCCTAACCAAAGTTCGACAAAATCGGACAAAGAATACGATATTTAAAACACCGTTTTTTGAGTGTTTAACACCCTGTATCTTAAAAACTAAACATTTCCGGTTTTACATTTACATGAGCTTTTTATCTTAGAGTTACCCAAGGATTATCAACCATAAGTATCGGCATTCAATTCATATACATATAATAGACATTATAATATAGGATTTCTCTCTTGTTTTATTTTTATCTCGCTAAAGTTAGTTCTACAAGCGATAATCATATTTTTCTATATTTCTTATTCACTATTTAACTTTTTTTACCAATATTAAATACTTTATAGTGTGTAACTTGACTAATTTGTCAAGAAATTTAATACTATATTTATTTCTCCCCAGAATTAACAAAATGACCTCTGTGCAACGGTGAGCGGATTTATTTTGAATTGACAATAATTTTCATTATTTACATACAGTGTAAACACTTATTTCAAAATAATTTAGCAAATACTTCATAGATTGAAGTAATAATAACAAACAAAACTTTCAGCATATATCATTTTTAATTTCTTAAGTATACCTACCTTGTTTATATCTAAATATTTTCTTGTTATAAAACTAAAAATGTCAAAAAAGGATTTAACGAAGCTAAACGAAAAAGGCAAGCAATGCCAAACAATACTTTAAAAAAATTCAGAGATTTCTTAATGAACATAAAAATTACACAATTTCAGATGACCTCATCCAACAACTAGAGTCTAGAAAATCTAGAGTCGATAAGGCTTCTTTAGTAGAACTAGAGGACATTGAGGATACCTACCTAGATCTAATGGCCTCCATAAATGTAATAATATAAAAATATAAATGCAATGTCACCCTGTTGAAAATGCCAGATAGAACCATATAAAAAAAATTTTAATATGGATTAATACGGTTCATAGTGTGTATTTGAAACAGCAATTCCAAATTAAAAACATATTTGAAATAATTAGTATGAATCAGGATTGCCCACTAGAACCTGTTTACATCTAGAACGGATTTAATATGGTTTTATAAGCAAATCCAAATGCAAAAGCTATTGGGATTAATTTGTAGTTATCAGTTTCTATCAGGATTGCCCAATAGAACCTGTTTACATTTAGAACGGATTTAATATGGTTTTATAAGCAAATCCAAATGCAAAAGCTATTGGGATTAATTTGTAGTTATCAGTTTCTATCAGGATTGCCCAATAGAACCTATTTACATTTAGAACGGATTTAATATGGTTTTATAAGCAAATCCAAATGCAAAAGCTATTGGGATTAATTTGTATTTATCAGATTCTATCAGGATTGCCCAATAGAACCTGTTTACATTTAGAACGGATTTAATATGGTTTTATAAGCAAATCCAAATGCAAAAGCTATTGGGATTAATTTGTAGTTATCAGTTTCTATCAGGATTGCCCACTAGAACCTGTTTACATTTAGAACGGATTTAATATGGTTTTATAAGCAAATCCAAATGCAAAAGCTATTGGGATTAATTTGTAGTTATCAGTTTCTATCAGGATTGCCCAATAGAACCTGTTTATATTTAGAACGGATTTAATATGGTTTTATAAGCAAATCCAAATACAAAAGCCATTGGGATTAATTTGTAGTTATCAGTTTCTATCAGGATTGCCCAATAGAACCTGTTTACATTTAGAACGTTTTAATATGGTTTTATAAGCAAATCCAAATGCAAAAGCTATAGGGATTAATTTGTATTTATCAGATTCTATCAGGATTGCCCAATATAACCTGTTTACATTTAGAACGGATTTAATATGGTTTTATAAGCAAATCCAAAAGCTATTGGGATTAATTTGTATTTATCAGTTTCTATCAGGATTGCCCAATAGAACCTGTTTACATTTAGAACGGATTTAATATGGTTTTATAAGCAAATCCAAATGCAAAAGCTATTGAGATTAATTTGTAGTTATCAGTTTCTATCAGGATTGCCCAATAGAACCTGTTTACATTTAGAACGGATTTAATATGGTTTTATAAGCAAATCCAAATGCAAAAGCTATTGGGATTAATTTGTAGTTATCAGATTCAATCAGGATTGCCCACTAGAACCTGTTTACATTTAGAACGGATTTAATATGGTTTTATAAGCAAATCCAAATGCAAAAGCTATTGGGATTCATTTGTAGTTATCAGATTCAATCAGGATTGCCCACTAGAACCTGTTTAAATCTAGAACGGATTTAAATGTAAATCCCTGTATATTATTATAAATAAATTATAACTCTTCAATTTTGTTGAAAAACGTTAAGGTCTATAGTATTATAGAATTACTTACCTCTTCGTCGAATTAATTTTCATTTATTATTATTATTTTTTATATATGTCTAGAATTATTGTTTTAAAAAACCATAATTTTGGGATTTGTGGAAGCAAAAAACAGTCTGCACTCGGTTACATGTACTTTTTTTCTATTTTAAAATTACATGTCAAAATTTATCTCAATGTTCACCTAAAACAAAATATAAAATATTAATAATACTTAATCGATGAGTAGAAACAAGTACGTTTTATCACTTCACCAAACAATTTTTTTAATGTATAGGCGCGTTTTGGTAACAATGTTAGCATCTTCAAAAGAGAACTAAAATGCTTGTCAACATCACTTGAAAATAAAATAAAAGTGATTTGAAATGAAGTGGTAAGACGTGTGCTTAATTGTCTAATAATTACAATTAATAAAATAGTTTATTCTCACAGTATAGTAGTAGTAGTATAGTAATAACACAAACAACGTCAGTTATATCAAATGACATAAAAACGGTAGCAAAACATGTTTCGTAAGTAGAAACTGTAATCATTAACATTAGGTACATACAAAAACAAAGATATCAAAATCATAATTCAATTATGTTTTATTTAGAACATATTAATAGTTCTTTGAGCTAACATATATTTTTTGTCATACATATATTATGTAAAATGATGAATACTAAATTTTTACGCGAAATTAATAATCATAATATACCTAATTATTTAATTTATATCAGGCAAGTGTCTAGTCTTTTAAAATCACCACACTGGCGTAGGCGTAAAGAAGTTTAAAGACGTCTTGTCTTGGGTTTCAATAATAATCTGATTACGGAAATGTTTTAGAAGATATATATTGTGAACTAAATAAGTAGCTATTAAAGTTTTAGGGCTCCATAATATATTGCGCGGCTAAGTTTAATGAAAATTATTTTTGGAATGTTATCATAAATAAGTGTTTTAGGTCATTTTATACGTAAATAAGTACTTGCTGAACCAAATTTGGTAAACCATACTACTGAACATTTCTAAGTTCTGAACTTTTGGCAAAATAAAAAAAAACATAACTACCTAAAAATCTTACTGGGCTTGCCTGAAGACAGCAGATACACCACATAGCCACATAGTAAACTTGGTCTACATACGCGATATAAAATGAGTGCCTTAGAGAATCCCGTGAAAAGTGTATAAAACGGATAAAAAGTAAACCCAATATTTTTGTCGACTATAAAATACTAATAAAAAAAAAAGATGTTAGGACTTTTTTTATAGAAAAAATTATAACATAAAATTGTTATTGAATAATACTAACTTTCCGTTCCTCATGTCTTATTGTCTAAAATATCTTCACTCTCTACGTTTATTTCTTCAGAGGTTTCCGTATTCTCTTTGAATTATTTTTCATCCCATCTAAAAAAAATTTCAAGTCCATGACTAACTTTTTGTGGAAAAGTTAGACATTGGAATATTAAAATATCAGTTATGAAAATACTGTTAAGCAGTTCATTACATAAACAATCCTTTTATTTAATTGGTACTTACCACAGCTCTGCCGGGGCGCCCTATTAATATCGGATACCTTTATCCCAATCCAGGTATTTACTTTTGATAACTGGGTACGCATGGCGAATTCATCAGTCCCTTTTTTAATTAAATAAAATGTTGTAATATCTGAAAATGCAAAACGAATCAGTTCCATGTATTGGCTTCAGATATGCCATCTAAATATGCCCAAACAGAAATAAAATTTGAATAAATAGGCCATTCTTACAGCGAGCGGTGTACAATTTTAATAGCAAAGTAAAAAACAAATGTCACCACAAATATGTTTTATATTAACGCCTTTATAGAGACACGTTTCGAGAGTATAATACACTCATCATTGGCCTGCAGCAACCTAATGCTGGAAAACCTAACAATTAAACATTCACATTTCAATGCAGAACCTGTACTGGGGAGAATTTCAGAGTTTAAATGGTAAAACGTAAGTATTTACAATACAAACATTGTAATGTCCTCGGACAGGGTTCTTGTTAATTTTCCAGACTGAATAAAAGATATTATAATTAGGTGGATGAGACAGAAATGTACTTGAAGATTAATATTGAAATATAGAAAGAACAACAAATAAGTCCACAAACAAAACCTTAAATTGCAAACGTATAAGAATCATAGAACAACGGCAGACTTCTTATCGCACTGAATACAAAATTTGTTTAAAAACATTGCAAATAATAATAAATTAAATTATTGGTGTGGAAATAAAATAAACTTCCTGAATTGGTTTTTTTAACTTTGTGTCATAAAGAAAATCTGCCTCATGATCATAATGAAACCTATAAAACGGTAGCAAGTGAGAACCCAAAAGTTCTATTTTAGTCATGATATCAATGATACTTGAACGTTCAAAATTATACGGTTTTCAAAATACCAAAGCTACCTTCTAAGGAGAAACTGTGTTCTTGGTAAGGACCAAGAACACAGTTTCTACAAAAATAGCAAGCAAACATTTTATAAACTACTAAGTACTAGATGGATAAAGCTAAATAATATGATTTCACTCTTACTTAGTTTTGAAACAACGTCGAAGACATTTTTTGCAACCATTGAACATTTAATAACTCGTTTGTTGCTTTCAGTTGTTCCCTCAAATTATTTAGTCTCATTGGCTTTCGTGAATTTTCTTTCAGAATTTCCTCTGGGTTTAACATTTTAATTCGCTTTTCCCTTATCTGCGTTTTTTTCGCTTATCTGCGTTTTCAGAGCATCAATATCGTCTAAAACAACATGATTTATTTAGATTTACAGACGAATATAAATTTAAAAAGTAATCAATAATAAAACTAGCAAAAATACCTTCAATATATAAAATACAAAGGTTTGTAAGTTTTTTATATCTTCGGTGATCCAATCCAACCCAATCTCCTGTACTATATCATCATCAAGGAATCTGAGATAAGCATTTTTATCACATAGTCGTTAACAAAACACAACACAAAGTTATTTAGTTATTTTATGCTGTTAGATAGTCATAGATGAAAGATATTATAATATATATTTAGGTTAGCATTTACACTTATTTTATTACACAATTGAGATAGAGTAATTAACATATTATTGATAATGAAAAACAAAACATAAACCGACGCCATAACAAAACACGTGTTGTTTGTGTGTGGCCAGTGTTGTTCGCATGCTTTTTTTTTCGTACTAGATTGAAATTGTACCGCAGCAGTGTTGTCATAGGGAATTATCAAATTGTAACATATTTTATTCGACAATTCCAAAATCAAGATTATTACAGACTTTGTTGTCTGATTATTATGCATGAGTTTATTCAGTTGACGATAGTTTTTTATTGTTTTCTGGAATATATATATAATGACGACATAGAGATTGCAACAGATGTTTTAATTACATTTAGATATTTTGACTTTTTATATAAAGGCAATAACAAAATATGCGCCATAGCAATTAATATAATAATAGATAATAGGTATATAAATATACGCTATTATTGTTATAGATAGAGAATAGTAGGTATTAAATAAGCTACCAAAATTGAGTTATGACGACATACATGTTGTATTCACACACACTTCTGGATGTGATTGTATTAATATTCATGTCTTCACCCATTCTAGAATAATTTTGAAATATACTATGATATAATTCTATACCGTGTCAGAAGTCAGCTGCAATCGGCAACACTGAACTCTGAACTATTCACAAGCGTCAAGCATAAACCACTATACCTAATTACTAGTTGCCAGATTTACGTCAAATCCGCAGTTTTGTCGCGATTTTCTTAATAAAATATTCATATATATTTGAGATATTTATTATAAACTAAAATATAAATGGTGATATATTTTACAGGTTGTCCATTATTTCAATTTTAGTTTTTTTCTTATTAGTTATTTTTTTATTTATTTAGTTATCATGTCATAGGCAAAACCAGGAGCAAATGTATGTTCATGCCAACGCAATTGTGACTCTTTGGATATACTTTGCCATCTTTTCTTATGTAAAAAATGTAATTAAATTTTGAATACCTATCTGTGCGTTAGTAAAAATTACTATGTATATAATTATGTATATAGGTAGGTAATATCAAAGATTAATGTCTTTGGTAATAGTGAAGACTATACCTCGGCAACACTGAGTATTAGTAAATGGTCAGCGTTGCCGGTTGTAACATAATAATTATTATTACAATTTTGCACTAAATCTGGTACTAAATTTGTACTGTAAGATGAATTTAATGAATCTGTACTAGGATTTTTTATATACTAAATTGGCCAACAATTGACCTTTTTTTCTTGGTGACGTAACATAATATGTTGTAAAATCTGAGCAGCTATAACATTATAATATTATGTTTAAGCATGTTATCGGCAACAGTGGATACGGTAAGAAAATCATAACTATTTTTTCAAAACACAAAAAACAAAGTAGTAGTTGTCTTTATAAAGACAATGACCTCACCTATCTATAGGGTTATTCTTTCGTAGTGATTGGTCTGAACAAGTGAATGTGATTAAACTGAATGTGATTATACTGAACTGAATATTTGGCGAAACCGAACTGACAATTTTCAGATTGTTCACTTAGTTCAGTACGAAAGAATAACCCTTACATTATTAATGTTTAGGTATATATTTTATTTTAATAACTTAAGACGCCGTGTTGTTTTATGCAATAATTTCTTAAAATAAGGAGCTCAAGAAATCTGCATTATTTAGGATAACGGACATGAATGAAATTTTTTATTGAATCCGTATTGAAACCAATCGCATCGTGGAAATTCTTATTCAGCAATTCTATATTAAACGCAATTGAAATAAGCAGTTTTATGCCGCATAAAAACTAATTCAAACTGATAAAACCAAATTAAACATTTGATTTGGAATACCTTATTGAAACCAATAAATTCCAATTAAAGAATTTCTTATTAATCCATATTGAAACCAATTCGTTTCATGATAATTTTTATTCAGTACTTCCATATTAAACGCAATTGAAATAAGCAGATTTATGCCGCATAAAAACTAATTCAAACTGATAAAACCAAATTAAACATTTGATTTGGAATACCTTATGGAAACCAATAAATTCCAAATAAAGAATTTCTTATTAATCCATATTGAAACCAATTCGTTTCATGATAATTTTTATTCAGTACTTCCATATTAAACGCAATTGAAATAAGGAGTTTTATGCCGCATAAAAACTAATTCAAACTGATAAAACCAAATTAAACATTTGATTTGGAATACCTTGTTGAAACCAATAAATTCCAATTAAAGAATTTCTTATTAATCCATATTGAAACCAATTGGTTTCATGATAATTTTTATTCAGTACTTCCATATTAAACGCAATTGAAATAAGCAGTTTTATGCCGCATAAAAACTAATTCAAACTGATAAAACCAAATTAAACATTTGATTTGGAATACCTTATTGAAACCAATAAATTCCAAATAAAGAATTTCTTATTAATCCATACTGAAACCAATTCGTTCCATGGTAATTTTTATTCAGTACTTCCATATTAAACGCAATTGAAATAAGCAGTTTTATGCCGCATAAAAACTAATTCAAACTGATAAAACCAAATTAAACATTTGATTTGGAATACCTTATGGAAACCAATAAATTCCAAATAAAGAATTTCTTATTAATCCATATTGAAACCAATTCGTTCCATGGTAATTTTTATTCAGTACTTCCATATTAAACGCAATTGAAATAAGCAGTTTTATGCCGCATAAAAACTAATTCAAACTGATAAAACCAAATTAAACATTTGATTTGGAATACCTTATTGAAACCAATAAATTCCAAATAAAGAATTTCTTATTAATCCATATTGAAACCAATTCGTTCCATGGTAATTTTTATTCAGTACTTCCATATTAAACGCAATTGAAATAAGCAGTTTTATGCCGCATAAAAACGAATTCAAACTGATAAAACCAAATTAAACATTTGATTTGGAATACCTTATTGAAACCCATAAATTCCAAATAAAGAATTGCTTATTAATCCATATTGAAACCAATTCGTTCCATGGTAATTTTTATTCAGTACTTCCATATTAAACGCAATTGAAATAAGCAGTTTTATGCCGCATAAAAACTAATTCAAACTGATAAAACCAAATTAAACATTTGATTTGGAATGCCTTATTGAAACCAACAATTCCCAAATAAAGAATTTCTTATTAATCCATATTGAAACCAATTCGTTTTATGGTAATTTTTATTCAGTAATTCCATATTAAACACTATTCATTTTAACCTATTAAATCCGTATAAAACCCACTTTGTTTTGAATCTGTAATGCCATATTAGATCTAATCATATTTAAAACTTATAGAGACCAATACAATTCCATTGATGTGTTTTATATGTATATCCAAATAAACCCAAACCATATTGAATCATATAAGATTACTATTAAAATAACATAGAGCTTGTCAAAGCCAGATTAAAACCTACATTCACTTATAGATACTTATAGATCCAGATCAAGTTTTAATATGATTCTATACGGTATTTTCAACAGGGCAATAACAACTAAAATACAATTATTAAAAGTGATAATAAAGTTAATTGTGTCTCTAACGACAAATTGGCTAATATAAATAGGCTTGAAGGAGATGAAAGTAATTTTAGACCGTTCTTAGACATATTCAACGCAGTTGTGGATATAAATCCCACATTGACCGATGTTGAAAAACTATTTTATCTAAGAGATCACGTACCTACATCCATAGAATTTCTAATTTATCCATAGTAAATGAATCTTATTTTAAAAAACAGATTTAAAACAAATCGAAAATGGTACTTTCACAAATTTTTACTTTACTGGAAATTCCAAAAATACACAAGGGAACCTTTGGGCTATTAAGACAACTGGTTAGCAATACAAGATAGCAAATGGCTGCACTAAAAAATTTAGAACAAGACACTAAGGCATGGGATACTATCCTATTTTGTATTTTAAAAACAAAATTATATGACTATACAAATCATGCCGTTGAAATGTCAAGGGATCAAGCAAAACTTACTACAAGCTGCAAAATCGCAACATTCTGCACCTAACAAAAACAATAATTTTCCAATTAATTCAATTAATAAAAACAAAGGAAAAAAAATCCCGATGGCAGCCAGTCGGAAAAGTAGATTTTCGATTTATTGTATATTTTTTATTTATACTTAGTCTAACACTGACACCCACTATTAATAAACAAATAATAGAATGTTCTGACAGGCGCCAAATAGTCATATTGACAGTTATTTTAACTGGAATACCCATTATACTATAATACATACGTAAGTACGGTCTTATTGTTATTTCACCAGGTGTTTATTTGTCAAAAATAATTACAGGTGTAGCGGGTGATGATATTTTTTTTGTTTTTTGTTACTTTATATTGACTTACTTACATTTACTTAAATATGCCACCGATGAAAAAACTCTCTAAATAAACATTGTAGAGATTTAAGTGCTCTATCATTTGATATGTAACATCGGCATTTTCTATTGACATTGAAAAAAATATGATTTTTTTAAAACTTTGACAGGCCGGCATTTTAAAATTAGCTCTCCGAAAATCGATAAAGGTTAGAATTTTAATTTTAAAAATTTGTTAAAATACGTGTATGTTTGAAAAACTAAAGTTGCTAGGACTATTTGATGGAAGCGGCGACGTCGAAATACTCAAACTATTTTAAGATCAATAGAACTGCTAAGAAACTGTGCGATACCAAAATTTCAAAAAAATACTGCGTTCCGTTTTCGATAAATGTCTGACCTATCATCGACCGTTAATCACGTTGTATAGTATTATACTGAGTTAATAACATGTTTTTTTTTTTCAAAAATAATGCAACTACCTGATGCGGTTGTTTTTGCTAACCACCAGCTTATTGGAAATATTTAATTTGGATATTGAAAACCACAATTTCTAAACACAAATGATTACAAGTTGTAAATCTTAATGAGACACCTTTTTCATTTAACAATATTTGTGATATCTATTTTATTTGAGATACTTGTCACTTTATTCTTCATATTTTCAAAATAATTCAAAAAATAAAAGAGTGAAAGTCCGGTGTTCGAATCTCGGTGGGTACAATTATTTTCTGTTTTGTTCTAACATGATTATATCAGATAACCACGACTAGTTTAATTTAGTTTGATTTTTGTCATTAGGATGTTAACAATGTTAGCAATACGCACATTGTGTTTTGGTAAAATGGTAAATCGACATGTTTTCTAATTTCTAATCTACTTTTTACTCTACGCCAAAGGCACTACTCAAATCTATATTGTTCGTGTGAAATGATACTATAATGTCTTCAATTGATTGGATTAGTTGTAGGTGGGCATCTTCTGTCTCTTCAAGGAATCACAAAATATAATAATTTTTTTTGAAAATTTGTGTTTTTTTTTTGCAGATCTATTGGATAGGTCCCAATATGGGTGCCATCATCGGATGCGGCATATACAAATTTCTATTTGATGAAAAATCAAATAAAGATGATAGTAATCTTGAACTTGAAGAAATTTCATTGCATGATACGACTGATCGCCTGTCATCGAAAATATAAATTTTTGTTTGCATTAAGTCTAAAATTCCTCAACTTTTAACAAATGTTATTGTTTATATTACAAAATCAAATAATGTTTTATAGAAAATAATTAAGTAATTTAAATACCAAATTAGCCAATTAAAAGTGCGCACTTCGAATATTTTTTAAGTATTTTTTTCAGCAAAACTCCACAGGATTCTATATTCAATAGAGACATTTTTTAAATCTAGATTGGCAGATCATTAACATAATGCCCCCCTTTAAGAAACTTACTTGGCACGGGAGGCCAAGGGGCACATTGATTTAAAGGTACATGCTAAAAAATTATTCTTGTTGAGTTGTGAAATTAATGTAAATAAATTTTGAAAATGATAAAATAAATCGAATTGATTATGATGCAATATTTTTTTCAACGGTCATGAAAGGATTCGAATTCTGCAAACATGAGAGAGCGAAATCTTCAACATACAGTGAGAATTAATGAACATCTGATTATTATTATTCGAGCTATTAGTCGCAATCTTGATGAAATCAATAGCCTTGTTCGCGGAGGCTATTCTGAACTGGTTCCAGTTTTCTTACCTCCACTAAGATTATCTGGTTTACCACTGGACTTCGTTCATAGCCATAAATCCCCTGGAAGGAACATATTAAATACTTAACAAAAAAATGTCCAAATGGCATAAATCTGATGAAAACGTTAGCCAACCGAAATTGTGGTGCGGACACAAGAACACTGCTTCAACTATACAAAGCCGTAATAAGATCCAAACTAGATTATGGAGCTATCGCTTATATGACAGCAAGTAAATACAGTAAACACACAATCACTACGAATAGCAATCGGAGCATACTGTACAAGTCCACTAGAAAGTATATTAAACTGTGAAGCAGGCGAACTATACCACTACGAAGAAAATTCTTAACAATTGCCTACGCTACTCAGTTAGCAGGTAGTCCAGACCATCCATCGAAAAAAAATGCATTTACAAATAGATTTGTAAATTTATTTAACTCAAGACCAAGTTCGAAACGCCCATATATCAGAATTAAAGAAAGTCTTGAAGACCTAGAAACAACAATCCCAGAAAAATTCTTTACCAACCAACGTATTACTCCACCATGGACCTTATCAACAATATTATGCAATACATCGCTGTTAAAATACAAGAAATCTGAAACAAACCCGTCAATAATAAAAACAAATTTAAACTCTATTTTAAATAACTACAGGCAACACGACAAACTAGATACAGATGCTTCAAAAAGTGACCAAAGAATAGGAGCCGCAGTTCTATGCCCCGACAACTCAACTCAAAAATATAAGCTACACCCAACCACAACTAATTTCACCGCAGAACTTCATGCCATTTTGCAAGCTCTTCACCATATCACATAATCGAATTAATCAAATTTCGTTATCCTTACCTGTTCAGGCCCCGTTGACTTTTACGCTGTTTCAATGTAGGTACATAATTGTGTTGTCTATATATGTCTATTATTTTCTCCCTTATTCGGGAGTTAACGCAAAGCCAGTGACGTATACGTAAACGTATCTTTTGACATTTACGCGTGCGCTCTTTAAATTTATGATACGTTTAACGTTACGAAGGCCGTAAACATATGTACCTCTACGCGTATCGTATACTTAAACGTATTGTACCGATTGTTGTCGGAATTACATGAACTTGTACGAATATCTAGAATAGAACATTAAAAACTCAATCTAAATTGAAAATTAAGCTAAGCTATTTTGCAATAAATACTTTATTATTATTAGTAGTAGTAGTATAATCGATGAGTAGAACCTTTGGCGTAGAACACTAAACTGACAGTCGTTTTACCACTTCACCAAAACACTTCTTTTTAAATCTCGACGCGCGTTTCGCTAACAATGTTAGCATCCTCAGGAGAGAATTAAAACTAGTAGTAGTAGTAGTTTATTTTGAAACAATTATAAACATTTTTCTGTTATTGTTTATTGATATACATAATAAAATATATATGTATTTGGTTTATAATTAAAAAAACCATAATATTAACTACATAGTAAATGGAAGTAGAAAAATCTAAAATAGTCTTTTTCTCAAGTAAAGTGTTACCTCTACCTTCCGCATATACGATACGTATTGGATGGCACTTTAACTCTATTTTGAATGACTGCTTATCTAGTATCTAGTGTAAACATAACCAAAATCTCACGTTTACGTATGGAGATACGTATACGTCCTTGGCTTTGCCTTAACTCCCTATTATTGTGATTTGTCAAGGGATATACATTGGTGCCATTCTTGTTTTCTCTCTTTCTTTAATTCAATGATTTAATAATTTAAACTTGATACTTGCAACCCTGAGCCTTCGCCGCCCGCGAGGGAAGAAGAAGAGCAAGGTCAAGTGCGCACAGAACGAATAATTGTCAAGCATTCAAGGTGATTATATCAAGTTCTTTTAATCTCAATATAATTTTTTCTCTTGGGCCCACATATTTGCTTGAATTTGTTGTAATTCAATCTTAAAATGGCCGAGAGTCGTCAGAAGTAGAAATCTTACCGTAGGACGCAGATAAATCATTTAAATGATATTTCCAAAGTGTCACCTCGGATTAAGGACGAGCCTGAGTTTATTCCATTGTTCAGGGAGTATGGGGCGGAGCTGGATTAGATCAAGGCTAGTTTTTATGAGGCTTATATAATACTATCATAGGTGTGTGTCATGGATGATTTTGATGCTGAGGATGCAATTCAGAAGGAATTTGATATTTCATATTTATTACCAAAAGCCGCCTTTCCGCATGTAGCCGTTCTGCTTTGTCTGCTTCAACTGAGGGGGTTGCCTCAGTTGAGACTTCCTCTGCCTAATATCGATATTCTTCACTGTTGGGTTTTGTTGTAGTGGACTGTATTTTTCACCTTTAACGTTATGTGATCAATTTGAATAATTTTTTACTGTAGTTAGTAGGTACTAATTAAAACAACTTTTTTTGAGTAAAACAATTAACAAAATATATTGAAAACTAAATGTTTATACTACACGAAAGTTCGAAAGTGAGTGAGATAAAAAATGATTTGACAAAACAAATTGAGCGCACACAAGTCCTTTTCTTCTCTTTTGCTCTTTCGGGTTATACAACACAATATACACTAACAGCACAATACAAAAATTGCAATGTTGCCAATATTTATAATTTTTCATATAATAAAATAAAAACTAAACATTCCCCTTTCAATGAATCAAAATCATTATAAAATGGCAGATGGAGGGAGTTATTCGAAATCTTAACAATATTAGAAGTCCAAAATAAATATGATACACACACAATATTGTACATAAAGATTACTTGTTCAACACATCACTGCTGTCCATTGGTAAGGGGCAAAGTTTTGCAAAGGAACGTTTCATAGAACCACTTGCTGTTTTTATCGTAGCGACTCGTGCTACTCCATCGGAACCAGGATGTATCTCGATGATTCGTCCCAAGCACCATTTCAGCAGAGGCAAGTTGTCTTCCTTGATCAATACTAAATAATTTAATAAAAGCGGTTTATCAGTTTTTAACCCTTTGTTGCAATTCTGATACGTACTCAAGGGACCATCTTGACCAAAAATGTTGCTGTTGGCGCTGAATTTGTTGATAATGACTCAGCCTATTGCTAGGAGTTTCTTGAAGATCTGGATCAGCGATTGATGTGAGCGTACGACCAATTAAAAAGTGAGAGGGAGTGATGGGGGATAAATCGGAAGGGTCATTTGATAGTGGGGATATAGGCCTGGAGTTTAAGATAGCTTCGATTTCGGATAACAATGTGTAAAATTGTTCAAACGTAAGTTTGGTATTAACCGCAACACGTTTTAAATGATGCTTTGTAGATTTAATCCCAGCTTCCCACAGCCTTCCTAAATGGGGAGTATGAGCTGGTATAAAGGACCAGTTAATGTCTTCATTTTCGATAAAATGAGTTAATAGTTTAGAATGGGATTTTAAAAATTCGCCAAGTTGTTTCAGCTAGGAATGAGCAACGATAAAATTTCTGCCATTATCAGAATAAATCTGATGTGGTTTTCCGCGTCGCGCGATAAAACGCCGAAGACAGGAAATAAATCCGTCTTTTGTGAGGTCGGATACGAGCTCAAGGTGAACAGCTCTGGTAGTGAAGCATACGAAAAGTGATATGTAGCATTTAGTTATTTTGTTGCCACGACGCATGACATTCTTGAGCGAAAAGGGACCCGCATAATCTACGCCAGTGGTGTAGAACGGCGGAGTAGGACTGACCCGACTCTCAAGTAAGTTTCCCATAATGGGCGTTGCAAGTCTAGGCTTGGCTCTAAAGCAAGTCATACATTAGTGAACAGTTTTCCTCGCTAAGTTTCAGCCCGATAGCGGCCAAAATCGTTCGCGAATGAAAAATAATAACTGCTGCGGACCAGTATGCAACAACCGTGCATGTTCACGCTTATAAAGAATTTTTGTAAAATGTTTACATGATAGCAAAATCGGATGTTTCTTTCTGGTAAGCGAAATTCGAAATCTTTAATCGACCCCCAACTCTCATAATATGAATTTCGTCAAGAAATGGTGTTAGTTTACTGATCGATCCTTTAATATGTTTGTGTTTTGATTTATTATCAAGAACTTTGCGTTCGTTAGGAAATAAATCAATTTGCGATAATTTAGCTAATGTTAGCAATGACCTGTTAATTTCACTGCAAACCAATGGACCATCTCTCGTTAGAGTTACGTTTACAATATGCTATGAATCTTAAAACATACACTGAAAAAAATATTGTACGTAAAACCAATGAATGGTTGTCATCAATATTTTGAACATTAATATTATGAATTGGTCACTGTTACAATGAATTTTGATCATAAATTAATAATTTCATACATAGAAACAATGTACGATGAAACATCATTAATCAATAAATGCAAGACATCGAAAATTTACGTTTTTTTTTCATCAATATAATGTCACTATTTATTGCTTCAATGTATTAAATTTATTAATTTATGCTCTTCGCCTTTAACACAATAATTTGTAAATCATACACCTATGAACAGCGAACATAAAAACTAATAAACGATCATCGTTGATCAATGGATGCTAAGCATTAATTTTACGAACCTAACCGTTAAATTCTGAATAACGCGCGCAAATCAATGCACCCGGACCATAGACTGAATACTCAAAACATTGACATTATGACATTCTCATAGACTTTTTGTTTACGCGTCCTTTTTGTTTTGTTTAGTTAAATGTATACAGTTGAAAAGTGAAGTGTGTTCCTAAATCTATTTTTAAAATTTGTTCCCAAATAATACAACAAATGTAGAAATATAAGGTAAGTAGTAATCCTTTTATATAAGTACCATTTAGTAAAGTACAAAACTAAAGTCAGTTTAAAACGAAAAAAAAAACACAATGCGGTATTCCTTTGTAATGTTGAAAATCCGCCGATACGAGGGGAGAAATTTTATGGGCTCTTCATGGATATTTAGTGCTATCCGCTAAGCTATGTTCCAAAGGTGCCAGTGGAAAGATAAGCCATTTAAAGTACATAATAAAAGACTCTCAACAATCTTTTTTATTTTGTGCTAAAACAGTTCAAGAAATAGAAGAACATATAATAAACCTTAAAGGAAGAAAATCTGCAATTCAACCGTACTATTCTAAAGGCGCACACTGTTTACTTAAAAACCTGTTATTTTGATTAATAATAATAATAATATAATAAATGAGTTTATTGAGAACTTAGAAAAGTTACACAAAAGGCGAAGTCGATGCACAGCCTCCTAGCTTAACATATTAGCAATACTAAAGATAACTGCATAATAATAACAACAACAAAAACCCTCATACATAAAAAGGCAATGATTCCTGGATGCCCTGCGGCACTACGCAATGTCCTGGGTCCAGACACTGCCGTTCCCAAACTGACAATCTGACTTCTATCATTCACATATGTTCCGAGTAGAGACACAGCAGACTCCCCAAAGCCCAGGTAACCCACAATGGTCAGCAACAAACCATGACCAATGCGGTCAAATGCCCCTTGCGTAGTCCAACAGCAGCAATGCCGTCAATTGACCCCGATCTACCGCCCCCAATGCATCATCCAGTATTTTAAGTCATGTCGTGGAGCAACTGTGACCCTGACGGAACCCAGACTGGACCTCCGACAACAACCCATGCCCATCAAGATATGTTTTCATTTGATTGCAGATCACTCTCTCAATAACCTTACAGATCGCTGGGAGTATATTAATCGGTCTATAAGATCTTTAATGTTGATGGAGTTTTAGTTTTGGGATTGGAATAACATTGGCTTCTTTCCAACATGTTGGGAAGTTCCTCGTTTCTATATAGTAAGTAACTAGATGCTGTATAAAGGGCATTATAAACGGACAACTACTACTACTAGCATATCAATACTGATCATGTCACTGCCTACAGCATTTGACTTAATCCCAAGCAATGCATCAAGTATCTCCCCATGATCCACCATTGTAAATTCAAAGTTAATATCAGGCCTAATTTTATTACCTAAGTAAAAATTGATCGTTCCTGGGTCCGGATTGTTGGTAGATGTGGCCACAAAAAAATCATTAATATTATCAACATCATGAATAAAAGACGTTATTGTGATATTTTCCCTTGCATAAATGTTTAGATCTCGTAATACTTTCCAATTTTGTTTAGAAGAATTTCCGCGGACTTTAGTTTCCAAATATAGTTTTTTCTCCCTTTTCACCTCAGACGACAGACGAATCTGACATGTTTAGCATTTAATATTAACTAAATTAAAAATAAAGCCTTTAGATTTCGAGTGTCGTACAAATATGATTTAATTTATTTACAAAGCAGGTGCATCAAATCAATGGACGTACAGCAAGATAATTTTGAGTCTTATTTGGGCTTTTAAATTCTCTAACCATTGGTACTAGTATATTTGAACCATACTGCACTTTGCAGTACACATAATACATATGTACCTATATGCTCGCGATTATTGATTGAATAGAGAACAATAATCTCAATCTTTCGTAATAATAATTTCCGGCCAACACAATTACGTAAAACAATTATTATAACCCAATGTAATAATCAGCTAACATTCGTTTAACGTACAAAAGTCATAGATTCATGTTTCTCGTTCGTAACATTAATAACCTTCAGACATCGGTTTAATGTACAAAAGTCACAGATTAATGTTCATCGTTCGTAACATTAATAACCAGCTAACATCGGTTTTACGTATTGGAGACATAAACTAATCTTCATCGTTCGTAACATTAACAACCTGGTAACATCGTTTTAACGTACAGGAGTTATAAATTAATGTCCATCATTCGTAAGATCAATAACCGGCGAGCATAAATTTATGTTCTTTATTTATTAATTCAACGTACAGAATTCGCTACCGAATTTATGTACGAACGTTCATTGTATTAATGTCACCCATCATCGGCTCAAATTTAATGTTGACGTTCATTGATTTGAAGCACTTTTTTATTAATATGACGTACCTTTTCGGTTCAGTGTATGCTACTATGCGTTCAAGTTTGGTTAAATTTGAATATTTTGCGATATTGATTATATTGTTTGCACATGTAATGCTTACATGATGTGTCAATGTAGTTTTGCGAAAGTCTGGTAACTCTGCTTGATGATAAATTAAAACCGTCCAAGAATTTCTGTCTGTCCGCAACCAAGATGTACCGTTCCAATAAATATGGAGCTCGCTGAAAGTGCTTGGTATAACTCCCCGTGATACGTGATCAGCAGGATTGTCTGAGGTGGGAACATGACGCCAATCATCAATGTTACAGAGTTTCTGGGTACGGGCTACGCGATTTGCTACGAATGGTTGAAGTAAATTGGGAGGGTAATACCCCTGTAAAATCCGACCAGTAAACAATATGATTTATGCTTATATTAAGTGAAGACTTTACTTTGTCTACTAATTGGGCTAGTAAAAGAGCTGCTAATTCCAACCTAGGCACAGTTTGCGTTTTGAGGGGAGCTACCTTGGATTTTCCACAAAGTAATTGAACATTTCCATGCATATCAAGGGTCTTGGTGTATAGGCATCCACCATATGCTGATATGACGCGTCCGAAAAACCATGAATTTCGAAAGTACCTATCCCTATTTGTACAAGTTACTTGTCGGGGTATTTGCAGATCGTTGAAACACGAAATTGTAACCACTGGATATGTTAATGATTGGGCAAACTTTCGTCCCACGAAAGTTTCTCAGACTACAATTCTTGGAGTAGAATTTTCGCTAGAATTATGGAAGGGCTAAGGAGACCGAGCGGGTGGAATATTTGTGAAATTTCAGAGAGTATATAGTTCTCTTCGAGATTTTTTTACAATCGCTGGATGGAGTTGGTTGGTTCGACGATATATTGTTTCTCACAATATCAGAATAGTTCACCTTTTTGGGCACTTCATTGTCCAACTGACTCAAACCTTGGCAATTAGTTTCAATTAATTTGCACTTCAGAGAAAGGTTGACCTATGTTTTCACCATCTTCATCACAATCCGAGTTCATTATTAACAGTTATCACCAGTGCCTATTCTATACAATGTGTAATGTCGCGCGAATGTGGCATTTCATGTACAATATATTTGACTAGTGAATAAACTGATATAATCAACTCCGGTCCTTTAATTACTCAACCCCTAACATAACAGTGGCGACGAGTCGGGATTAAATAATCGAACAGATAACGCAATAAAGTAATTCTTAATACCTAATATACGTATAAACTGTAAGTTGAAAAAAAAAATTAAACATGGCGGTACCAGAGTTTCAAGAGTTTGTTCCAGAATATGACGATTTCGCCATATATTGTGAAAGACAACATTTTACAGCTCACTCGATCACCGAATATAAAATAAAAGTTGCTGTTTTAATAAGTTCCGTCGGTGCATCGGTATATAAATTGCTGCGCTATTTGACATTTCCGGAAATACCAAAAAGTAAAACATTCGGAGTACTGTGTAAACATTTAAAAAGTCAATTTTGCATAAACAAAAGTGTCTGGAGAGAACGCAGAAAATTTTATGAACTCCGACAAAATAATCGTGAAACCGTAATTGATTGGTAGGTATGCTAAAATTCGAAGTGCGGTCGTAGATTGTAAATTTGGTGAATCGTTGGAAAAAGTGTTAAAAGATACGTTTGTAACTGGAATTTTTTTATCAAAAATTATAGAAGAGCATGAATTTTGTTATTTTAATACATCGATGGCTAATAAAGTAGAAAATAAAAAGCAGTTAGATTTTTTCAGTATAAACAAGAACAATCCGTTTATGGTGAATGTAAAAATTAATGATAAATATTTTGAAATGTTGATTGATTCGGGGAGCTCTGTTAGTGCCATAAATTATGATGTGTATGCTAAGCATTTTTCACGTTTTAGGTTGGATTTGGAGGCAGTGGTGCTGAGAGGCTATGATAGAAGTACTTTTGTGCCAAAAGGAAGTTTTTGTACAAATGTTGAGTATCGTAGCGTCGTGAAGCCGGTTCGGTTTTTCATTGTTTTCGGAGGAGGGCCAAACCTGCTGGGGCGTGAGTGGCTGAGCAATTACGATGTAAGGATTGAGGCAGTTTGCTATGATCGCCGGGCTACTCGACGAACAAGCAAAAATTTAATGAAATTTTGAGAGAAAAAGGAATGTAAACTAAACTGGTGGCTAACTATTAAAGTAGAAAATATATTTTAGACAGAGAGTTGTTTAACTCACGATAGGCCAACCACTGGTACTATGGGCCACTTCTCAACTAGCTAAGCCAGAGATGGTCGTGGGTAACGGTATTTAGTATAGAACCGTATTCACTATTAAAGGGGGCGCCACCTATTTTGTGAGCCCTAGCAGTGGACCAGCGGTTGCTGAATATTAAAAACAAAATAAGAAATAGCCTAAAAGTAGGTTCGGTAAATAACAACTCTAGTTTTCGTTTAAAGGAATGTGTAAATGTAAATCTATTAAATTAAATAACCGGATAACAATCTAAAATGAATAAATAAATAATATGAAATTGTCTAAAATAAGCCACAACAATCAAAACAAATTGTATACCTACTTAAAATCACAGGTGGGTTTATATTACCAGTAGAATTGGAGCTTGCTGAACAATATAATGTCAAACTTCTCAAAGGTTTTTGAGATCTGCTTATATGACAAAATATTTCACCAAGTAAAGAACCGTATTATTGTTGAGCAGCATGGTTTCTTTCAAAAACGATCTACGGAGACCAATTTGTCTGAATTCTTGCAAACTGCATATCCTGCACTGAGCGTGGGCAAGCAAATTGATGTAATTTATATTGATTTTTCGAAGGCCTTCGACAGGTTGGATCACGACGTTCTTAAACTAAAACTAAGGTCTATTGGGTTTGACACAGATTTGGTCTCATTTTTTGCGTCATATTTGGACAAGCGCAAGTCATTTGTTGATTACAATGGTTTTAGATCACATGAATTTGTAGCTACTAGCGGTGCACCGCAGGGTAGTAATTTGGCTCCTCTACTGTTTTCTATTTTTATCAATGATATTGCTCAATCTATTTCTAGTAAATATTTACTGTTTGCAGATGACCTAAAGATTTTTCGTGTTGTTGAGAATGTGAGGGAGTGTAATAAATTGCAGGAGGACCTAATACATCTACAAAATTGGTGCACGTCACGTGTAAATGTCTAAGGATTGCCAGGGGTCATGATTTGATTGAATATGATTATGTTATTAATGACACTGTTTTGCAGGTGTGCTCGAGCGTTCGGGATCTGGGAGTAATTTTTGACAATAAATTAACTTTTAATGATCATATTCACGAAGTATCTAATAAGTGTCTACGTACCCTAGGATTCATTTTTCGATCAACTGCTAGTTTCACAAACATAAAATGTCTAACTACCTTATACAGTTCGCTTGTAAGATCTAGGCTGGAATATGCAGCAATAGTATGGTCACCGATTTACCAGATCCATATCGATAAGCTTGAATACGTTCAAAAAAATTTTTTGAAATATTTGTATTTCAAGACGCGTGCACGGTTTCCGGAGAGAGGCTATTGCCATCAAAATTTATTAGATAGCTTTGATTTTTAATCATTGTTATCCAGACGTATTGTAATTTTTCAAACATTTTTGTTTAAAATTATGAATAACTTCTTCGATTGTCCCCATCTGCTGGAAATGGTGAACATTAATGTTCCGCAATTTAATGTACGTAGTTCATATTTATTTAGGCTTGACGCATTCCATACCAACTACGAAGGTAGAACACCATTGTTCAGAGCGTGTATGTTATGTAATAAGTACAGGGTGTCAAACGAAATAAATTTTTTCGATACAAATTTGATTCAGTTTAAAAGTGGTGTTGGTCGTTTCTATAGAAATCTTAATTTATGAAATTTCTACATATGCGGTTGGATTGCGGTTAAATTATCTGTAATATTTGTGATTTATTTGATAAATATTGTTTGGGTTTGTTGTTTTCTAATTTTTAATGAATGCTTTTAGCATTCCAGTTAACTTATGTTCCAAATATTTTTAAAATATGTGTCTGTTTAAATAATTTCGCATTAGAATATGCTTTGCTTTGTCTTTTTTATATATGTACATCTTTAGTTCCGAATCGAAAAGCATATATGGGACCTTTGGTGGATTGTAACTGAGAGGTTTTGTGGACAGTAAGGTTTTAGATATTTAAGAATTGTAAAAGTTTCTTTTCTTTTAGTTTTTAAGTTTAATTTAATTTTTAGTTTATAGCTAAGAATGTTAAGCAATATTTTGTCTTGTAATTGGGTTGTACTTACCTGTTAGACAATAAAGTTCATTTCATTTCATTTCAATATCAAACTAATGTGGCCACTCTCCAAAAGAAGAGTGACGTTAGTAACGGTCGATGTTGACTTTAGTAGAAATCAGCTGATAATGGCAACGAACCCAATTATTTGATACTATTTCACTTCAAGAGAGGTTTATTTAATTAAATTTAATAAATGGACGGCCCTAATTATGTTACATTAACCAATTCAAAATATAGATATTTCAAGAATTCCCTGACTCGTAGAGAAGGTAGGTACCTACACGTAATAATATGTAGGTGGGTATATGCCTCTAAAATTGACAATTACTTAGGTACTGGACTGGACAAAATAAATGCTGTACCCGACGTTGCGCAACGCTCACAAGTGGTAAGCCACTAACTTAATTAATAAATTTACCTAATTAATAATAAATTAAACATCAACAATAAACTCAACACTTAATAATAAACACTAAAATACGAATAAAAGCATATAAATTACTGACTAGATGGTGTAACTTCTCATATAGGTATTCTCGCGAATGAGCAAGTCAATAAATGAAAAGGACTTAGCTGCGGAGCCTGGATGGGGCGTAGGCTCAATCCTTCCTTGGAGTCACCGTGATAGCAGGTAATCTAACATCCAATATCAATCACTGGGTTATCCACAGGACATCCGTTTCCTTTCAGCTATCGGGCTGGTGTGCTCCACATTATATGCAGCAGTTAAGCGTTAAGCACAAATCATTAACATGCAGTTCAGCGTAATGCGTTTATAACGGCAAAACTAAGAGTAGTAAAAGAAGGCCTAACAGCAGAACGGGCCGTGCATAACTATATACGGTCGTTGAATAAAAGCTTCCGTTATGTAATAAGTAATGGTAGTATTGGGCTTACCTTAGTTATTGGGTGGCCTTGTAGAGTGATGAAATTACACCTGTAATCCAATTCTAGCGGGTGTTGGACAGATATCGGCAAAACAATTATATCCAAACGTATGGAGCACCAATAATGAATACAAAATACTACGTAGTGCCTCCACAAAATTGCTACCGTAGACTTAAAAATGTTCCAACACCTTTTGCTTTCAAGACAGAACCAAAAAATGGCGAAAATTAGGTACTAGGGATCTGGTTTTTACCGCGAAAGCAGTACCGCAGGGCATTTCAACTACCTGTTGGCAATACAAAACAACTAAAAGTTGGTAGTACAAATGGATTAGAAAACGTCAAAATGTCACACGAATGTGAGCACAAAATAACAATAATACGAAAGATGTAAACAGTAGCTTTTAAAGAAAATCGGGATTTAATGTAATTCACGGTAAGTAGGTATACATAATAAAATATCAAATACATACTCATAATCGACAAATTTGCCAGTCAATGAGTATATATTCTTCCAAATAATAATATTATTGTTGCTTACAGGTATGCAGTGGAATGTAAACAAACCAGTCCAAATTGCTGGCAACTATAATGGCTCCGATTGAATGAGAATAAGAAAATAATGAGGCAGAGAATATTTGGATAACCCATAATCAATGACAAAGATGGAAAAATACTAGGAAATGTAGTGCGTATGATACAATTTAATGTTTTGTGTTAAGCGACAATTATGATTAAAAAATATTAAGCTGAGGTAGGTGGTATTTTTAGCAACGTAACAAGTTAATCAGATTACAATGGAGGATGAAATAAATAAGCTCATATGTAAGTACTCAAACGTTTTTTGCGAACAGCTAGGAACTTTTAAACATGATAAAGTTAAGTTATACTTGAATGATAACACAGGCCAACACACATTTTGGTGCCTGCGATTTTTTAACTGTTCCTGAGTAATTTTTGGATGCAGAATGTAAAAAGGTTCTCAGATTTTGTCTATCAGATCTAGTTTTTGAGATTTTTTAAAAAATTGTGTATATAATTTACGTTATAACTGTTATAATATATAATATTACTATTGACAGTTAAAAAAAACAAAGACACATGGATTTAAGTATTTATTGCAAAAACTTAATTTACATAATTACATTAGTCACTAATCACATAAAAATTTTCTTTTATACGATTTTCTAGAATGGAGTTTACTAGGGCAGTCTCGCTGAAGGCTCCAGCAGCAGTCCGCCATCATGTGGCTATCCCATCGTCCTTGATAACGATCTTCCATAGTTTTAATATCCTGGTGGAATCTTTCCCCCTGTTCTTCACTACAATCACCTAAGTTTTCTGGAAAACGATCTAGGTGGCTGTGGAGGTAGTGAACTTTTATACTCATGTTACAGCCGAGAATATTAAAATTTGAAAGCATAGTTTCCACTAATTCTACGTAATTGTCTGCTTTATGATTGCCAAGAAAATTTTGTACTACTTGAACAAATGAACTCCAAGCGTTAGATTCAGTCTCGTTCATTGATGTGGTGAATTGTGGATCTTTAACAAGTTGCCTTATTTGAGGACCATCAAATATACCAGCTTTTAGTTTTTCCGTGCTAATGCCAGGAAATTTACGTGACAAATACCCAAAACAATTTCCATCTCGATTTAAGGCCTTCACAAATTGCTTCATTAGGCCTAGCTTGATATGCAAGGGCGGAAGTAAGATTTTTTCTCTTGAAACCAAAGGTTCGTTGATCACGTTTTGTATTCCTTGAATCATGACATCTCTTGAAGGCCAATTTTTGTTAACCCAGTGCTCATTTTTAGCTCTGCTGTCCCAAAGGCACAAAAAACAAGGATATTTTGTATAACCACTCTGCTGTCCAAGGAGGAAGTTAATCATTTTTAAATCAACACAAATTGACCACTGATGTTCTTCGTATTTAATTTTTCTCAAAACTAATGCTATTGTTTCATATTCTTCCTTCATGGTAGTAGAATGACCAATAGGAATTGAGCCATATTTGTTACCGTTATGTAAAAGAACACATTTTAAACTACGTTTTGAACTGTCAATAAAAAGGCGCCAATCATCTGGAGTGTATTCAGGCAAACCCATTTTTTCTAAGAGCCCTTTTATATTGTTACAGAATACCAAGTCATTTTCCTGAGTGAAAAAAGGCAGCAGATCCTTATCTCTTTTACGATAAAATGTAATATTAGTACCTCGACAAAGTAGATTTTTTTCTTTTAATCTGGATGCAAGTAATTCAGCGGATTCCTTTGAGAGATTCAGGTCTCTTATAAGATCGTTTAGTTCTTCTTGATTGAAACACTGCGGAGTTGCTAAATCTGCTTCAAAATCGCTGTCGTTTTCTGATTGAATTCTTTTAACTTCGTCAGACGTTGATGTTTCTGTATCATCTTCTGTCAGTTTGGGTAGACTGCTGAATGATGGAACGGGTATTTCTTCCGAATGCACTACAGGCCTTCTTGCAGAATCTAGATCAGGATATGTCCATTTGTGTCTATTGTTTCTATTTATGCCTTTAATATTAACGAGACAAAAATAGCAGTCGTCATGATGGTTCCGCGGTTCTCTCCAAACCATTGGTACACCAAACTTTAGGCACTTCGTCTTTCCAGTTGTCCACTGTCGCAAATGTTCAACACATGTTTTACATATGAAATGTGGGGCCCAAGATTTATCTTGATCTCCTAAATGAACGCCAAAATAGGCAAGATAAGCTCTTTTCACAAAGTCAGAAATCCTTTTTCTGCTCTCTTTCAAAGTGTATTCACCACACACATAACAAAAAACATCGGGATGATTTGCACAGGTACGTCTGCTTGTGGATGCCATTGTTTCAGTTTAGTATCTTGATACTACAAAACGACCAAAATTTACACAAAATGATAGCACAACTTTACTTGGGAAAACTCAGTAATATACTAAATCAAGTACAGCCAAGCAGGTATAGAAGGATCGGGTCATAGGCAATTACAGGTATAAAAGTAAGTACGAGCATTGTATTGAGTAGTTCCTAGTATAGGAACATTGGGTCAGGGACAATTCCAGGTATCCATTTGGCTAATTAGATTCTGGGAAATTCCTATTTTGACGATTAAGTACATATTTATCTCTTTATTTGTTGTCCTTTATCAGAAAAAAATATATCATTTAACCTGTAACGTGTATCTCAAAAACTAGAGCTGATAGAAAAAATCTGGTGGCATTTTTGGAATCAGCACATTAAAAACATCTAAAATCAGATGTTAGATTTCTGGCACCAAATTTTTTTTTTCATTTTGTTGGCCTGTGTAATGCTAGCTCTGTCTTCATTACATACAGATCACCTCCTCTACCGTATCGTAGTCAAATTGATTTGTAGCTTGATAAAATGGAATCAAATAAGGTTATAGTACCGGTAGATATAAGTGAATGGGCGACACCTTTAGTACCAGTTTTAAAAAGCACTGGTCAGATTAGGTTGTGTGGAAACTATAAAATAACAGTCAATAAGCATATTAGGGATTTTTCTTACCCTTTGTCCTTAGTATCGGATTTATTTAGTAAATTAACCAACGGGGAAAAGTATTCTAAAATAGATTTATCGCGAACGCCTATAATCAGTTAGAAGTAGATGAGGAAATCAGTAAAATTTTAACTATAAACACACACAGGGGCTTATATAGAATGTTAAGATTGCCATTTGGAGTAAAAATAGCTAGCAGTGTTTTTCAAAAACACATGGATTCGCTGTTTCAAGGAATGAATGGAGTGATAAATTTTGATGACTCGTTAGTAACTAACTCTAAGGAATTTGGAATTAGTTGTGGAAAAGTTGTCCAGTGCAGGCTTGACTGAGAAGTGCGAATTTTTGAAGGATGAAGTGGTTTATTTAGGGCATATGATTTCTACCCAGTAAAAACACATACGTTTATTTAACGTTTATCATTACAAAACACCTTTCCAAAAAAAGATACATTAAATATACGTACATTTTACTTTTATATGTCGCGCTTTTTCACGTTACAGAACACTAATAACGAAACGTTAGTTAAATGCTATATAAAAACGTGTATTGAACGTACTTATGTATATATATATATTCAACGGTGAAATCAAACGTTATTTAAACGGTTCTAAAATACGTTAATAATACGATTACACAAACATGAATTAAATAACGTTTGATTTCACGTTATTTAATGTGGCTTTTATATATTTTTGTAACGTGAAATATACGTTGATAAAATGTATGGAATAAATCAATAAAACTACCAGATTTCCATTGTTGGGTTGGTACAAAAGTTTGATGAAAAAATAATGCTCTTTTTGTTAAATAGTTAAACCAAAAAATATAAACATTTGGTTGTTTTTTAATATTAAATATTGTGGTCAAATATAACTTACAAAATTATACGATACAATAATGCACGTTTCGGCGAACGCCTTCTGTCGCTGAAACTTACGTTGTATCGAATAATTTTGTAATTTCTTTTTGACAATATTTTATATAAAAATATTGAATAACACAAAAAAACAAACGGATTTTTGATTTGTTTTTAATATATTTACAACCAACAATACAACTTTTTGATTTAACGATATAGGATATTGGAGACATACTTTTAGCATCGAACCTTGTCCGTTATTTTATTAGGATAAAAACACTTTACATTTTTTGTTGTATATAATTATAACAAAATGATCTAGAATCATCACTAGTGTAAAATGTAAGATAACATGGTCTATAAATATGTAATTTATCCTAAACATAGGAACATTTTTTTTTGATAACAAATAGAAAGTTAAATTAAGGAACAAATAATTCTTTCATATTATATTAGGAATCTAAATTAATTTCTTATTTTCTACATAAATATTTTTTTACATATCAATAAAATAATTATAAATATTTTGGACTATATTGCCGATTTTTGAAATGAATACATACAGGTTGTATAATTAGTGCGCTAAAGACCATTTACGCCTTTGCTTTCGTATTTAAGGACTCGTTGTTTATGTAATTACACTAAACTATTAAGGTCCACATTTTAAAATAGTTTTAAATATACAGGATGTACCATAAATAAAGGCTGAACTAAATTTCTGTTTTTACACTGAAAGAATTTACATTTAGTTAACTATCAGCTACTTCGTAATATTTTCTTTGTAACAAAAATTATTAAAATTAAAATAAAACATATTTTTTAAGAGAACAGTTCGTAGACGTAAAACTACCAAACTTGAGAATAGGAAATGCTCAACAAACCATAAAAACAAATTCGTAGACCTCGGGTTTTTTATATTACATACATGGTGTGCTATTCGTACATAAATTATTACACTTTTGAAATCAACTATTTCATACATATGTAATTAAACAACTACTTAGTATTTTTATATAAACTGGTCAACCTAAGTATAGTATCCGTTCTAATTGCCTTTTTGAAACGCCTGAGAGAATTAACTGAATTCAATTTTTATTCGAAATTTGCGATGTTTCCTAAAAATATTCTGTATAACAAACATATTATGCCATATTGCTCGAACCAACAACGATCAGAATCCAACTAGTAAGTAAATCAAATGTGCTATTTAAAAAATTAAAATAAGTTTGGTACGCGTTGTTTTTATGGTATACCCTGTATACTTATTTTAAAAAATATGTACTTTAATAGGATGCATAATTTTTATTTATAAAATTTTTCTGCAAATATGGTGATAGATAATGCGTAAATGGATCTTAACGCACTAATTTTATACCCTGTGTAAATATCAAATATGTTTAAGCCGTTTTAGTATCATAATAAAATCTTGTTTTTTTTTTTCTGAAGTAATCCATCTATCGAGGAGTGAATGTTATTATTTGAATAAAACGACGTCTACTCCACAAAATGATCTTTATATATACGTTGAAATTCTTATATTAGTTGCCAGACATGTTTCGGACTACACGTCCATCATCATGGACTTCACATATAACAAATAATTTCTCTCAATATCTTACCAAAATTCACTCACTTAATACATTATAAATTAAACAACCCTCATCTACTCACCTCATTTGACATCCTCACCTCACCTCACCTAAAACACCAAATGTGTAGCTTTGGCTGAAACCTTAATATATATACAACTATCTTCACCCTCACCACTCGACATTTTGTTGTTTTTCTTGTTTGTAATCCTTAAGCGACTGTTCTGGTGGGCTCTTACCAGTTCAATTCAAATTTAACATTTTCCTCAAAGATGAGAAAAAAGAAGAAAAAACTAATGATACAAGTAGAAATGATGAACAAAGTTCAATAATTTAAATCCATTTTTATTTTTATTTTCATTTTATTAATTTAACACCAATTTTCCAAAAAATGGTAAGATTCCAACAAGTATAATAATATTACATCACATCCTAATTAAGTCATTATTTTACAGATATTGTATAAACGTTCAAATCAAAAATCCATATAAAATCTCTATGTTAGTTTCATATGAAGTGTAACCCTCACATTTAACTACATTATACAAGGTTCCTTAGCCACTGATGATGGAGGTGTAGTCCGAAACATGTCTGGCAACTAATATAAGAATTTCAACGTATATATAAAGATCATTTTGTGGAGTAAACGTCGTTTTATTCAAATAAATCTTGTTGAGTTCTATCTTATTGACACCTATTACTTACCTAAAATAGTGCTCAAAATGTTGTGTTTTCAAAACCATTTTGTTGAAGCGACCTTTACAGTTGAACTGTATTCCTAATTGGTTGGACATTAAAAATTTCATAATTCTTCTAGAAACTCAATACCGAACATCACTTAATTTTTAATAATATTAAACTTGTTGACGCAGGTTTTGTATATTTTGATTGTTTGGTTGCATATCATTTTTAGCACAAAACTTTAGACAAAACAGCGGGCAACAGCGCCGCCGATTGCGCATTCGTCATGCGCGCCTTCGCCATTAAGTCGTTCGTTGGATGAAAAGACCGTTGATTTTTGTCCATTTTAAAAAACAGTTAAATTTCGCAGTATATTCCTATTTTTAATTATTGTAATTGAACTATATATTAGTGATGCATTTATGCATGGAAATGTTACAACGTGATATATGTCCGATGTAAAAGTGTGTGTGGAGCAGGAAGGATACTCCGGGGGCCCCCAACCGTCGCATTAGCAACAGCAGCCCTAAGCTGGTAAGTCCCGCTGCTATATCGTTTTGTGCTATTCCAATTGTTTAATTATTTATAATTATTTCTATATAACTTATGACCTGCGCCGTCATTCTGATCCTTCTCACCGGATAGATAATTCGATAGAATTTAAATTCTTTGTATCAGCCATTTTTGTCTATTTAATTATAAATAAATAATAAAATATATAGGTATATATATCTCTCTCGCTTTCTTTAATTAAAAAAGTTCATACTTTTGTTTGTAGGTAGGTATGTACCTACTTGTTTGTTTATTATAATATTGAAAATAATAGATACACGCACACACACATATACCTATTTTTTCGCCCTATACTGCTATAGTGGAATGGTCAGTTTAATGGTTGATTTAGAATAGCATTTTTCTATTTTTGTGATAAATCTCATTAATTTGTTTGATTCAAGCGTGATTGCCACATCGCCGAAATGTCGACAGTTCATGATAAAATTAAAAAATTGATTAAAAAACGGGAGATTTCGTTTAATCGAATAAAGGAAACTTTAGATTTGGCCAAACAAGCGCAGACCTCTCCTGAGCGGCGAATTATTTTAAAATATCGTGTTGATGATCTTGAGAATTTTAAGCAACAATTTTATGAAATACACAATCAAATAATTGGTTTAGATGACAGCGACGAGTTTTTCGATGCACAGGAGGGGGTTCGCCAATCTGTTGACCAGTCTTATTATTTAATTAAGGCAATTAATGATAAGCTGAATGGTGCTTCTGTCTCTGCTGACTCCTTAGATGTTCCTAAAGTAACAAACGTCAAATTGCCAAAAATCAATCTACCCGTGTTCGACGGAAATTTGAAATCATGGCCTTCGTTTATAGATTTGTTTAATAAATTGATTCATGAAAATGGTAGTTTGTCCGATATCGAAAAATTTCAATATTTAATTACTTCTGTAATTAAAGAACCGTTAAATCTTGTGAAAACTATTAAGCTGACTGAAAATAATTACAAAACTGCTTATGAAACTTTGGTACATCGTTACCAAAATAATCGATTGCTTGCTACGGGGTATTTGAATGAAATTTTAGAAGCCTCTTCTGGGAAGTCCAATTCTCCACAGTTGCTCAGGCAGTTAGTTGACACTTTTACTGAAAATCTTTCGGCCTTGAGGGTATTGGATTTTCCGGTCGAACAGTGGAGTTTTATTTTATTTAATTTGTTGTTACAAAAGTTAGATGCCAATACACGTACTGCGTTCGAGATGAAATATAGCTCTACTGATATCCCCACCTATGATCAGTTAATAAATTTCTTGCAGGACCATTGTAAGGCTCTCGCTTCGATTCAAATATTGCCTGGACCCTCACAAAGTTCAAACAAATCTTCGCCTTCTCGAACTACTATTTCGTTTCCACCACATGGAAAATCGACTTCTAGTTTTATCACTTCTAGCTCGCTTCCTGCTACCGACAATTGTACTTGTTGTAAAGGTCATCACATCCTTACTAAATGTTCTCAATTTTTGGCTAAGTCTTCGTTCGATAGATTTTCATTTGCCAAACAAAATAAACTTTGCCTGAATTGCCTTCGCCCTTCGCACGCGTTAAATTCGTGTACCTCATCCTTTTCGTGTCGTATTTGTAATTCTCGTCACCATACATTGTTACACTTTAATAAAGTTTCGTCGTCGCAAAATCAAACAAATCGTTCGTCAAATAATAATCGTCCTATACAGTCCACTTCTACAAATCATTCAATTAATGTAAATGCACATCCTATTGAAACCCTTGGTATCGCGGGTGGATTGGCAGAAAATTCAGCATCAACATCAAACTCATTCTCGACCAACAATCAGCCCGCGATTCATAGCCCGTCGTTAACTTCATTAGCAACCTCAAGTTCTTCAAATACTGTATTGTTATCAACTGCCGTTGTCGAAATTTTAGACATTGCTGGTCATTACCAGAAAATTCGCGTCTTAATTGATAGTGCATCACAAGCGAATTTCATGACAGAAAATTGTATTCGTCGTCTTGGTATTCCTCGAAGGTCATGTGCCACGGGAATTTTCGGTCTTAATGACATGTCCTCCAATTCAGCAAGGGGTTTAACTCATTGCATTATTAAACCAGTGGCGTGTCCCGAACCCAGTTTTGCAATAGATTTCATCGTTTTAACAAAAATTAGTGCAGATATGCCCGCTGCTTCATTTCCAATTAATACGTTGTCACATTTGAAAAATTTGACCCTTGCCGATCCTAGCTTTCATACTTCAGGACCGATCGATGCCTTACTAGGTGCAGAGTTATTCCCATTCATACTCCGTTCTGGAAAAATTATTGGTTCTTTCGGTCAGCCCTCTGCACTAGAAACTTGCTTTGGGTGGATTTTACTCGGAAAGGTTTCGTGTCCTCCTATCGATCCTACTGTCTCATTTTCATGCTGCACTACCTTGAGCACCTCTCTTGAGAACGTCGTTCAAAAATTTTGGGAAGTTGAGGAGGTTGCTGTAGACATCCCTCCCAGTTCCGATGATATCATTTGTGAGGAGATATTTTCTTCCACTATTGCAAGGGATGCTAATGGTCGATTTACTGTTGCTCTTCCCTTTCGAACTGGCCCACCTGATTTAGGTGATACTTATAATCAAGCTCTTCGACGATTGGTTGTTTTGGAATCTCGTTTTCATAGAAATGCTGATTTCTATCAACAATATAGGGATTTCATGCTAGATTATCTCAAGTCGGGTCACATGTCGCTTGTCAAAAATGATGAACCGAGACCAAATTTCGTCTATTATATTCCTCATCATGCAGTACTTCGTCCTTTAAATATTACTACCAAAATTCGCGTTGTGTTTGACGGTAGTACGAGGGGTTCAAGGGGAATTTCGTTGAATGACACTCTATTTGCGGGACCAAAACTTCAAAATGACATTCAAAAGATTCTACTATGTTTTCGTTTGCATCCGTTTGCGTTTGTTGCCGATATCAAAGCTATGTATCGAATGATATTGGTAAAGCCGGAGTTTCGCGATTTTCAGAGAATATTATGGAGATTTTCTCGTGATGATCCGGTACAAGAATATCGTTTAAATACGGTTACCTATGGCTTATCATCTTCGCCCTATTTGGCTCTGCGAGTACTTCGTGAATTGGCATACACTGATGGCAAAGCTTATCCTGACGCTTCAGAGGTTCTACTCAAATATACCTATATTGACGATACCATTTGCAGTGTGCCCACTCTTAATGAAGCGTTACAGCTTCAATCGAATTTAATTGCGTTGTTGCGTGGTGGTGGATTTGAGTTACGTAAGTGGGCTAGCAATGGTTGTGAAATTCTTCGTAAGGTCTCGGAACAAGCCCAACATCCTATAACGTTTGATCTCGATGAGCCGCAATTTATAAAGGTTCTGGGACTTCAATGGACACCCGAAGCTGATTATTTTACATATAATTACCATTTTATTGACCGTCCTTGTACTAAAAGGAATATATTGTCAGAAATCGCTCGTATTTATGATCCTTTGGGATTCGTCTCTCCCATTTCTACCTTTGTTAAAGGCCTTATGCAAAAACTGTGGTTGTTAAAGATGCCCTGGGACCATCCGCCCAGTCAATCAATCATTGACAGTTGGACGCAATTTCGCCAGGAATTAAAATTTCTGTGCAATATTCGTATCCCGCGATGTTTGATACCTGTGAAATTGACACATTGCGAACTTCATGGGTTTGCAGACGCTTCTACCGTTGGCTACGGTGCTGTCGTATACCTTCGCACTAAGGATGTTTTTGGTAACATTAATTCCTACCTTTTATATGGAAAATCTAAAATCGCTCCACTAAAAATTCTTTCGCTTCCGCGTTTAGAGTTGTGTGCTGCCAAACTTTTGACAGATGCATTAATTTTTGTTCGAAATGCTTACCAAGACCAGCTAACTTGTAGTCGTATTTTTGCTTGGTCGGATAGTCAAATAGTTTTGTGCTGGTTGGCCATGTCCCCTCATTTGTTAAAAACATTTGTCGCTAATCGCGTAAGTCATATTCAAGAATTTTTACCCAGTTCCCATTGGCATCATGTGTCTTCGCCTGAAAACCCAGCAGATTGCGTTTCTCGCGGACTAACACCTATGAAGCTCGTGGAACATGAACTGTGGTGGAAAGGCCCCGCGTGGCTGTGCATGGAAAACTTGCCGCTGGAATTTTGTGCAAATGAAACTTCGTTTGAGTCGGCGGAAGTTTTAAATGAACAAAAGCTCTTATCCTTTGAGTCCACTATGGAAATAAATTTTGTCGACTTACTCTTGTCAAAATTCTCGTCTCTTCGAAAGATCAAATCGATTATCGCTTGTTGTTTTCGTTTTCGCCAAAATTGCCAGTCACGTATTAGAGTAACTGGTTCTTTTTCTAATCTTGAACTATTTCGTGCTCTTAAAGCTCTCGTTATCTTTGTTCAAAAGCAACAATTTTCAGACATTCTCAATAAAATTCGTAAAAATCGAATACTGCCTAAACCACTTCGTAAATTAGCCCTCTTCGTTGATACGGATGGAACCCTTAGGGTGGGCGGACGTCTTAGAAACTCGAACTTGTCATTTGATGCTAAACATCCACTTCTTTTACCTAGATCACATCGCCTAACCGAACTTATTATCGAGGAGGTTCATTTGTTGAATTTGCATCCAGGGTTTAAAACGCTTCAATATCTTTTGTCGCAACAGTTTTGGATACTGTCTTCTCGTCGTGCGATAGACCATTGCCTTTCTCGTTGTATTCGATGCCTTCGAGCTCGTCCCAAATCGGTTTTTCCTTATATGGCCGACTTTTCGAATCGGCCAAGTCAAAGCTTTTACCCACACCACTGTAGATTTCGCTGGTCCATTTGCAGTCTCCATTTGTCGCTATCGTGGTTCACGCACTTTTAAATCGTGGATTTGTGTTTTCGTGTGTGTCGCAGTTAAGGCTGTTCACTTAGAATTAGTTGCATCCTTGTCAGCGGACGCATTCTTGGCTGCATTTCGACGTTTCGTTGCGCGGCGGGGTGTAGTTTCAGACTTGTATTCTGATTGCGGTACAAATTTTGTTGGGGCAAATTCTCTTCTTTTAGAGTATGCTAATTACGCTTCCGCATCATTACAGATAAAGTGGCATCATAGTCCTCCCGGTTCGCCACATTTTAATGGCTTAAGTGAAGCCGCAGTAAAGTCTGTAAAGACTCATATCCATCGAGTGATTGGCATGCAAACGCTTACCTATGAGGAGTTTAACACTTTACTTACCCAAATTGAGGCCCTGTTGAACTCTCGACCTTTGTGTGCCCAAAGTTCAGACCCGAACGATTTGTGTCCTTTAACTCCAGGACATTTCTTAACGTTAGCCCCTCTAAATAGCCTACCCGACCCAGACTTGTCCCATTTGCAATTAAATCAATTGAATCGTTGGCAGCTAGTGCAAAAAATGCATGCCGATTTTTGGAAAAGGTGGCATTGCGAATATTTACATACCCTTCAGCAGAGACATAAGTGGACCAAATATAGCAAAACCCTTAAAATTGACGATTTGGTCATAGTAAAATCCGAAAACACACCTCCATTGCGGTGGCCACTTGCTCGCGTGGTGACGCTTCATCCGGGGTCCGACGGTATTGTGCGTGTGGTTACGCTGCGGACCTCGCATGGAGTGTTAAGGCGACCGGTGGTTAAACTCTGTCCCTTGCCTAATTAACATAGTTTCTATTGCAATTGGTTGTGTGTTTGTGTCTATGTTTATTGTTGTTGTTTCTTGCTGTTTTCTTTCATAAAAGTAATAGCTTTCGAACCTTTTTGTTTTAGTAAATTTAATCAAATTTTTCTAAAAAACACTTTTCGTATAATAAAAAAAAAACATCTTTGTTTCTTTTGGTGGGCGGAATGTTGACGCAGGTTTTGTATATTTTGATTGTTTGGTTGCATATCATTTTTAGCACAAAACTTTAGACAAAACAGCGGGCAACAGCGCCGCCGATTGCGCATTCGTCATGCGCGCCTTCGCCATTAAGTCGTTCGTTGGATGAAAAGACCGTTGATTTTTGTCCATTTTAAAAAACAGTTAAATTTCGCAGTATATTCCTATTTTTAATTATTGTAATTGAACTATATATTAGTGATGCATTTATGCATGGAAATGTTACAACGTGATATATGTCCGATGTAAAAGTGTGTGTGGAGCAGGAAGGATACTCCGGGGGCCCCCAACCGTCGCATTAGCAACAGCAGCCCTAAGCTGGTAAGTCCCGCTGCTATATCGTTTTGTGCTATTCCAATTGTTTAATTATTTATAATTATTTCTATATAACTTATGACCTGCGCCGTCAAAACTACTTAAATATTTTTTTACTAATTGTACCACTTGATTTTTATTATATTCGCACTATTTACAATCATAATTATTATTCTTTGCTACCTTCATAATTCTTCTAGAAAGTCCCTCAATACCGAATATCACTTAATTTTTAATAATATTACACTTCTTAAATCTTTTTTAACTAATTGTAGCACTTTCCTTTTATTATATTCGCACTATCTTCATAATTCTTTTAGAAAGGCCCTCAATACCGAACGTCACTTAATTTTGAATAAGCATTAAACTACTTAAATCTTTTTTAACTAATTGTAGCACTTTATTTTTATTATAACCGCACTATCAACAATGATACCTGATTATTATTCTTTGCTACCACATTAATTATTTTGCTTGAACCCTTCCAGTGCTTTGATGTAACGTAATAAAAAATATAAAATATATTCTAAATTCTAATTCTAATACCTACCCGCGATTTACCTAAAACCATTGTTGCCAAGTCGTGTAGCCTCATAATGAAATTTAAATGTCATTTTAAGTCTGTCTTATTATACCTAAACAAAGCTTTAAATTTTATAAATCAAAGGCGTCTACTACAGAAAATATTTTTATATACATGTTCGAATCAGTGAAACATGTTTCGGAACTTTACTGTTCCATCTTCACTGGCATTAATAAATCTTACAAAGGATTCTGACCTAGTGTCTTAAGGTATAATATCCAATTTGTGGAAAAACTTTTATTTAATAGCAAAAAACATGAGGTTTGTATAAAATTTTTCGAAAACTTAAATTTGGTTATACCTACTACTTATTATGTAAATAGCAAATTTCTGTAATACACCATTTAATGTGGAATGTTTCTTTTTGTAAATCATTTCAATAAAGAAGAATTGTTGAAAATACACTTATGTTGTTTGACTTTAATCAAATTCAAAAAAGTGTGTGTTAAAATTTATAAATTTCTGGAAACCCCGAAAGTATACGTACCTATTATAAAAAATAATAATTAGATTATATATATCTTTATATCTCCTATAGTATGAGAAGAAATTCTCACTTTGGCATCACTGTTAAAAAACAAAGACTTTTTTTGTGATTGCTTGGGCCGGTTACTAGGTATTTAAGTAGGTATAATACCACTTATTTATAACTTCTTAGTCAAGATTGGAAAAAATATGTTGTAAAACTATTCTGAAACTTATATATTTTTGAATAAAAAAAAGAAAAACCCAACAAATCATTATAAGAATTAATTAACTTGTTAACAAATATTTGGCATTACTCTTGTAAACTGAGAATACCGATAGGTATAGCTAGTTGTAGTAGGAAGTTTTTGATAAACACTTATTTTTCAATTTGTTATGTACACTATGTCCGAGATAAGAATGGGATAGCATTGGAAACTAGGAAACGTTAGGACTTACAATTTAAATTAGTGTAAAGTTATACAATTTAAACACCTTTTAAATGGTGTTTTCAAAAATAAACTAACTAAATAGGTATATTAGGGATTTACATACATATAAAGTGTTTGTTTTACTGTTTCAACTGGTAGGTAAATTAAGGTTAAACCTTTATATATTCTAGATTTTTGAAAATACATTTAAACGTAATATTCGTTGTTATTTCAATAATTCTAGTTTTACATCAAACGATTCATTGACACATTTTTTAAAAGTATTTGGAATCGTAATAATTTCTCACTTTAAATATTGCTCATGGTAATAATAATTTCACACGTTCTTCTAATTGTAGGTAGGTACATTTGGAATTGTGATAACATACTTTATAAACATTATATAAACGTTTTGAATTTTCCCATATTAAGCAATAAGAATTTTTATGGGATATTTTACACGTTACCGTAACTGTAATTTTAGAATTATTATAAAACACTTAAAAAACGTCATTTTAACATTTTCATTGTCGTCTCTAAAAATCATGCGCTTCTAATGAACATTTTCTAACGTTATTTTAGCTATAAATATCGGTTTATTATAAATTACATAAAGAACGTTTTATAAACGTTTTTAATTTTGACAATGTTTGACACACGTTTAAAAAACACCTAAAACAAACGTTTTTATTTTATGGTTTATTTATAATACATATACAACGTTACTTAAACATAATAAATGTACGTAGTTGTATTTAGATAATAACAACACGTGTCTATAACGTTTAAATTGAATGGTGTAAAATTAAACTTAAAATAAACCGTCACTTTTGTAACGTAAGACCAATTATCAACGATTGACACGTTACATCAACGTTTAATTCACGTATATATGTTTACTGGGTAAGTTCGGATTAAAGAAGACCGAGGACAAGGTTGAGGCTATTTTAAGTGCACCAAAGCCGTCAAACGAGACGGAAGTCCGACAATTTACAGGGTTGGTCAACTACTATCACAAGTTTCTCCCTGATGCAGCACGGGTATTACACCCAATTTATAAACTATTACGGAAGGATTCACAGTTTCGTTGGACAAGTGAATGCGATGCAGCATTTACGGAGATTAAACAAAAAATAGCTTCAGGTGAATGTTTAGTACACTTTGATCCTGAATTATCAATTGTCGTGACTTGTGATGCTAGTGGGGTAGGTATCAGTGGAGTCTTCAGTCACTTGGTGAATGGTGAAGAGAAAATGGTTGCTTATGTTTCTCGTACCTTGAATGATGCGGAGACTAGATGGCCTATTTTACACCTTGAGAGTTTGGCAATTTATTATTCGGTTTGTAAGTTTTACCATTATTTGGTAGGTAAGAGGTTTACGATTAAAACTGATCATAAACCGCTTATATATTTATTTGGCGAACATAAGGATCTTCCTAAAATGGCACCTGATAGGTTATTAAGATGGAGTTTATATTTAAGTGGGTTTAATTATTCAATTGAATACATAAAGGGCGCGGATAATGTTGTAGCCGATTATTTATCCCGCGCACACCAGAAAATTAATTACATATCTTCAAAAATCCCTTATGTAAATTTCACGGAAGCTTTAGAAGGATGGCCAGTGAACAACGACAAGGTTCGAGAAGAAACATAGAAGGACAGCCAGCTCAAAAAAGGTTTGCAGTACATCAGGCAAGGCAAGTGGCCGAATAAAGTAGACGATGAGGTAATCGTATATGCCAGGAAGAAGGACGAATTGGTGTATTGGGTAGTTATACCAACTTCCTTGCGAAAACGGATGTTGGATGAGTTGCATGCAGTGCATAATGGCATAAATAAGCTGAAGAACATTTCAAGATGCATGGGCCAAACATCGACCAGGACATAGAGGATTGTGTAAAAGGTTGCATGCCATAAGCAGGATCCACCAAAAGTCGTAAACAGACAATGGCCAGAGGCTCAAGAGGTATTTGAGCGAGTTCACATTGATTTTTTGCACAATGTGCTTGGTAATGGTGGATGCCTTTAGTAAATGGGTGGAAGTTTTTCCCATGAAGACGACGACAGCTATGGAGACCGAGGAGAGGCTGCGCGAGACATTTGCGAGGTATGGGTTACCAAAATTGATCGTTTCGCATAATGGGCCGCAGTTTGTGTTACGGCAGCTTGTTGAATTCTTTGAAAGTAACGGCATAAAGCATATGACATCACCAGCTTATCATCCGCAGAGTAATGGGGCCGCTGAAACATTCGTAAAACCGTTCAAAAACAAGTTGAAGTCTGCGATAGATGATAGCAGATTGTAGGTCAGTCTGTGATGGTCAGGGATTACAGACAGCGTAACGTTAAGTCTTGGGCAAAAGCAAAAATAACTAAACGAATAGGAAAATCGACTTATTTGTGTGCTTTACCATCTGAGCAGGTTTGGAAACGACACCAAAACCAAATTGTAGGATATAATGACAGGGAACGGACGCGCGACGAGGTGCTAGACTTTTCTAATGTTGATAACTCTTTGAGTGATTCTTTTTTGCACATGTATGTTTGCAATTACGTTCCAATTTCACACGGAAAAAAACACTATTGTGTTTTCAAAAATTCACTATTTTATTCAATGATATGCTATACTAAGTATTCCTCGAACATAGTTAAATTTCAATCAAGCGAACGCTTATTATTTGAAAATTATAGGAAGACATTGTTTTTTTAAATAAAACTTATTATTGGATGCCATTGAACAATTCAATTATAGTGATTCCTTGATTGTAATTCATACATATAATTAAATTGAATCTCGATTTTATTACAAACGATAAGATTGAATGTCCATACAACAATAGTGTTTCATTGGTTACAAGGGTACTTTTATTACTTGGAAATTACATTCTTCCAATGCAAGCTTTAAGCTGTTTGGTACCATTTCTAACTTTTCTTAATTTAATTATATCTTGTAGTGTATTATTATTGAGTCAATAATAATTATATCTATTGCGAAGTTGAGATTAAAGCAGTATTATTGAAAGAAAATTGTTATTTATTTGTAGAATTAATATCATTGATTGGACGAATGATGTACAGGGTGGTACAGGGAAAGCGGTCTGCCCCCTATAATTCCTTTCAATTTAAATATTTTTCAGCAGATTAAAAGCGATTTTTCCAAATTTTCCGATTGTGAAATATGAAAACGTGAGACTACGTCTGTAGCTTTTGTATTTGATGGTTAACATTCGGAAACTGCTAAAAATAGCTTTCTTTCAGATGAGAAATATTTAATTTTTACGGAATTATGGGTGGATGAGCGCCTTACTTGGATCATCCTGTGTACTGTGTATGATAGCTCACGAGAGATCGCCTATGTACTTTTTCTGCCTTTTCGTGACTATGTTCTCTATCAAAGCTCGTGGCGCAAAATTAAAAAATGCTGTAAATTTTATGCAGTCAATAAAATGTGCAAAGTAGTAAGTTCTCAAAAACAAAAGCAAATTCTTTTAAAAACTATATTTCGCCAGAAACATAAAACATCTACACATATAGGAATATATACGTATATCTTAAAAAATATAAAAATTCTATTGAACTTAACTTAAAAATGAATTCCACTTCTTTAAAAGTAAAACGTCCTTCCCAGGGTACAGTCTTTGAAAATCTGCTTCAATCTATAAGAGCATTATATTTGTTTGGAAAAATATATTAACAAAAAAATAATTTTAGAGCACAAGAGTAAAAAGTTATCTAAAAAAAATTTAATTAGGAAACATACCAAGAAATCGGCTCTAGGATCTCTGATGATTGACCATTTTTATACAAAGTCAGATACTGTGTTATTGTCCACTGTCGCAGTACTTCTTCCCAAGAGTCACTGTGATACTTAAGCCACGTCATAGCATCTTTTTCATCTACAGTGTTAAATATATAAAATATGCGTATAAAATAATAATTGTAAATTTTACTCATTTAACTATTGGCTTGTTTAGTACCATTCATTTAATGTAGAGCATCTAAATTACCTTCTCTAGGTTTTTTCACTTCACTATCCTCCTCAGTCGTAGTACTACGCCGCTTTCTATAGTATATTATGTATAAATAGGTACCCTCAAACAACAGTAACAAGACAAAACAACACTGCCCGAAGACAAGCTATAGCAACTTGAGCGTTAAGTAGTGAGATCTGAGATCAGTCCGGCCGACAGGGGAAGTACAAAACCGAGGCACTATGATATATCCCTACTACCACGCGCTTGCCTCGATACAGCTTGAAATTGTACCGATGGCAATAAGGTTCACACCAACAATAATAATCATTGAATTCGAGGTACACTATAATTCAATGAATTCCTTAGACATGAACTTAATAGCTCATATTATTGCCGGAAATATAAACTGAGCAAAACAAATAGAAGAGTTTTGAGAGAATAATATCTTTTTATTCGTTTAAAAAGAGCATTTAATATTGTTTCAATTCTCTTTATGATATTTAATAAGCGACATATATGATTGCAATAATATTAGGATCTAATAAAAATATATTGATAACCTACCGTTGATTGAAATATTCCCCTTAGCATTAACGCAACCAGTTGTATTTTCCAAGTAAATGTACGTTTATTTAGATTTCAATAGTTTGCCTATTATTTCCACAAATTCAAATCAATCATTATCTTAATGATGAGAAAATGCTTAGATAATAGTTGTATTTAACTCAAAAGAAAAGAATCCAAAAACAAGTCTGTAATTGGATATGCAATATATTTTTTTCTGTGCAGGTGCGCAGTCACATTCAAAATCAGAGATACAGCCCGACGACGCGACGGTAGTTTGGTCGCTCCGAAGGGGGATGAACGTACGGACGGTGGGTTGAAGGCACGCCAACGTTGAAGTCGTCAGCGCCGCTGCTGATGAAAACCAAGTAAACGCAACAGGTATAAATAATAACAACAACGTGATTTTGGCTCGACTCAAAACATTGACACGAAATCGGTGAGAAGAGCTGAGATGCCGGACAAATTCAAAGATTATTTAATGTAACAAGAAATCCCTTTGGGATTTCCCAGTCGTTGTGTGGTAGTTTTATCTATAAAAAAAGTCATTGAGGATTATAAAAAAAAAGGAAAAAAAAATAAAAAAAAAAAATTTTATGGAAAAAAATGTTTTTATTATTAAAAAAAAAATTAAAAAAAAAAAATTTACAAAAAAAAAAATTAAAAAAAAAAAAATTTACAAAAAAAATAATTCAAAAATTAATTAAAAAAAAGTATTGCCAGAGCTGAAAATTTGAAAATGTTTCTATCTATTATTGAAAATAAATAGAAACATATTTGAATTACCCCGTAGATAACCTCTAGGAGCATATAGTTTAACTTTCAAAGAAAACTTGAATTGAAATCTAAAGAAATCAAAAAATTATTGAAAATATTACTATTTGACCTTAACAAAATAAAGAAATACATTTTTGATTCACCCTGTATATAAATTTGAGCTTATAGTTTAACTTTCACAGAAAACTTAATTTGAAATCTAAAGAAATCAAAATATTATTCAAAATATTACTTTTTTGATCATAACAAAATAAAGAAATACATATGTGATTCACCCTGTATATATATTTGACCTTATAGTTTAACTTTCACAGAAAACTTAATTTCAAATCTAAAGAAATCAAAATATTATGCAAAATATTACTTTTTTGACCGTAACAAATTAAAGAAATACATTTTTGGTTCACCCCGTATATAAATTTGAGCTTATAGTTTAACTTTCACAGAAAACTTAATTTGAAATCTAAAGAAATCAAAAAATTATTCAAAATATAACTTTTTTGACCATAACAAAATAAAGAAATACATTTTTGATTCACCCTGTATATATATTTGACCTTATAGTTTAACTTTCACAGAAAACTTAATTTCAAATCTAAAGAAATCAAAATATTATGCAAAATATTACTTTTTTGACCGTAACAAATTAAAGAAATACATTTTTGGTTCACCCCGTATATAAATTTGAGCTTATAGTTTAACTTTCACAGAAAACTTAATTTGAAATCTAAAGAAATCAAAAAATTATTCAAAATATAACTTTTTTGACCATAACAAAATAAAGAAATATATTTTTGATTCACCCTGTATATATATTTGACCTTATAGTTTAACTTTCACAGAAAACTTAATTTGAAATCTAAAGAAATCAAAATATTATTCAAAATATTACTTTTTTGACCATAACAAAATAAAGAAATACATTTGTGATTCACCCTGTATTGTGCTATATTTGACCTTATAGTTTAACTTTCACAGAAAACTTAATTTGAAATCTAAAGAAATCAACAAATTATTCAAAATATAACTTTTTTGACCATAACAAAATAAAGAAATACATTTTTGATTCACCCCGTATATAAATTTGAGCTTATAGTTAAACTTTCACAGAAAACTTGAATTGAAATCTAAAGAAATCAAAAAATTCTTCAAAATATTACTTTTTTGTCCAAAATAATGAAATACATTTTTGACTCACCCGGTATATAAATCTAAAGCCTATGCTAAAAATTTCTCTTTTAAAGAAAATTTTACTTTTTTGTCCTTAAAAAATTTTATACTAAATACCTACTATAAATATATTAGTTAGGATTTTAAATCTGCTAGCCTAAAAATGGCTGCCTATAATATGATTATCATCAATTTATGAACCTACCACATCTGTCTATTTGAAAATCGTTGGTGTTAAATTAACGTTAACGTTAATAGCGGCGGACGTTAATTTTAGGACTATCTGTCTATCTATTTTGGCTTCGTTGGTTTGTCATAATTTGGCAGAATTTTTTTCTGACGTTAGTGTCACTTATTTTTGTTTGGTTGACACTTCTAGTTTCACGTCATAAATAAATAGGTTATATTATGGGGCTTGGAGGTTAAAAGTAAACAGTAGTAGTATGCATTGTAACTATATTTGATAAAAATATACTGTAAACTGTGCTGGCTGTATCCTACTGAGAAAGGGCAAGAGGCCAATAATAGTTAGTACTCGCTTAGGCGGTAACTTAAAAAAAAACGAAATAACTTGAAGCATTCAAAATATGGACCTACAGGCAAGAGACAGAAATCAATTTGGAAATGGAAATTTGGTGGCCAACATCCGCTAATAATAATAATACGTGGTGTATAAAATAAAAAGTGTAGTTAAGTCTATATTGATTTGTTGTTTTTATTTTTACGATTTATAATTTTTGTGTATTTAAATAAAAACATGATAAGTATATGCAGCTGGTTTTCTATCGAAAAATAAGTATAGTAACTTAATTTTAGTTAGTTAACTACTTACTATTTACACAGAATATTACTTATTCTGTGCTATTTATATGAATATACATAATGGCTATACTTACTTAAAGACTTAAACTTAACAAAATTACGTACCTATTTTGTTTCATTGAATGTTTTTGGTACATCCAGGATGTCTGTAATTACTTTTTGAACAAAAACAGACATAAGTAGGTATTCGGCACCTAGTAATATGTGAAATTACCTACAACCAATAGGTTCACCTGAAGTAACCTTTAATTTAGTTTCAAGCAAATCTAAATAATAATAATAGGTAATAATAATAATGTACCTACCTACCGATGTTGCCCTCATAATAGAAAATTTAATTAGATAGCTTTTCCTCGGTACAGTAGGTATAACTTGAAAAATGGATTCAAGTTTGCTCTAAAGTAAGAAATAAAACACTTAGATATTGTTATTGGAATAAATCTAATGTCCATTGAGTAAGAATAGTTTAAAGTCTATAGGTATTAAATTCTTGTTTATGTTATAATTTGACACTATGGACATTCTCTACTTCTTTGGTGGTGGAGTTCAGTGTATTTGCATTATTTTTTAGATAAGTAAGCATCAGTTTTGACTGGAAATTTTCATATAAGGTTTGTTAGCTAGGTACTTCCAATACAAACAATTATTTATTGATATCGAAATATTTTTGTGTGGGGTAGCTGTCACAATTTATATGACATTTGAAATAGTGATATTTATAAAAAGAACGTAGTATGTGTGAAGTGAGTCATATTTTTAATTAAAGATTAATAGAATTTATGAATTTGTACGTCATTCTTTGACACGATTGCGACTAAAAATATACGAAATTGCTTCTCCCATATGTTTTTCTAAGAATATAGTCATGAAAATGGATTTCAAAGAAAAATCGACAAATTCCAATATAGTTGCGCCTCTAGTTTCACGTCATAATTTGCTAATATTTCTAACGTTGGTGTCACTTATTTTAGTTTCGTTGACACTTCTAGTTTCACGTCATAATTTGGTTTTGGTCAGAATGTTTTTTCTAACGCTTGTGTCAAATAGGTTATTATTATTTTATTTGTTTACATTCATAGTCTAAAAGTTTTCGGCATTATTTTCATGTTTAAGATCAATTTCTATCAACATGTTGTATATTGTAGTGTTATAAAAAGGTTATTCGAAATAGTTGTAGTAAATTTAGAAGTTGTCATTGTGTATTTAAAGTAATTTTAGTGAAAAAGTGATAATAACCTAAATAATCTAAAGTGACAGTGCCATGAAAGCCGTCAGATGGATGGATGTGATCAAATGTTTGTGATAGCTCAAGAAGAATAGTTGATATCTCCCTCTGCGTCACACACTTAAATGAACTGTGTAGATATAATTAAATTAATTGATTAAATAGTGAAACCGCATTAAATCACAGTTGAAAAGTGCCTAGTTCCCGTGAGAAAAAAATAAATTTTCCATTTGTATTGTGGTGCGATCCATCCTGGCAGCGGATTCGCAGATCGCTTACCCTAACTTTTGCCAATTTTGCAGCTTTTCGACGACAAAGACAGCGCTATCAGAATTTATAATTATTAACAAGAAATCCCTTTGGGATTTCCCAGTCGGTTTGTGGTAGTTTTATCTATGAAAAAAGTCATTGAGGGTGGCAAAAAAAAATAAGTTTTTCCTACAAATAATGGTTAGTTAAGTCGTTGCGGCATGTCAACAAATAATTATTTTATATGATTGTACACTTATCTTCCGGTATATATTCTTTTTCAATTTCCATTCTGTCTTTTACAGTAATATTTTTGCACATTTTTGGAAATTATTGTATTTACGTTGTTTTACTATAGACAGTATACCTAGTACATGTTAATATAAGTAAGCATCAGTTTTGACTGGAAATTTTCATATAAGGTTTGTTAGCTAGGTACTTCCAAGACAAACAATTATTTATTGATATCGAAATATTTTTGTGTGGGGTAGCTGTCACAATTTATATGACATTTGGAATAGTGATATTTATAAAAGGAACGTAGTATGTGTGAAGTGAGTCATATTTTTAAAGTTTAATAGAATTTATGAATTTGTACGTCATTCTTTGACACGATTGCGACTAAAAATATACGAAATTGCTTCTCCCATATGTTTTTCTAAGAATATAGTCATGAAAATGGTTTTCAAAGAAAAATCGACAAATTCCAATATAGTTGCGCCTCTAGTTTCACGTCATAATTTGCTAATATTTCTAACGTTGGTGTCACTTATTTTAGTTTCGTTGACACCTCTAGTTCACGTCATAATTTGGTTTTGGTAAGATGTTTTTTTCTAACGCGTCAGACAAATTGGTTGTGTCAAATAGTTTATTATTTTCTTTGTTTACATTCATAGTCTAAAAGTTTTCGGCATTATTTTCATGTTTAAGATCAATTTCTATCAACATGTTGTATATTGTAGTGTTATAAAAAGGTTATTCGATATAGTTGTAGTAAATTTAGAAGTTGTCATTGTGTATTTAAAGTAATTTTACTGAAAAAGTAATAATAACCTAAATAACCTAAAGTGACAGTGCCATGAAAGCCGTCAGATGGATGGATGTGATCAAATGTTTGTGAATAGCTCAAGAAGAATAGTTGATATCTCCCTCTGCGTCACACACTTAAATGAACTGTGTAGATATAATTAAATTAATTGATTAAATAGTGAAACCGCATTAAATCACAGTTGAAAAGTGCCTAGTTCCCATGAGAAAAAAATAAATTTTCCATTTGTATTGTGGTGCGATCCATCCTGGCAGCGGATTCGCAGATCGCTTACCCGAACTTTTGCCAATTTTGCAGCTTTTCGACGACAAAGACAGCGCTATCAGAATTTATAATTATTAACAAGAAATCCCTTCGGGATTTCCCAGTCGTTGTGTGGTAGTTTTATCTATAAAAAAAGTCATTGAGGGTGGCAAAAAAAATGAAAAAAAAAATCAAAAAAAAAAAATTTCAAGGAAAAAAATGTTTCTATTATTAAAAAAAAATTAAAAAAAAAAATTAAAAAAAAAAAATTTCAAAAAAAAAATTTCAAAAAAAAAAATTTAAAAAAAAAAATTTAAAAAAAAAATAATTCAAAAATTAATTAAAAAAAAGTATTGCCAGAGCTGAAAATCTGAAAATGTTTCTATCTATTATTGAAAATAAATAGAAACATTTTTGAGTTACCCCGTAGAAAACCTCTAGGAGCATATAGTTTAACTTTCAAAAAATGTTGATTTGAAATCTAAAGAAATCAAAAAGTTATTCAAAACAATACTATTTCACCTTAACAAAATAAAGAAATACATTTTTGATTCACCCTGTATATAAATTTGAGCTTATAGTTTAACTTTCAAAAAATCTTGATTTGAAATCTAAAGAAATCAAAAAGTTATTCAAAACAATACTATTTCACCTTAACAAAATAAAGAAATACATTTTTGATTCACCCTGTATATAAATTTGAGCTTATAGTTTAACTTTTAAAAAAATCTTGATTTGAAATCTAAAGAAATCAAAAAATTATTCAAAATATTTCACCTTAACAAAATAAAGAAATACATTTTTGATTCACCCTGTATATAAATTTGAGCTTATAGTTTAACTTTCATAAAATCTTGATTTGAAATCTAAAGAAATCAAAAAGTTATTCAAAATATTACTATTTCACCTAAACAAAATAAAGAAATATATTTTTGATTCACCCTGTATATAAATTTGAGCTTATAGTTTAACTTTCAAAAAATCTTGATTTGAAATCTAAAGATATCAAAAAATTATTCCAAATATTACTATTTCGCCTTAACAAAATAAAGAAATACATTTTTGATTCACCCTGTATATAAATTTGAGCTTATAGTTTAACTTTTAAAAAAATCTTGATTTGAAATCTAAAGAAATCAAAAAGTTATTCAAAACAATACTATTTCACCTTAACAAAATAAAGAAATACATTTTTGATTCACCCTGTATATAAATTTGAGCTTATAGTTTAACTTTCAAAAAATCTTGATTTGAAATCTAAAGAAATCAAAAAGTTATTCAAAACAATACTATTTCACCTTAACAAAATAAAGAAATACATTTTTGATTCACCCTGTATATAAATTTGAGCTTATAGTTTAACTTTTAAAAAAATCTTGATCTAAAGAAATCAAAAAGTTATTCAAAACAATACTATTTCACCTTAACAAAATAAAGAAATACATTTTTGATTCACCCTGTATATAAATTTGAGCTTATAGTTTAACTTTCAAAAAATCTTGATTTGAAATCTAAAGAAATCAAAAAGTTATTCAAAATATTTCACCTTAACAAAATAAAGAAATACATTTTTGATTCACCCTGTATATAAATTTGAGCTTATAGTTTAACTTTTAAAAAAATCTTGATTTGAAATCTAAAGAAATCAAAAAGTTATTCAAAATATTTCACCTTAACAAAATAAAGAAATACATTTTTGATTCACCCTGTATATAAATTTGAGCTTATAGTTTAACTTTTAAAAAAATCTTGATTTGAAATCTAAAGAAATCAAACAGTTATTCAAAATATTTCACCTTAACAAAATAAAGAAATACATTTTTGATTCACCCTGTATATAAATTTGAGCTTATAGTTTAACTTTCAAAAAATCTTGACTTGAAATCTAAAGATATCAAAAAATTATTCCAAGTATTACTATTTCGCCTTAACAAAATAAAGAAATACATTTTTGATTCACCCTGTATATAAATTTGAGCTTATAGTTTAACTTTTAAAAAAATCTTGATTTGAAATCTAAAGAAATCAAAAAGTTATTCAAAACAATACTATTTCAGCTTAACAAAATAAAGAAATACATTTTTGATTCACCCTGTATATAAATTTGAGCTTATAGTTTAACTTTTAAAAAAATCTTGATTTGAAATCTAAAGAAATCAAAAAGTTATTCAAAACAATACTATTTCACCTTAACAAAATAAAGAAATACATTTTTGATTCACCCTGTATATAAATTTGAGCTTATAGTTTAACTTTCACAGAAAACTTAATTTCAAATCTAAAGAAATCAAAAAGTTATTCAAAACAATACTATTTCAGCTTAACAAAATAAAGAAATACATTTTTGATTCACCCTGTATATAAATTTGAGCTTATAGTTTAACTTTTAAAAAAATCTTGATTTGAAATCTAAAGAAATCAAAAAGTTATTCAAAACAATACTATTTCACCTTAACAAAATAAAGAAATACATTTTTGATTAACCCTGTATATAAATTTGAGCTTATAGTTTAACTTTCAAAAAATCTTGATTTGAAATCTAAAGATATCAAAAAATTATTCCAAATATTACTATTTCGCCTTAACAAAATAAAGAAATACATTTTTGATTCACCCTGTATATAAATTTGAGCTTATAGTTTAACTTTCAAAAAATCTTGATTTGAAATCTAAAGAAATCAAAAAGTTATTCAAAACAATACTATTTCACCTTAACAAAATCAAGAAATACATTTTTGATTCACCCTGTATATAAATTTAAAGTGTACGTTAAAAATTTCTAAAGATTTAAAAGTTTTTCGATTGCAATCTACTTTAGACAAAATTAAAGAGCATCGAAAAGTGTCTTATTCCATAGATGAGGTTATGCAACCGTAAATACCATAATGATGTGTTGGAGGTTGCATAAGCATAAGATATTAAATAAAGGTCATTGATTGGTTTGGGTTGTAGCCCGTCTGCACATACTCAACTCCTCCCACTTCACGGGTCATTGAACTTTTTTGCATTATTAATTGAAATTGTAACCTTTCTGGTGGGAATAAATTTTACTACTCTGCCAGATTTAGTTCATGTGAATAGCAGTAAAATAAAAATAAGTATAAATTATTAGTTTTTTTACATAAAATAATGTTTTAATATTTGTTATATTATTGTGGGAGTTGCGTAAATTAAATTTGTTGGAAAATTAAGTATCTAATCATATTCCATGTGTAAATATATTGCGTGAAACTATGAGGAATATGTTTATGATGAAAGTGTTCAAATAAAGTGTGGCAACCGCGATTTTCGCAATTTTTCTAGGTTATTGATGTACAAAGTGTCGAAGAATTTCCAACATTTTTAGTTTACAATTAAAAATGTAATAAAGGGCCGTATCATACCGTAAAAGTGCACTCCCGTGTTTAGAACAGTGCCTAGTATAAATCAAAATGCTTTCATTGTATGTGTGGATGCTGCAAAAAGGTAAATTTATTGATTTAGTAGTAGCATTTTTTGCAGTTTTGTACTGTTGTTTTCTTGAATTTCCTCGTAGAAAAAGTTATTCACCTCCTTCTCACACTTTAATTACGTTTCTGTAGATGAAAATTAATTAGAAAAATGCATTATTTTATCAAAGTCCTTGACGTTTGGAAAATAGTAGGTGTAAAAATTTAAAAAGGAAATTTTCAATATAGGTGCGGCTGCTGTTCGGCCTGACGGCCGAACTTTTGGTTTAGTGGCTCTAAATTGGGCCTTTTTTTCCCCATTTTCGACAAAGACAGACTGTACGCTCGTTATTATATGTAACAAGAAATCCCTTGCGGGATTTCCCAGTTGGTTTGTGGTAGTTTTATCTATAAAAAAAGTCATTGAGGGTTATAAAAAAAATGAAAAAAAAAAATAAAAAAAAAAAATTTCAAGGAAAAAAATGTTTCTATTAAAAAAAAAAAGTCAAAAAAAAATTTTCAAAAAAAAAAATTAAAAAAAAAAAATTTCGAAAAAAAAATTTTTCAAAAAAAAAAATTACAAAAAAAATAATTAAAAAAAAGTATTGCCAGAGCTGAAAATCTGAAAATGTTATTGAAAATAAATAGAAACATTTTTGAGTCACCTCGTAGATAACCTCTAGGAGCATATAGTTTAACTTTCAAAGAAATCTTCAATTGAAACCCAAAGAAATCAAAAAATTATTCAAAATATTACTTTTTTGACCATAACAAAATAAAGAAATACATTTTTGATTCACCCTGTATATATATTTGACCTTATAGTTTAACTTTCACAGAAAACTTAATTTCAAATCTAAAGAAATCAAAATATTATGCAAAATATTACTTTTTTGACCGTAACAAATTAAAGAAATACATTTTTGGTTCACCCCGTATATAAATTTGAGCTTATAGTTTAACTTTCACAGAAAACTTAATTTGAAATCTAAAGAAATCAAAAAATTATTCAAAATATAACTTTTTTGACCATAACAAAATAAAGAAATACATTTTTGATTCACCCTGTATATATATTCTACCTTATAGTTTAACTTTCACAGAAAACTTAATTTGAAATCTAAAGAAATCAAAATATTATTCAAAATATAACTTTTTTGACCATAACAAAATAAAGAAATACATTTTTGATTCACCCTGTATATATATTCTACCTTATAGTTTAACTTTCACAGAAAACTTAATTTGAAATCTAAAGAAATCAAAATATTATTCAAAATATAACTTTTTTGACCATAACAAAATAAAGAAATACATTTTTGATTCACCCTGTATATATATTCTACCTTATAGTTTAACTTTAACAGAAAACTTAATTTGAAATCTAAAGAAATCAAAATATTATTCAAAATATAACTTTTTTGACCATAACAAAATAAAGAAATACATTTTTGATTCACCCTGTATATATATTTGACTCTATAGTTTAACTTTCACAGAAAACTTAATTTGAAATCTAAAGAAATCAAAAAATTATTCAAAATATAACTTTTTTGACCATAACAAAATAAAGAAATACATTTGTGATTCACCCTGTATATATATTTGACCCTATAGTTTAACTTTCACAGAAAACTTAATTTGAAATCTAAAGAAATCAAAAAATTATTCAAAATATAACTTTTTTGACCATAACAAAATAAAGAAATACATTTTTGATTCACCCTGTATATATATTCTACCTTATAGTTTAACTTTCACAGAAAACTTAATTTGAAATCTAAAGAAATCAAAATATTATTCAAAATATAACTTTTTTGACCATAACAAAATAAAGAAATACATTTTTGATTCACCCTGTATATATATTCTACCTTATAGTTTAACTTTCACAGAAAACTTAATTTGAAATCTAAAGAAATCAAAATATTATTCAAAATATAACTTTTTTGACCATAACAAAATAAAGAAATACATTTTTGATTCACCCTGTATATAAATTTAAAACCTATGCTAAAAATTTCTCTTTTAAAGAAAATAAAAAGTCACTTATCGCTGATAATGTTATGCAGCATGTCTAAAAGTCTTAAAAAAATAGAGAAATACATTTTTGATTCACCCCGTATATAAATTTAAAACCTATGCTAAAAATTTCTCTTTTAAAGAAAATAAAGTCACCTATCGTGTTAAAAAAAATGGTAAAAAAATAGAGAAATACATTTTTGATTCACCCCGTATATAAATTTCTATACATTTAAAATTTCTTAAATGTGGGATAATTAATGTTGTTTTTGTATCACCCTGTACATGGTGCTTATTAATTAATGTCGTTAAAATCTGATAAATACTTAGCGCATAGCCAGGAAAATTTTTCTATTACGTTTTACCATACCTAAAAATATTGAAAATAAATAGAAACATTTTTGAGTTACCCCGTACATCACCCTATGCAATAATTTCATCAACTAATCTAAAAAACTCTGAAATTTATTGCTTTGCCCTTTTTATAACAGATAACGTAGGCAACACTGTCCTAATGTACGTAGTTGGTTGCTGCCCTTCAACACCTGATGTATTATAGGAGTCTAGTAGCGACGTACGTATGAATATCTACTTTCTTGACGAATGGAGAACCTGTTATAAAAACTACTAATGTATATATGATCAAGATTATAAGAAATAGATAATTACCAGAAAAATAAGTACCTATTATTAATATAAAATACTAAATTTAGTTAATTAAACAGATAAAGTTAGGTTTAAAACGAAAATTGTAAATCTATAATAAAATTAGTCAGCTAAGTACGTACGTACGTCATTAGTTATTTGAAAACAACCCTGACCGAGATCAATAAGATGAAATTGACCTAGTAACCTTTAGTTTAGTTTCAAACAAATCTAAATAATAATAATAATGTACCTACCTTCCTTTTTATAAACTTCATTAATAAGTACAATATAAACGACATAATAAGGTATCTCAAACAAATTCTTCCTGATAAATGGCGAACCTTAATTGTAATTGTTGGTATTTTCAGATAGAGAATAAGTAAGTAGGTACTTACTTACTTGCATTGTTTTTGTATATTTCTGTATCTATCACTTTGGAATAACAATAATATGTTGTTTGTATTTGTTACTTACGGTTGTGATGTGGTAGGTATAATGTTTTAATTTTAAGAATGTTAGCCTGTTTGTTTTGATCATAATATAGTAGGTAGCTAACAACAACGAATGTACTACATTTTAGGTATAGACGGCATGATATACCTATTTGTCTGAAATATGGAATATTATGTATTTGTATTAAATTACTTACTGTGCAAGTGTTTTTTGCTATATTTACTACTGTTGTTTACTCATTTCGATAATTTGTGTTTATTGTTGTTGTTCTTTGCGGAAGTTTATGATGAGTGGCCATTTGCAAAATTGGAGTGACTGGTCACGGAATTAGTCGAGTCGAAAACGATGTGCGCCATTGTTGCCATATTGGGCCACATTCTACAAAATCACTTTCTGGGATAATTAGATTTGGAATTAAAGCAGTTGTTAAAAAATTAGATAACCCTTCACTGTTCATGGCAGTATTTTATAGGTTATGTATGTATGTATTATTTTCAATTGCAATGGATGAAAGAATTTGAATGTGTTTGTTTGTGAAAAGGATAGGCATCATAGCCAAATGAAACATAATGTTCATTTCCTGTGTGGTGGTCGTTAGTGTCGCCTCTATATTGAAGGCAAAAATGGGTGTCATCGGTATGATTTTATGTGGTTTTTCGCACATTTTGTAATTAATATTGCAAATGCTGCGTATATCAGTGTCTTTTAAATTTTGTTCTTTATATTTAACATGTGTTTTTAAAGAGTGTCATTGTATATTTATTTGGAAAAATGTAAAAGAACGTTATGTGTGACAGCTGAACTAAATTAGATTTGTCAATTTTAAGGAATATACCAGTCGCATTTAAGGTTTGATAGATTAATAAAAATGAACGAAAAACGCAATAATTGAAAATATAGGATATGGAAAAGGCACAGTGGCGTACCAAATATGCTTGTACGTAACTTTAAAATTGTTTTTGTATCTATCCACAGCACCAAAACAGGTATTTATTTCAAAGTAATAGCAGTACTTTATAGTGCTTTTTTCTTTATTTTTCTCGTAGAAAAAGTTATTCACCTCCTTCTCACACTTTAATGACGTTTCTGTAGATGAAAATTAATTAGAAAAATGCATTATTTTATCAAAGTCCTTGACGTTTGGAAAATAGTAGGTGTAAAAATTTAAAAAGGAAATTTTCAATATAGGTGGCGCTGCTGTTCGGCCTGACGGCCGAACTTTTGGTTTAGTGGCTCTAAATTGGGCCTTTTTTTCCCACTTTTCGACAAAGACGCGAAGATCACTCGTTATTATATATTAACTAGGTACTTAATTGTTTGTTTTATAATGCATTTTGAAATCTAAGTTAATAATAAAAGTAAAAATAAAGTAAATTTTAGTAAAATTATTGGATTATAAACCGAATTCTCGATGTTCGTCAATATTATTTGTTCAACAATTAAACTAAAAATTATTTGAATTGTATTTACATTTTAAACATATGGAGTGTATGCATTAAGGGCTAAATAATATTTCCAAAATTGAATTTAATATTTAATCATTCATCCTATTGGTATAAAATTGAAAATAACATAAAATGTATTATAATTTTAAATACTCTACTACTAGTTACTCTTAAATCTGCATGTTTTATTTAAAAAGTGAGATCTCAGCATTTTGAACCATCATATTTCATGAAATATGGTTGTGATACCTACCTATATATACCAGGATTATTTCAAAGCTTTTCAAATTCATTGTTTCATTTTAAACAATGACTAAAGAGCAGTAAAAATGGCAGAACGTAGACACTTTCACTTTAATAAAGAGGCCAAATTGTATTTCATTTTTACTGAGTTCATTAAACAGTAATTTTTTACGATGTCTAAAAATAGAATCATGATCAGTGAGAACTTGTAGTTCTCACTTGTGTTTCCGCAATTTAGGGATATTTTCTAATATGTCAAAAACAACAACAACAAACAAAAATATCTTAATTCTTTAATAATATAAAATAACTGCTGTAATTATTATTATAAACTTAGACTCTCCAATGTATAATTTCATATAGGTACGTACTGAGTACATGTAAACAAACCTTGCAATATCTTTCGGAAATTGGAAAAATGAACAATTCTTTAACACTGTTCTTGAAATACATCCAGGTACTAAACAATAAAATCCACCGGTTTTTGATCCCATGTTTTTTATAATAGCTTAATTATAGGTATAAAGAAGAAATACTAGAGTAGTAAAAACTACTGAATATACCCACAGATCTAGAATATACCTAACCTATACAAGTAACTATATATTACGAACAATATATGATTTAAAGTACAAAATTAATAACCTATTAATAATAAATTCTAATAACAAAATAGCAACGTTAATTTGAATATAAAAATATTAAATAATCAGATGATCACTTTAAATTAAGAATATAAACATATTTTTACATAACCTCAAAAAATTTCTAAACAATACCAGCTGTTTCAAATAGTTTCAAATAGTTAAATGGTCCGGCAGAAGTGTCAAATATTTGGGTTTACTAAAGAAGAAATTATAAAAAAATTACTAAAACATATATTTACTTGCTTTTAACTAATATTGAAATTTTCACGAATTTAATACCATTTAGTATTGTCATATTTACTTGAAACTTTTTTAATCATTAATAATAAGTAATAATTGTGCAAGCATGTATTCATACTTTTGGCAAACACTATAAAAACTACTATAATAATGGCCGCCAACTTTTCCCAGTGTCTCATCTGTCCTGTTTATCTGGGGTTTGGCTTCGCTTGGCTTGGGTTAAGCGTCATCGATGTTCACTTGTTTTTCCAGATAACCATATATTACCATATATGGTAATATTACCATATATGGTAAACATGCATGTGAAAAAGTGTCACTACTCTAACAATGTTGCCAGGTTGGTATCTATTCACTATATCGACTGATAGAATGAATAATACAATTTATACAGTGGATGTAATTATTATATCATTGCTGGGGGTAAAATACTGAGTATGGAAGGTTAGGTAGCAGGTAGGGATGTCTTGTAAGGGTGTAATAGTGATGATCAGGAAGAATTAGTACAGGAGGCTGAATGTAGAAAGCAGGATTGAGATGAAATGTAGTAGGCACGTAGTTGTTATATTAGTTCGATAGAAGTCATTATTAGGACAACACATCCCTGCCTGCTACCTAACCTTCCATACTCAGCATTTTACCCTCAAGCTCCTGCAATATTTGTGTGGATTAGTTCGATAGCTTTCATCGTTAGGTAATGATGATAGGTGTATAACCTAGAGTATCATTTACATTTAACGGTCAAAAATTAAGCGCTAAATATTTAACCGTTTCAACATAATATGTGCGTTTTAAATCTGGCAACACCACACTTCGATTATAATCTGAACTCATAAAACTCGTCTAACTGCGCAGCGATGTATCGATTATTTTTGCCAATAATCGTTTTTACAATTTAACATATCGATTTTAAATATATCGATTTTGTGAACTGGATTTATTAATAGATTTTGCCTTCTACCTACTCAGTTCAACTGAGCCGATGATCAACTACCACTCATTTCACTTTATTTTCTATCCACGGTATGTCTAAAGTATCATTGGTTATCGTTCGTCCATTCGTTTGTTCGTTAATGGCCTTCATCAATGGGTATTTAGCCAGCTTCACGTGTATGAAAGAATTTTATTTTACTGTCTGTGAATGAGATTTTTGGATCAGAAAAACTCTTGAGAAAAACGAAATAGTAATGTGAATATTTATTAGTGAAATGTCTGCATTTTTTGTTCAATTGTCTCTCATACATCTTTCTTGTATAAATTCTTGACAGTTAACCACGAAATTATCTAATGCATAAGTAAGTAGGTGAACATAGCTGCTATTTTTCGCTAGTTTTTTTGATCCGGATTTATTAATCAGGATTTGTTGGATTTCTGAGTCGTGATTCTTTTCATTCTATTAACAGTTAACCAAGAAATTAATCTGAATATATTGCATAAGCAGGTAGGATACACTGTAGGTAATCATGCTGCAGCTGTTTAGCTGATCTGAGTTGACACTTCTAGTTTCACGTCATAAATAAATAGGTTATATTATGGGGCTTGGAGGTTAAAAGTAAACAGTAGTAGTATGCATTTTAACTTGTAACTATATTTGATAAAAATAAACTGTGCTGGCTGTATCCTAGTGAGACAGGGCAAGAGGCCAATAATAGTTAGTACTCGCTTAGGCGGTAACTTAAAAAAAAACGAAATAACTTGAAGCATTCAAAATATGGACCTACAGGCAAGAGACAGAAATCAATTTGGAAATGGAAATTTGGTCGTCAGCATCCGCTAATAATAATAATACGTGGTGTATAAAATAAAAAGTGTAGTTAATTCTATATTGATTTGTTGTGTTTACGGTTTATAATTTTTGTATAAAAACATGATAAGTACTATTTACACAGAATATTACTTATTCTGTGCTATTTATAGGAATATATATAATGGCTATACTTACTTTAAGACTTAAACTTAACAAAATTACGTACCTATTTTGTTTCATTGAATGTTTTTGATCTAGGTCATCATCTGTACTTACTTTTTGGACAAAAACAGGTAGGTAGGTAATGAGACTTGTATTTCATCCAGTTCTTTGTAACGTAAGAATAAATTCGGTATCAGGAAATTAAAACTAAATGTAGGCATTTTAATTTAATTTAGTAGTGGAATTTGTAAATTAAAAAAGAAACCCTAATTTTTTGGTAAATAAATCGTAAGATAAACAATATGACGTCATCCAAAACATATGATAAAATTCTCTCGTTCGCAGATACGTACGTCGTACGTATGACGTCATTTTAAATAATAGTATTGTTCCACAGATGTCAATAAATCCTTAATAGTATTGTTCCACAGATGTCAATAAGTCCTTTAGTAGTGGAATTTGTAAATTAAAAAAGAAACCCTAATTTTTTGGTAAATAAATCGTAAGATAAACAATATGACGTCATCCAAAACATATGATCAAATTCCCTCGGTTCCAGATACGTACGTCGTACGTATGACGTCATTTTAAATAATAGTATTGTTCCACAGATGACAATAAGTCCACTTATATCAAGCTGCGAATATTTGTGATAAAGTGAAGCAAAATTTGTCACGCAATGAGATAAACAAAGACAAATAATACTGCTTTAATTCACATGCAGCCAGCGTAAGTATGTACCTCCAGATATTGTGAAATCCGTCAGAACTCACTACTACAACTCAATTCAGCTGAGCTAAATTTGCATATTATCACCTAACTCACTTCAATTTCTAACTCTATAAAATAACCTATTAGATGTCGTAATGCAGAATAAGAATACCTAACCTCTTTTTATCGATAACACCTGTGGAAAAATTTTGTAATATTTATAAATAATAATAAATAGTAAAATTATTTAATAATGGTTTATGTGGGAGCATGGCAACACAGTAAAATAACACAGTTAATTTTCCGTGAACAGGGCGACATCTTAAAACAAAGTGTTTGTCATTCTTAAGATTTTTTTTGATTTTTCTGGCATTTTTCAACTAATCCTACAAATGTGTTTGGTATGAAAGTGTTTAAAATTATGTGCGCTAATAATTACATGTTGTTTTAAAGTGTGACATTGTCTATTTGTTTGTAAAAGTGTAAAAAAACATTCGTTGTGTCACATGATCTAAAATAGACATTTGAAATTATTGATTTTCTGCATTTTGTGACGGTGTCGTCCCCTTGAAAGAAAAATGCTGTCATAGATAGACTTTTTTATGGTTTTTTGCTGTTTTTGCAAATAATTTTGTAATTGTTATGTGTATCACAGTGTTTTAAATGTTATGTGCTATATTAAACATGTTGTTTTAAACCGTGACATTGCCTATTTGTTTATAAAAATGCAAAAGAACATTGTTACTGACACATACGTACTAAAATAGACATTTCAATGTACCAGTCGCCATCAGAATCTGGTACATTTAATGAAATTAAATAAATACGAAGAAATAAGCAATAATAGCATAGAGAGTCAGTTAAAACTGTACCCAGCCGTCATAAAAATGGTTTTAGTCAACTTGAAAATTGTTTTTGTATCAATCCACAGCACCAAAACAGGTATTTATTTCAAAGTAATAGCAGTAGTTTATAGGGCTTTTTTCTTGAATTTCCTCGTAGAAAAAGTTATTCACCTCCTTCTCGCACTTTAATTTCGGTTTTGTAGATCTAAATATATTAATAGAATACATAATTTTAATGCATTGAATCAGCTTTGATATATAGCCTATCGGGTGATGCAAAAAATAAAGTTGCCATATAGGAAACACTGTTGGAACGCCTCCGGCGTTCCTTTGCGTTTATTCGCACACAACTTTGTGCTTTTTTTCCCCATTTTAGAAAGAAACGCGAAGATCACTCGTTATTATATATTAACAAGAAATCCCTTGCGGGATTTCCCAGTTGGTTTGTGGTAGTTTTATCTATGAAAAAAGTCATTGAGGGTTATAAAAAAAATGAAAAAAAAAAATAAAAAAAAAAATTTCAAGGGAAAATAAATGTGTCAAAAAAAAAATTAAAGAAAAAAAAATTAAAAAAAAAAAATTAAAAAAAAAAAAAATTTTGAAAAAAAAATTTAAAAAAAAAAAAAAAAAAAATTTAAAAAAAAAAATAAAAAAAAAAAAATAAAAAAAAAAAATTACAAAAAAATAATTAAAAAAAAGTATTGCCAGAGCTGAAAATCTGAAAATGTTTCTATCTATTATTGAAAATAAATAGAAACATTTTTGAGTTACCCCGTAGAAAACCTCTAGGAGCATATAGTTTAACTTTCAAAAAATCTTGATTTGAAATCTAAAGAAATCAAAAAATTATTCAAAATATTTCACCTAAACAAAATAAAGAAATACATTTTTGATTCACCCTGTATATAAATTTGAGCTTATAGTTTAACTTTCAAAAAAATCTTGATTTGAAATCTAAAGAAATCAAAAAATTATTCAAAATATTACTATTTCACCTAAACAAAATAAAGAAATACATTTTTGATTCACCCTGTATATAAATTTGAGCTTATAGTTTAACTTTTAAAAAAATCTTGATTTGAAATCTAAAGAAATCAAAAAGTTATTCAAAACAATACTATTTCACCTTAACAAAATAAAGAAATACATTTTTGATTCACCCTGTATATAAATTTGAGCTTATAGTTTAACTTTCAAAAAATCTTGATTTGAAATCTAAAGATATCAAAAAATTATTCCAAGTATTACTATTTCGCCTTAACAAAATAAAGAAATACATTTTTGATTCACCCTGTATATAAATTTGAGCTTATAGTTTAACTTTTAAAAAAATCTTGATTTGAAATCTAAAGAAATCAAAAAGTTATTCAAAACAATACTATTTCAGCTTAACAAAATAAAGAAATACATTTTTGATTCACCCTGTATATAAATTTGAGCTTATAGTTTAACTTTCAAAAAATCTTGATTTGAAATCTAAAGAAATCAAAAAGTTATTCAAAACAATACTATTTCACCTTAACAAAATAAAGAAATACATTTTTGATTCACCCTGTATATAAATTTGAGCTTATAGTTTAACTTTCAAAAAATCTTGATTTGAAATCTAAAGATATCAAAAAATTATTCCAAGTATTACTATTTCGCCTTAACAAAATAAAGAAATACATTTTTGATTCACCCTGTATATAAATTTGAGCTTATAGTTTAACTTTCAAAAAATCTTGATTTGAAATCTAAAGAAATCAAAAAGTTATTCAAAATATTTCACCTTAACAAAATAAAGAAATACATTTTTGATTCACCCTGTATATAAATTTGAGCTTATAGTTTAACTTTTAAAAAAATCTTGATTTGAAATCTAAAGAAATCAAAAAGTTATTCAAAATATTTCACCTTAACAAAATAAAGAAATACATTTTTGATTCACCCTGTATATAAATTTGAGCTTATAGTTTAACTTTCAAAAAATCTTGATTTGAAATCTAAAGAAATCAAAAAGTTATTCAAAATATTTCACCTAAACAAAATAAAGAAATACATTTTTGATTCACCCTGTATATAAATTTGAGCTTATAGTTTAACTTTCAAAAAAATCTTGATTTGAAATCTAAAGAAATCAAAAAGTTATTCAAAACAATACTATTTCACCTTAACAAAATAAAGAAATACATTTTTGATTCACCCTGTATATAAATTTGAGCTTATAGTTTAACTTTCAAAAAATCTTGATTTGAAATCTAAAGAAATCAAAAAGTTATTCAAAATATTTCACCTTAACAAAATAAAGAAATACATTTTTGATTCACCCTGTATATAAATTTGAGCTTATAGTTTAACTTTCAAAAAATCTTGATTTGAAATCTAAAGAAATCAAAAAGTTATTCAAAACAATACTATTTCACCTTAACAAAATAAAGAAATACATTTTTGATTCACCCTGTATATAAATTTGAGTTTATAGTTTAACTTTTAAAAAAATCTTGATTTGAAATCTAAAGAAATCAAAAAGTTATTCAAAACAATACTATTTCACCTTAACAAAATAAAGAAATACATTTTTGATTCACCCTGTATATAAATTTGAGCTTATAGTTTAACTTTTAAAAAAATCTTGATTTGAAATCTAAAGAAATCAAAAAGTTATTCAAAACAATACTATTTCACCTTAACAAAATAAAGAAATACATTTTTGATTCACCCTGTATATAAATTTGAGCTTATAGTTTAACTTTCAAAAAATCTTGATTTGAAATCTAAAGAAATCAAAAAGTTATTCAAAATATTTCACCTTAACAAAATAAAGAAATACATTTTTGATTCACCCTGTATATAAATTTGAGCTTATAGTTTAACTTTCAAAAAATCTTGATTTGAAATCTAAAGAAATCAAAAAGTTATTCAAAACAATACTATTTCACCTTAACAAAATAAAGAAATACATTTTTGATTCACCCTGTATATAAATTTGAGCTTATAGTTTAACTTTTAAAAAAATCTTGATTTGAAATCTAAAGAAATCAAAAAATTATTCAAAATATTTCACCTTAACAAAATAAAGAAATACATTTTTGATTCACCCTGTATATAAATTTGAGCTTATAGTTTAACTTTTAAAAAAATCTTGATTTGAAATCTAAAGAAATCAAAAAGTTATTCAAAACAATACTATTTCACCTTAACAAAATAAAGAAATACATTTTTGATTCACCCTGTATATAAATTTGAGCTTATAGTTTAACTTTCAAAAAATCTTGATTTGAAATCTAAAGATATCAAAAAATTATTCCAAATATTACTATTTCGCCTTAACAAAATAAAGAAATACATTTTTGATTCACCCTGTATATAAATTTGAGCTTATAGTTTAACTTTCAAAAAATCTTGGTTTGAAATCTAAAGAAATCAAAAAGTTATTCAAAACAATACTATTTCACCTTAACAAAATAAAGAAATACATTTTTGATTCACCCAGTATATAAATTTGAGCTTATAGTTTAACTTTCAAAAAATCTTGATTTGAAATCTAAAGAAATCAAAAAGTTATTCAAAACAATACTATTTCACCTTAACAAAATAAAGAAATACATTTTTGATTCACCCTGTATATAAATTTGAGCTTATAGTTTAACTTTTAAAAAAATCTTGATTTGAAATCTAAAGAAATCAAAAAATTATTCAAAATATTTCACCTTAACAAAATAAAGAAATACATTTTTGATTCACCCTGTATATAAATTTAAAGCCTATGCTAAAAATTTCTCTTTTAAAGAAAATAAAAAGTCACTTATCGCTGATAAGGTTCTGGCGCATGTCTAAAAGTCTTAAAAAAATAGAGAAATACATTTTTGATTCACCCCGTATATAAATTTAAAACCTATGCTAAAAATTTCTCTTTTAAAGAAAATAAAGTCACCTATCGTGTTAAAAAAAATGGTAAAAAAATAGAGAAATACATTTTTGATTCACGCCGTATATAAATTTAAAACCTATGCTAAAAATTTCTCTTTTAAAGAAAATAAAGTCACCTATCGTGTTAAAAAAAATGGTAAAAAAATAGAGAAATACATTTTTGATTCACCCTGTATATAAATGTAAAGCCTATGCTAAAAATTTCTCTTTTAAAGAAAATATTCCTTTTTTGTCCTTAAAAAATTTTATACTAAATACCTACTATAAATATATTAGTTTGGTATTTTAAATCTGCTAGCCTAAAAATGGCTGCCGATCATCATTTTATAAACCTACCACATCTGTCTATTTGAAAATCGTTGGTGTTCAATTAACGTTAACGTTAATAGCGGCGGACGTTGATTTTAGGACTATCTGTCTATCTATTTTGGCTTTGTTGGTTTGTCATAATTTGGCAGAATTTTGTTCTGACGTTGGTGTCCCTTATTTTTGTTTGGTTGACACTTCTAGTTTCACGTCATAAATAAATAGGTTATATTATGGGGCTTGGAGGTTAAAAGTAAACAGTAGTAGTATGCATTGTAACTATATTTGATAAAAATAAACTGTGCTGGCTGTATCCTACTGTGAAAGGGCAAGAGGCCAATAATAGTTAGTACTCGCTTAGGCGGTAACTTAAAAAAAAAACGAAATAACTTGAAGCATTCAAAATATGGACCTACAGGCAAGAGACAGAAATCAATTTGGAAATGGAAATTTGGTCGTCAGCATCCGCTAATAATAATAATACGTGGTGTATAAAATAAAAAGTGTAGTTAATTCTATATTGATTTGTTGTGTTTACGGTTTATAATTTTTGTATAAAAACATGATAAGTACTATTTACACAGAATATTATTTATTCTGTGCTATTTATATGAATATATATAATGGCTATACTTACTTTAAGACTTAAACTTAACAAAATTACGTACCTATTTTGTTTCATTGAATGTTTTTGATCTAGGTCATCATCTGTAATTAGTTTTTGGACAAAAACAGGTAGGTAGGTAGGTAATGAGACTTGTATTTTATCCAGTTATTTGTAACGTAAGAATAAATTCGGTATCAGGAAATTTAAACTAAATGTAGGCATTTTAATTTAATTTAGTAGTGGAATTTGTAAATTAAAAAAGAAACCCTAATTTTTTGGTAAATAAATCGTAAGATAAACAATATGACGTCATCCAAAACATATGATCAAATTCTCTCGGTCTTAGCTTAGATACGTACGTCGTACGTATGACGTCATTTTAAATAATAGCATTGTTCCACAGATGACAATAAGTCCACTTATATCAAGCTGCGAATATTTGTGATAAAGTGAAGCAAAATTTGTCACGCAATGAGATAAACAAAGACAAATAATACTGCTTTAATTCACATGCAGCCAGCGTAAGTATGCACCTACAGATATTGTGAAATCCGTTTATATAACAGATAACGTAGGCAACACTGTCCTAATGTACGTAGTTGGTTATGCTACCCTTCACCACCTGATCTATTATAGGAATGTAGTAACGACGTACGTATGAATATCTACTTTCTTGACGAATGGAGAACCTTTGTATAAAATTAGCCAGCTAAGTACCGTACGTCGTTAGTTATTTGGAAACTATCCTGACCCTGACCGGATGAAATTGACCTAGTAACCTTTATTTTAGCTGTCCTAAAATAGTACAACATTTATTTAATATAATATACTAAATTTAATTAATTAAACAGGTAAAGTTAGGTATAATACGAAAATTGTAAATCTATAATAAAATTAGTCAGCTAAGTACGTACGTCATTAGTTATTTGGAAACAACCCTGACCGAGATCAATAAGATGAAATTGACCTAGTAACCTTTAGTTTAGTTTCAAACAAATCTAAATAATAATAATAATGTACCTACCTTCCTTTTTATAAACTCCATTAATAAGTACAACATATACGACATACCTACCTAGGTATCTCAAACAAATTCTTCCTGATAAATGGATTATAAAAACTGTAAATTGTAATTGTTGGTATTTTCTGATCGAGAATAAGTTTCAGTAAATAGTAGATACTTAGTTTTACAAAGTACTCACGTTGTTAAAAGCATATTTATGTAGCTGGATGCAAAAAATGTTGTCTGTATTGTGGCCTTTTTATAGACTTCATTAATAAAAAAATAACTCTACTTGTAATTGTTTGTTGCCAGTGATAGATCTCGGGTAAAAGTAGGTACTTCCTTACTTGCATTGTTTTTGTATATTTCTGTATCTATCACTTTGGAATAACAATATTATGTTGTTTGTATTTGTTACTTACGGTTGTGATGTGGTAGGTATAATGTTTTAATTTTAAAAATATTAGCCTGTTTGTTTTGATCATAATATACCTAGTAGGTAGCTAACAACAACAAATGTTTGCCTGAAATATTGAATACCTATTATGTGTTTGTATTAAACTACTTACTGTGCAAGTGTGTATGCTATATTTACTAATGTTTATTAATTTCGATAATTTGTGTTTATTGTTGTTGTTCTTTGCGGAAGTTTATGATGAGTGGCCATTTGCAAAATTGGAGTGACTGATCACGAAATAAGTCGAATCGAAAACGATGTGCGCCATTGTTGCCATATTGGGCCACATTCTGCAAAATCACTCTCTGGGATAATTAGATTTGGAATTAAAGCAGTTGTTAAAAAATTAGATAAGCCTTCACTGTTCATGGCAGTATTTTATAGGTTATGTATGTATGTATTATTTTCAATTGCAATGGATGAAAGAATTTGAATGTGTTTGTTTGTGAAAAGGATAGGCATCATAGCCAAATGAAACATAATGTTCATTTCCTGTGTGGTGGTCGTTAGTGTCGCCTCTATATTGAAGGCAAAAATGGGTGTCATCGGTATGATTTTATGTGGTTTTTCGCACATTTTGTAAGTAATATTGCAAATGCTGCGTATATCAGTGTCTTTTAAATTTTGTTCTTTATATTTAACATGTGTTTTTAAAGAGTGTCATTGTATATTTATTTGGAAAAATGTAAAAGAACGTTATGTGTGACAGCTGAACTAAATTAGATTTGTCAATTTTAAGGAATATACCAGTCGCATTTAAGGTTTGATAGATTAATAAAAATGAACGAAAAACGCAATAATTGAAAATATAGGATATGGAAAAGGCACAGTGGCGTACCAAATATGCTTGTTTTTTAACTTTAAAATTGTTTTTGTACCTAAACACAGCACCAAAACAGGTATTTATTTCAAAGTAATAGCAGTACTTTATAATGCTTTTTTCTTGAATTTCCTCGTAGAAAATCGTATTCACCTCCTTGTCACGCTAAAATATCGTTTCTGCACAGGTAAATAAATGAATAAAATACATAATTTTAATGCATTGAATCAGCTTTGATATATAGCCTATCGGGTGATGCAAAAAATAAAGTTGCCATATAGGAAACACTGTTGGAACGCCTCCGGCGTTCCTTTGCGTTTATTCGCACACAACTTTGTGCTTTTTTTCCTCATTTTAGAAAGAAACGCGAAGATCACTCGTTAGTATATATTAACAAGAAATCCCTTCGGGATTTCCCAGTCGTTGTGTGGTAGTTTTATCTATAAAAAAAGTCATTGAGGGTGGCAAAAAAAATGAAAAAAAAAATCAAAAAAAAAAAAATTTCAAGGAAAAAAATGTTTCTATTATTAAAAAAAAATTAAAAAAAAAAAATTTTAAAAAAAAAATTTAAAAAAAAAAATTTCAAAAAAAAAAATTTCAAAAAAAAAAAAAAAAAAAAAAAAAAATAAAAAAAAAATAATTCAAAAATTAATTAAAAAAAAGTATTGCCAGAGCTGAAAATCTGAAAATGTTTCTGTCTATTATTGAAAATAAATAGAAACATTTTTGAGTTACCCCGTAGAAAACCTCTAGGAGCATATAGTTTAACTTTCAAAGAAATCTTGAATTGAAACCCAAAGAAATCAAAAAATTATTCAAAATATTACTATTTCACCTTAACAAAATAAAGAAATACATTTTTGATTCACCCTGTATATAAATTTGAGCTTATAGTTTAACTTTCAAAGAAATCTTGATTTGAAATCTAAAGAAATCAAAAAGTTATTCAAAACAATACTATTTCACCTTAACAAAATAAAGAAATACATTTTTGATTCACCCTGTATATAAATTTGAGCTTATAGTTTAACTTTCAAAAAATCTTGATTTGAAATCTAAAGAAATCAAAAAGTTATTCAAAGCAATACTATTTCACCTTAACAAAATAAAGAAATACATTTTTGATTCACCCTGTATATAAATTTGAGCTTATAGTTTAACTTTCAAAAAATCTTGATTTGAAATCTAAAGAAATCAAAAAGTTATTCAAAGCAATACTATTTCACCTTAACAAAATAAAGAAATACATTTTTGATTCACCCTGTATATAAATTTGAGCTTATAGTTTAACTTTTAAAAAAATCTTGATTTGAAATCTAAAGAAATCAAAAAATTATTCAAAATATAACTTTTTCGACCATAACAAAATAAAGAAATACATTTTTGATTCACCCTGTATATATATTTGACCCTATAGTTTAACTTTCACAGAAAACTTAATTTGAAATCTAAAGAAATCAAAAAATTATTCAAAATATAACTTTTTTGACCATAACAAAATAAAGAAATACATTTGTGATTCACCCTGTATATATATTTGACCCTATAGTTTAACTTTCACAGAAAACTTAATTTGAAATCTAAAGAAATCAAAAAATTATTCAAAATATAACTTTTTTGACCATAACAAAATAAAGAAATACATTTGTGATTCACCCTGTATATATATTTGACCCTATAGTTTAACTTTCACAGAAAACTTAATTTGAAATCTAAAGAAATCAAAAAATTATTCAAAATATAACTTTTTCGACCATAACAAAATAAAGAAATACATTTTTGATTCACCCTGTATATATATTTGACCCTATAGTTTAACTTTCACAGAAAACTTAATTTGAAATCTAAAGAAATCAAAAAATTATTCAAAATATAACTTTTTTGACCATAACAAAATAAAGAAATACATTTGTGATTCACCCTGTATATATATTTGACCCTATAGTTTAACTTTCACAGAAAACTTAATTTGAAATCTAAAGAAATCAAAAAATTATTCAAAATATAACTTTTTTGACCATAACAAAATAAAGAAATACATTTGTGATTCACCCTGTATATATATTTGACCCTATAGTTTAACTTTCACAGAAAACTTAATTTGAAATCTAAAGAAATCAAAAAATTATTCAAAATATAACTTTTTTGACCATAACAAAATAAAGAAATACATTTGTGATTCACCCTGTATATATATTTGACCCTATAGTTTAACTTTCACAGAAAACTTAATTTGAAATCTAAAGAAATCAAAAAATTATTCAAAATATAACTTTTTCGACCATAACAAAATAAAGAAATACATTTTTGATTCACCCTGTATATATATTTGACCCTATAGTTTAACTTTCACAGAAAACTTAATTTGAAATCTAAAGAAATCAAAAAATTATTCAAAATATAACTTTTTCGACCATAACAAAATAAAGAAATACATTTTTGATTCACCCTGTATATATATTTGACCCTATAGTTTAACTTTCACAGAAAACTTAATTTGAAATCTAAAGAAATCAAAAAATTATTCAAAATATAACTTTTTTGACCATAACAAAATAAAGAAATACATTTGTGATTCACCCTGTATATATATTTGACCCTATAGTTTAACTTTCACAGAAAACTTAATTTGAAATCTAAAGAAATCAAAAAATTATTCAAAATATAACTTTTTTGACCATAACAAAATAAAGAAATACATTTGTGATTCACCCTGTATATATATTTGACCCTATAGTTTAACTTTCACAGAAAACTTAATTTGAAATCTAAAGAAATCAAAAAATTATTCAAAATATAACTTTTTTGACCATAACAAAATAAAGAAATACATTTGTGATTCACCCTGTATATATATTTGACCCTATAGTTTAACTTTCACAGAAAACTTAATTTGAAATCTAAAGAAATCAAAAAATTATTCAAAATATAACTTTTTTGACCATAACAAAATAAAGAAATACATTTGTGATTCACCCTGTATATATATTTGACCCTATAGTTTAACTTTCACAGAAAACTTAATTTGAAATCTAAAGAAATCAAAAAATTATTCAAAATATAACTTTTTTGACCATAACAAAATAAAGAAATACATTTGTGATTCACCCTGTATATATATTTGACCCTATAGTTTAACTTTCACAGAAAACTTAATTTGAAATCTAAAGAAATCAAAAAATTATTCAAAATATAACTTTTTCGACCATAACAAAATAAAGAAATACATTTTTGATTCACCCTGTATATATATTTGACCCTATAGTTTAACTTTCACAGAAAACTTAATTTGAAATCTAAAGAAATCAAAAAATTATTCAAAATATAACTTTTTTGACCATAACAAAATAAAGAAATACATTTGTGATTCACCCTGTATATATATTTGACCCTATAGTTTAACTTTCACAGAAAACTTAATTTGAAATCTAAAGAAATCAAAAAATTATTCAAAATATAACTTTTTTGACCATAACAAAATAAAGAAATACATTTGTGATTCACCCTGTATATATATTTGACCCTATAGTTTAACTTTCACAGAAAACTTAATTTGAAATCTAAAGAAATCAAAAAATTATTCAAAATATAACTTTTTTGACCATAACAAAATAAAGAAATACATTTGTGATTCACCCTGTATATATATTTGACCCTATAGTTTAACTTTCACAGAAAACTTAATTTGAAATCTAAAGAAATCAAAAAATTATTCAAAATATAACTTTTTCGACCATAACAAAATAAAGAAATACATTTTTGATTCACCCTGTATATATATTTGACCCTATAGTTTAAGTTTCACAGAAAACTTAATTTGAAATCTAAAGAAATCAAAAAATTATTCAAAATATAACTTTTTCGACCATAACAAAATAAAGAAATACATTTTTGATTCACCCTGTATATATATTTGACCCTATAGTTTAACTTTCACAGAAAACTTAATTTGAAATCTAAAGAAATCAAAAAATTATTCAAAATATAACTTTTTTGACCATAACAAAATAAAGAAATACATTTGTGATTCACCCTGTATATATATTTGACCCTATAGTTTAACTTTCACAGAAAACTTAATTTGAAATCTAAAGAAATCAAAAAATTATTCAAAATATAACTTTTTTGACCATAACAAAATAAAGAAATACATTTGTGATTCACCCTGTATATATATTTGACCCTATAGTTTAACTTTCACAGAAAACTTAATTTGAAATCTAAAGAAATCAAAAAATTATTCAAAATATAACTTTTTTGACCATAACAAAATAAAGAAATACATTTGTGATTCACCCTGTATATATATTTGACCCTATAGTTTAACTTTCACAGAAAACTTAATTTGAAATCTAAAGAAATCAAAAAATTATTCAAAATATAACTTTTTTGACCATAACAAAATAAAGAAATACATTTGTGATTCACCCTGTATATATATTTGACCCTATAGTTTAACTTTCACAGAAAACTTAATTTGAAATCTAAAGAAATCAAAAAATTATTCAAAATATAACTTTTTTGACCATAACAAAATAAAGAAATACATTTGTGATTCACCCTGTATATATATTTGACCCTATAGTTTAACTTTCACAGAAAACTTAATTTGAAATCTAAAGAAATCAAAAAATTATTCAAAATATAACTTTTTTGACCATAACAAAATAAAGAAATACATTTGTGATTCACCCTGTATATATATTTGACCCTATAGTTTAACTTTCACAGAAAACTTAATTTGAAATCTAAAGAAATCAAAAAATTATTCAAAATATAACTTTTTTGACCATAACAAAATAAAGAAATACATTTGTGATTCACCCTGTATATATATTTGACCCTATAGTTTAACTTTCACAGAAAACTTAATTTGAAATCTAAAGAAATCAAAAAATTATTCAAAATATAACTTTTTCGACCATAACAAAATAAAGAAATACATTTTTGATTCACCCTGTATATAAATTTAAAGCCTATGCTAAAAATTTCTCTTTTAAAGAAAATAAAGTCACCTATCGCTGAGGTTATGCAACCGTAAATACCATAATGATGTGTTGGAGGTTGCATAAGCATAAGATATTAAATAAAGGTCATTGATTGGTTTGGGTTGTAGCCTGTCTGCACATACTCAACTCCTCCCACTTCACGGGTCATTGAACTTTTTTGCATTATTAATTGAAATTGTAACCTTTCTGGTGGGAATACATTTTACTACTCTGCCAGATTTAGTTCATGTGAATAGCAGTAAAATAAAAATAAGTATAAATTATTAGTTTTTTTACATAAAATAATGTTTTAATATTTGTTATATTATTGTGGGAGTTGCGTAAATTAAATTTGTTGTAAAATTAAGTATCTAATCATATTCCATGTGTAAATATATTGCGTGAAACTATGAGGAATATGTTTATGATGAAAGTGTTCAAATAAAGTGTGGCAACCGCGATTTTCGCAATTTTTCTAGGTTATTGATGTACAAAGTCTCGGAGATTTTCCAACATTTTAAGTTTACAATTAAAAATGTAATAAAGGGCCGTATCATACCGTAAAAGTGCACTCCCGTGTTTAGAACAGTGCCTAGTATAAATCAAAATGCTTTTATAGTATGTGTGGATGCTGCAAACAGGTAAATTTATTGATTTAGTAGTAGCATTTTTTGCAGTTTTGTACTGTTGTTTTCTTGAATTTCCTCGTAGAAAAAGTTATTCACCTCCTTCTCACACTTTAATTTCGGTTTTGTAGATCTAAATATATTAATAAAATACATAATTTTAATGCATTCAATCAGCTTTGATATATAGCCTATCGGGTGATGCAAAAAATAAAGTTGCCATATAGGAATCACTCTTGGAACGCCTCCGGCGTTCCTTTGCGTTTATTCGCACACAACTTTGTGCTTTTTTTCCCCATTTTAGAAAGAAACGCGAAGATCACTCGTTAGTATATATTAACAAGAAATCCCTTCGGGATTTCCCAGTCGTTGTGTGGTAGTTTTATCTATAAAAAAAGTCATTGAGGGTGGCAAAAAAAATGAAAAAAAAAATCAAAAAAAAAAATTTCAAGGAAAAAAATGTTTCTATTATTAAAAAAAAATTAAAAAAAAAAAATTTAAAAAAAAAAATTTCAAAAAAAAAAAATTAAAAAAAAAAATTAAAAAAAAAAATAATTCAAAAATTAATTAAAAAAAAGTATTGCCAGAGCTGAAAATCTGAAAATGTTTCTATCTATTATTGAAAATAAATAGAAACATTTTTGAGTTACCCCGTAGAAAACCTCTAGGAGCATATAGTTTAACTTTCAAAGAAATCTTGAATTGAAACCCAAAGAAATCAAAAAATTATTCAAAATATTACTATTTCACCTTAACAAAATAAAGAAATACATTTTTGATTCACCCTGTATATAAATTTGAGCTTATAGTTTAACTTTTAAAAAAATCTTGATTTGAAATCTAAAGAAATCAAAAAATAATTCAAAATATTTCACCTTAACAAAATAAAGAAATACATTTTTGATTCACCCTGTATATAAATTTGAGGTTATAGTTTAACTTTCACAGAAAACTTAATTTCAAATCTAAAGAAATCAAAATATTATTCAAAATATTACTATTTCACCTAAACAAAATAAAGAAATACATTTTTGATTCACCCTGTATATAAATTTGAGGTTATAGTTTAACTTTCACAGAAAACTTAATTTCAAATCTAAAGAAATCAAAATATTATTCAAAATATTACTATTTCACCTAAACAAAATAAAGAAATACATTTTTGATTCACCCTGTATATAAATTTGAGCTTATAGTTTAACTTTTAAAAAAATCTTGATTTGAAATCTAAAGAAATCAAAAAATTATTCAAAATATTTCACCTTAACAAAATAAAGAAATACATTTTTGATTCACCCTGTATATAAATTTGAGCTTATAGTTTAACTTTCAAAAAATCTTGATTTGAAATCTAAAGAAATCAAAAAATTATTCAAAATATTACTATTTCACCTTAACAAAATAAAGAAATACATTTTTGATTCACCCTGTATATAAATTTGAGCTTAGAGTTTAACTTTTAAAAAAATCTTGATTTGAAATCTAAAGAAATCAAAAAGTTATTCAAAACAATACTATTTCACCTTAACAAAATAAAGAAATACATTTTTGATTCACCCTGTATATAAATTTGAGCTTATAGTTTAACTTTCAAAAAATCTTGATTTGAAATCTAAAGAAATCAAAAAATTATTCCAAATATTACTATTTCGCCTTAACAAAATAAAGAAATACATTTTTGATTCACCCTGTATATAAATTTGAGCTTATAGTTTAACTTTCAAAAAATCTTGATTTGAAATCTAAAGAAATCAAAAAGTTATTCAAAATATTTCACCTTAACAAAATAAAGAAATACATTTTTGATTCACCCTGTATATAAATTTGAGCTTATAGTTTAACTTTCAAAAAATCTTGATTTGAAATCTAAAGAAATCAAAAAGTTATTCAAAACAATACTATTTCACCTTAACAAAATAAAGAAATACATTTTTGATTCACCCTGTATATAAATTTGAGCTTATAGTTTAACTTTCAAAAAATCTTGATTTGAAATCTAAAGATATCAAAAAATTATTCCAAATATTACTATTTCGCCTTAACAAAATAAAGAAATACATTTTTGATTCACCCTGTATATAAATTTGAGCTTATAGTTTAACTTTCAAAAAATCTTGATTTGAAATCTAAAGAAATCAAAAAGTTATTCAAAACAATACTATTTCACCTTAACAAAATAAAGAAATACATTTTTGATTCACCCTGTATATAAATTAGAGCTTATAGTTTAACTTTCAAAAAATCTTGATTTGAAATCTAAAGAAATCAAAAAGTTATTCAAAACAAATACTATTTCACCTTAACAAAATAAAGAAATACATTTTTGATTCACCCTGTATATAAATTTGAGCTTATAGTTTAACTTTCAAAAAATCTTGATTTGAAATCTAAAGATATCAAAAAATTATTCCAAATATTACTATTTCACCTTAACAAAATAAAGAAATACATTTTTGATTCACCCTGTATATAAATTTAAAGTGTACGTTAAAAATTTCTAAAGATTTAAAAGTTTTTCGATTGCAATCTACTTTAGACAAAATTAAAGAGCATCGAAAAGTGTCTTATTCCATAGATGAGGTTATGCAACCGTAAATACCATAATGATGTGTTGGAGGTTGCATAAGCATAAGATATTAAATAAAGGTCATTGATTGGTTTGGGTTGTAGCCTGTCTGCACATACTCAACTCCTCCCACTTCACGGGTCATTGAACTTTTTTGCATTATTAATTGAAATTGTAACCTTTCTGGTGGGAATAAATTTTACTACTCTGCCAGATTTAGTTCATGTGAATAGCAGTAAAATAAAAATAAGTATAAATTATTAGTTTTTTTACATAAAATAATGTTTTAATATTTGTTATATTATTGTGGGAGTTGCGTAAATTAAATTTGTTGGAAAATTAAGTATCTAATCATATTCCATGTGTAAATATATTGCGTGAAACTATGAGGAATATGTTTATGATGAAAGTGTTCAAATAAAGTGTGGCAACCGCGATTTTCGCAATTTTTCTAGGTTATTGATGTACAAAGTCTCGGAGATTTTCCAACATTTTTAGTTTACAATTAAAAATGTAATAAAGGGCCGTATCATACCGTAAAAGTGCACTCCCGTGTTTAGAACAGTGCCTAGTATAAATCAAAATGCTTTTATAGTATGTGTGGATGCTGCAAAAAGGTAAATTTATTGATTTAGTAGTAGCATTTTTTGCAGTTTTGTACTGTTGTTTTCTTGAATTTCCTCGTAGAAAAAGTTATTCACCTCCTTCTCGCACTTTAATTTCGGTTTTGTAGATCTAAATATATTAATAGAATACATAATTTTAATGCATTCAATCAGCTTTGATATATAGCCTATCGGGTGATGCAAAAAATAAAGTTGCCATATAGGAAACACTGTTGGAACGCCTCCGGCGTTCCTTTGCGTTTATTCGCACACAACTTTGTGCTTTTTTTCCTCATTTTAGAAAGAAACGCGAAGATCACTCGTTATTATATATTAACAAGAAATCCCTTGCGGGATTTCCCAGTTGGTTTGTGGTAGTTTTATCTATGAAAAAAGTCATTGAGGGTTATAAAAAAAATTAAAAAAAAAATAAAAAAAAAAAAATTTCAAGGAAAAAAATGTTTCTATTATTAAAAAAAAAATTTAAAAAAAAAATTTCAAAAAAAAAATTTAAAAAAAAAAAAATTAAAAAAAAAAAATTTTCAAAAAAAATAATTCAAAAAATTAATTAAAAAAAAGTATTGCCAGAGCTGAAAATCTGAAAATGTTTCTATCTATTATTGAAAATAAATAGAAACATTTTTGAGTTACCCCGTAGATAACCTCTAGGAGCATACAGTTTAACTTTCAAAGAAATCTTCAATTGAAACCCAAAGAAATCAAAAAATTATTCAAAATATTACTTTTTTGACCATAACAAAATAAAGAAATACATTTTTGATTCACCCTGTATATAAATTTGAGCTTATAGTTTAACTTTCACAGAAAACTTAATTTGAAATCTAAAGAAATCAAAATATTATGCAAAATATTACTTTTTTGACCGTAACAAATTAAAGAAATACATTTTTGATTCACCCCGTATATAAATTTGAGCTTATAGTTTAACTTTCACAGAAAACTTAATTTGAAATCTAAAGAAATCAAAAAATTATTCAAAATATAACTTTTTTGACCATAACAAAATAAAGAAATACATTTTTGATTCACCCTGTATATATATTTGACCTTATAGTTTAACTTTCACAGAAAACTTAATTTGAAATCTAAAGAAATCAAAAAATTATTCAAAATATAACTTTTTTGACCATAACAAAATAAAGAAATACATTTTTGATTCACCCCGTATATAAATTTGAGCTTATAGTTAAACTTTCACAGAAAACTTAAATTGAAATCTAAAGAAATCAAAAAATTCTTCAAAATATAACTTTTTTGACCATAACAAAATAAAGAAATACATTTTTGATTCACCCTGTATATATATTTGACCTTATAGTTTAACTTTCACAGAAAACTTAATTTCAAATCTAAAGAAATCAAAATATTATGCAAAATATAACTTTTTTGACCGTAACAAATTAAAGAAATACATTTTTGATTCACCCCGTATATAAATTTGAGCTTATAGTTTAACTTTCACAGAAAACTTAATTTGAAATCTAAAGAAATCAAAAAATTATTCAAAATATAACTTTTTTGACCATAACAAAATAAAGAAATACATTTTTGATTCACCCTGTATATATATTTGACCTTATAGTTTAACTTTCACAGAAAACTTAATTTGAAATCTAAAGAAATCAAAAAATTATTCAAAATATAACTTTTTTGACCATAACAAAATAAAGAAATACATTTTTGATTCACCCCGTATATATATTTGACCTTATAGTTTAACTTTCACAGAAAACTTAATTTCAAATCTAAAGAAATCAAAATATTATGCAAAATATAACTTTTTTGACCGTAACAAATTAAAGAAATACATTTTTGGTTCACCCCGTATATATATTTGACCTTACAGTTTAACTTTCACAGAAAACTTAATTTGAAATCTAAAGAAATCAAAATATTATTCAAAATATTACTTTTTTGACCATAACAAAATAAAGAAATACATTTTTGATTCACCCTGTATATAAATTTGAGCTTATAGTTTAACTTTTAAAAAAAATCTTGATTTGAAATCTAAAGAAATCAAACAATTATTCAAAATATTACTTTTTTGACGATAGGAAATAAATTTTTGATTCACCCTGTATATAAATTTAAAACCTATGCTAAAAATTTCTCTTTTAAAGAAAATAAAAAGTCACTTATCGCTGATAATGTTATGCAGCATGTCTAAAAGTCTTAAAAAAAATAGAGAAATACATTTTTGATTCACCCCGTATATAAATTTAAAACCTATGCTAAAAATTTCTCTTTTAAAGAAAATAAAGTCACCTATCGTGTTAAAAAAAATGGTAAAAAAATAGAGAAATACATTTTTGATTCACCCTGTATATAAATTTAAAGCCTATGCTAAAAATTTCTCTTTTAAAGAAAATAAAAAGTCACTTATCGCTGATAATGTTATGCAGCATGTCTAAAAGTCTTAAAAAAAATAGAGAAATACATTTTTGATTCACCCCGTATATAAATTTAAAACCTATGCTAAAAATTTCTCTTTTAAAGAAAATAAAGTCACCTATCGTGTTAAAAAAAATGGTAAAAAAATAGAGAAATACATTTTTGATTCACCCTGTATATAAATTTAAAGCCTATGCTAAAAATTTCTCTTTTAAAGAAAATAAAAAGTCACTTATCGCTGATAAGGTTCTGGCGCATGTCTAAAAGTCTTAAAAAAATTGAGAAATACATTTTTGATTCACCCTGTATATAAATTTGAGCTTATAGTTTAACTTTCAAAAAAATCTTGATTTGAAATCTAAAGAAATCAAACAATTATTCAAAATATAACTTTTTTGACGATAGGAAATAAATTTTTGATTCACCCTGTATATAAATTTAAAACCTATGCTAAAAATTTCTCTTTTAAAGAAAATAAAAAGTCACTTATCGCTGATAATGTTATGCAGCATGTCTAAAAGTCTTAAAAAAATAGAGAAATACATTTTTGATTCACCCCGTATATAAATTTAAAACCTATGCTAAAAATTTCTCTTTTAAAGAAAATAAAGTCACCTATCGTGTTAAAAAAAATGGTAAAAAAATAGAGAAATACATTTTTGATTCACCCTGTATATAAATTTAAAGCCTATGCTAAAAATATCTCTTTTAAAGAAAATAAAAAGTCACTTATCGCTGATAAGATTCTGGCGCATGTCTAAAAGTCTTAAAAAAATAGAGAAATACATTTTTGATTCACCCCGTATATACATTTCTATACATTTAGAATTTCTTAAATGTGGGATAATTAATGTTGTTTTTTGTATCACCCTGTACATGGTGCTTATTAATTAAAAATGTTTTTGTAACTCAAAAAAAAATCAAGAAAAAAAAATTTATATTAATTAAAAAAAAAGTATTGCCAGAGCTGAAAATCTGAAAATGTTTCTATTAAAATAAGGAAATACATTTTTGATTCACCCTGTATATAAATTTAAAGCCTATGCTAAAAATTTCTCTTTTAAAGAAAATATTCCTTTTTTGTGCTTAAAAAATTTTATACTAAATACCTACTATAAATATATTAGTTAGGTATTTTAAATCTGCTAGCCTAAAAATGGCTGCCGATAATATGATTATCATCATTTTATAAACCTACCACATCTGTCTATTTGAAAATCGTTGGTGTTCAATTAACGTTAACGTTAATAGCGGCGGACGTTAATTTTAGGACTATCTGTCTATCTATTTTGGCTTCGTTGGTTTGTCATAATTTGGCAGAATTTTCTTCTGAGGTTGGTGGCACTTATTTTTGTTTTGTTGACACTTCTAGTTTCACGTCATAAATTAATAGGTTATATTATGGGGCTTGGAGGTTAAAAGTAAACAGTAGTAGTATGCATTGTAACTATATTTGATAATAATAAACTGTGCTGGCTGTATCCTACTGAGAAAGGGCAAGAGTTAGTACTCGCTTAGGCGGTAACTTAAAAAAAAAACGAAATAACTTGAAGCATTCAAAATATGGACCTACAGGCAAGAGACAGAAATCAATTTGGAAATGGAAATTTGGTCGCCAGCATCCGCTAATAATAATAATACGTGGTGTATAAAATAAAAAGTGTAGTTAATTCTATATTGATTTGTTGTGTTTACGGTTTATAATTTTTTGTGTATTTAAATAAAATATAAGTACTATTTACACAGAATATTACTTATTCTGTGCTATTTTTATGAATATATATAATGGCTATACTTACTTAAAGACTTAAACTTAACAAAATTACGTACCTATTTTGTTTCATTGAATGTTTTTGATCTAGGTCATCATCTGTAATTAGTTTTTGGACAAAAACAGGTAGGTAGGTAGGTAATGAGACTTGTATTTTATCCAGTTCTTTGTAACGTAAGAATAAATTCGGTATCAGGAAATTAAAACTAAATGTAGGCATTTTAATTTAATTTAGTAGTGGAATTTGTAAATTAAAAAAGAAACCCTAATTTTTTGGTAAATAAATCGTAAGATAAACAATATGACGTCATCCAAAACATATGATCAAATTCTCTCGATCTTAGATACGTACGTCGTACGTATGTCGTCATTTTAAATAATAGTATTGTTCCACAGATGACAATAAGTCCACTTATATCAAGCTGCGAATATTTGTGATAAAGTGAAGCAAAATTTGTCACGCAATGAGATAAACAAAGACAAATAATACTGCTTTAATTCACATGCAGCCAGCGTAAGTATGCACCTACAGATATTGTGAAATCCGTTTATATAACAGATAACGTAGGCAACACTGTCCTAATGTACGTAGTTGGTTATGCTACCCTTCACCACCTGATCTATTATAGGAATGTAGTAACGACGTACGTATGAATATCTACTTTCTTGACGAATGGAGAACCTTTGTATAAAATTAGCCAGCTAAGTACCGTACGTCGTTAGTTATTTGGAAATTATCCTGACCCTGACCGGATGAAATTGACCTAGTAACCTTTATTTTAGCTGTCCTAAAATAGTAAAACATTTATTTTATTAATATAATATACTAAATTTAATTAATTAAACAGGTAAAGTTAGGTTTAATACGAAAATTGTAAATCTATAATAAAATTAGTCAGCTAAGTACGTACGTCATTAGTTATTTGGAAACAACCCTGACCGAGATCAATAAGATGAAATTGACCTAGTAACCTTTAGTTTAGTTTCAAACAAATCTAAATAATAATAATAATGTACCTACCTTCCTTTTTATAAACTTCATTAATATGTACAACATAAACGACATACCTACCTAGGTATCTCAAACAAATTCTTCCTGATAAATGGATTATAAAAACTGTAAATTGTAATTGTTGGTATTTTCTGATCGAGAATAAGTTTCAGTAAATAGTAGATACTTAGTTTTACAAAGTACTCACGTTGTTAAAAGCATATTTATGTAGCTGGATGCAAAAAATGTTGTCTGTATTGTGGCCTTTTTATAGACTTCATTAATAAAAAAATAACTCTACTTGTAATTGTTTGTTGCCAGTGATAGATCTCGGGTAAAAGTAGGTACTTCCTTACTTGCATTGTTTTTGTATATTTCTGTATCTATCACTTTGGAATAACAATATTATGTTGTTTGTATTTGTTACTTACGGTTGTGATGTGGTAGGTATAATGTTTTAATTTTAAAAATATTAGCCTGTTTGTTTTGATCATAATATACCTAGTAGGTAGCTAACAACAACAAATGTTTGCCTGAAATATTGAACACCTATTATGTATTTGTATTAAACTATTTACTGTGCAAGTGTGTATGCTATATTTACTAATGTTTATTAATTTCGATAATTTGTGTTTATTGTTGTTGTTCTTTGCGGAAGTTTATGATGAGTGGCCATTTGCAAAATTGGAGTGACTGGTCACGGAATTAGTCGAGTCGAAAACGATGTGCGCCATTGTTGCCATATTGGGCCACATTCTAAAAAATCACTCTCTGGGATAATTATATTTGGAATTAAAGCAGTTGTTAAAAAATTAGATAAGCCTTCACTGTTCATGGCAGTATTTTATAGGTTATGTATGTATGTATTATTTTCAATTGCAATGGATGAAAGAATTGGAATGCGTTTGTTTGTGAAAAGGATAGGCATCATAGCCAAATGAAACATAATGTTCATTTCCTGTGTGGTGGTCGTTAGTGTCGCCTCTATATTGAAGGCAAAAATGGGTGTCATCGGTATGATTTTATGTGGTTTTTCGCACATTTTGTAAGTAATATTGCAAATGCTGCGTATATCAGTGTCTTTTAAATTTTGTTCTTTATATTTAACATGTGTTTTTAAAGAGTGTCATTGTATATTTATTTGGAAAAATGTAAAAGAACGTTATGTGTGACAGCTGAACTAAATTAGATTTGTCAATTTTAAGGAATATACCAGTCGCATTTAAGGTTTGATAGATTAATAAAAATGAACGAAAAATGCAATAATTGGGAGTATAGGATATGAAAAAGGCACAGAGGCGTCCCAAATATGCTTGTACGTAGCTTTAAAATTGTTTTTGTACCTAAACACAGAACCAAAACAGGTATTTATTTCAAAGTAATAGCAGTACTTTATAATGCTTTTTTCTTGAATTTCCTCGTAGAAAAAGTTATTCACCTCCTTCTCACACTTTAATTACGTTTCTGTAGATGAAAATTAATTAGAAAAATGCATTATTTTATCAAAATCCTTGACGTTTGGAAAATAGTAGATGTAAAAGTTTAAAAAGGAAATTTTCAATATAGGTGGCGCTGCTGTTCGGCCTGACGGCCGAACTTTTGGTTTAGTGGCTCTAAATTGAGCCTTTTTTTCCCCATTTTAGAAAGAAACGCGAAGATCACTCGTTAGTATATATTAACAAGAAATCCCTTCGGGATTTCCCAGTCGTTCTGTGGTAGTTTTATCTATAAAAAAAGTCATTGAGGGTGGCAAAAAAAATGAAAAAAAAAATCAAAAAAAAAATTTCAAGGAAAAAAATGTTTCTATTATTAAAAAAAAATTAAAAAAAAAAAATTAAAAAAAAAAAAATTTCAAAAAAAAAAAATTAAAAAAAAAAAATTTCAAAAAAAAATAATTCAAAAATTAATTAAAAAAAAGTATTGCCAGAGCTGAAAATCTGAAAATGTTTCTATCTATTATTGAAAATAAATAGAAACATTTTTGAGTTACCCCGTAGAAAACCTCTAGGAGCATATAGTTTAACTTTCAAAGAAATCTTGAATTGAAACCCAAAGAAATCAAAAAATTATTCAAAATATTACTATTTCACCTTAACAAAATAAAGAAATACATTTTTGATTCACCCTGTATATAAATTTGAGCTTATAGTTTAACTTTTAAAAAAATCTTGATTTGAAATCTAAAGAAATCAAAAAATTATTCAAAATATTACTATTTCACCTAAACAAAATAAAGAAATACATTTTTGATTCACCCTGTATATAAATTTGAGGTTATAGTTTAACTTTCACAGAAAACTTAATTTCAAATCTAAAGAAATCAAAATATTATTCAAAATATTACTATTTCACCTAAACAAAATAAAGAAATACATTTTTGATTCACCCTGTATATAAATTTGACCTTATAGTTTAACTTTTAAAAAAATCTTGATTTGAAATCTAAAGAAATCAAAAAATTATTCAAAATATTTCACCTTAACAAAATAAAGAAATACATTTTTGATTCACCCTGTATATAAATTTGAGCTTATAGTTTAACTTTCAAAAAATCTTGATTTGAAATCTAAAGAAATCAAAAAATTATTCAAAATATTACTATTTCACCTTAACAAAATAAAGAAATACATTTTTGATTCACCCTGTATATAAATTTGAGCTTATAGTTTAACTTTTAAAAAAATCTTGATTTGAAATCTAAAGATATCAAAAAATTATTCCAAATATTACTATTTCGCCTTAACAAACTAAAGAAATACATTTTTGATTCACCCTGTATATAAATTTGAGCTTATAGTTTAACTTTTAAAAAAATCTTGATTTGAAATCTAAAGAAATCAAAAAATTATTCAAAATATTTCACCTTAACAAAATAAAGAAATATATTTTTGATTCACCCTGTATATAAATTTGAGCTTATAGTTTAACTTTTAAAAAAATCTTGATTTGAAATCTAAAGATATCAAAAAATTATTCCAAATATTACTATTTCGCCTTAACAAAATAAAGAAATACATTTTTGATTCACCCTGTATATAAATTTGAGCTTATAGTTTAACTTTCAAAAAATCTTGATTTGGAATCTAAAGAAATCAAAAAATTATTCCAAATATTACTATTTCGCCTTAGCAAAATAAAGAAATACATTTTTGATTCACCCTGTATATAAATTTGAGCTTATAGTTTAACTTTCAAAAAATCTTGATTTGAAATCTAAAGAAATCAAACAATTATTCAAAATATAACTTTTTTGACGATAGGAAATAAATTTTTGATTCGCCCTGTATATAAATTTAAAACCTATGCTAAAAATTTCTCTTTTAAAGAAAATAAAGTCACCTATCGTGTTAAAAAAAATTGTAAAAAAATAGAGAAATACATTTTTGATTCACCCTGTATATAAATTTAAAGCCTATGCTAAAAATTTCTCTTTAAAAGAAAATAAAAAGTCACTTATCGCTGTTAAGGTTCTGCAGCATGTCTAAAAGTCTTAAAAAAATAGAGAAATACATTTTTGATTCACCCCGTATATAAATTTGACCCTATAGTTTAACTTTCACAGAAAACTTAATTTGAAATCTAAAGAAATCAAAAAATTATTCAAAATATAACTTTTTCGACCATAACAAAATAAAGAAATACATTTTTGATTCACCCTGTATATATATTTGACCCTATAGTTTAACTTTCACAGAAAACTTAATTTGAAATCTAAAGAAATCAAAAAATTATTCAAAATATAACTTTTTTGACCATAACAAAATAAAGAAATACATTTGTGATTCACCCTGTATATATATTTGACCCTATAGTTTAACTTTCACAGAAAACTTAATTTGAAATCTAAAGAAATCAAAAAATTATTCAAAATATAACTTTTTTGACCATAACAAAATAAAGAAATACATTTGTGATTCACCCTGTATATATATTTGACCCTATAGTTTAACTTTCACAGAAAACTTAATTTGAAATCTAAAGAAATCAAAAAATTATTCAAAATATTACTATTTCACCTCAACAAAATAAAGAAATACATTTATGATTCACCCTGTATATAAATTTAAAGCCTATGCTAAAAATTTCTCTTTTAAAGAAAATAAAGTCACCTATCGTGTTAAAAAAAATGGTAAAAAAATAGAGAAATACATTTTTGATTCACCCTGTATATAAATTTAAAGCCTATGCTAAAAATTTCTCTTTTAAAGAAAATAAAGTCACCTATCGCTGAGGTTATGCAACCGTAAATACCATAATGATGTGTTGGAGGTTGCATAAGCATAAGATATTAAATAAAGGTCATTGATTGGTTGTAATTATTGAAATTGTAGCCCGTCTGGACATACTCAACTCCTCCCACTTCACGGGTCATTGAACTTTATTGCATTATTATTGAAATTGTAACCTTTCTGGTGGGAATAAATTTTACTACTCTGCCAGATTTAGTTCATGTGAATAGCAGTAAAATAAAAATAAGTATAAATTATTAGTTTTTTTACATAAAATAATGTTTTAATATTTGTTATATTATTGTGGGAGTTGCGTAAATTAAATTTGTTGGAAAGTTAAGTATCTAATCATATTCCATGTGTAAATATATTGCGTGAAACTATGAGGAATATGTTTATGATGAAAGTGTTCAAATAAAGTGTGGCAACCGCGATTTTCGCAATTTTTCTAGGTTATTGATGTACAAAGTGTCGAAGAATTTCCAACATTTTTAGTTTACAATTAAAAATGTAATAAAGGGCCGTATCATACCGTAAAAGTGCACTCCCGTGTATAGAACAGTGCCTAGTATAAATCAAGATGCTTTCATTGTATGTGTGGATGCTGCAAAAAGGTAAATTTATTGATTTAGTAGTAGCATTTTTTGCAGTTTTGTACTGTTGTTTTCTTGAATTTCCTCGTAGAAAAAGTTATTCACCTCCTTCTCACACTTTAATTACGTTTGTGCAGAGGTAAATAAATGATTAAAATACATAATTTTAATGCATTGAATCAGCTTTGATATATAGCCTATCGGGTGATGCAAAAAATAAAGTTGCCATATAGGAATCACTCTTGGAACGCCTCCGGCGTTCCTTTGCGTTTATTCGCACACAACTTTGTGCTTTTTTTCCTCATTTTAGAAAGAAACGCGAAGATCACTCGTTATTATATATTAATATGACATAATGTGGTAGAGTAAATGAGTTGTTGTATAGCGTTCTTGTTGTATTTATAGGTTTGTGAATCAGTGTATTTTGACGTGCGTGTATTATATGTGTAAGAATTAAATGTATTATCGATAATTATGACTACAATTTTTATTGTATAATATATATTATATTGTGAAAATATAAATAACGGTCTAGTCAAATGTTTATTTAGTATAAGTTTTATTATATGTTAACATCATTATTAGTATTTTAATAATCTATAGCGCGGCGACAAAAATGAACATCAGATTTTATTGTATCCGTTTTAGACAAATTGTATTCATAATGCCTAGGGTATATGTGAGGTTGGTCTGATAGGTCTATATATAAGCACATAAAAAGAAACTATTCTGAAAAGCTTGCCGCAAGTGCATTGCGTAATTTGTAATAAGACTTGATTTATATCAGAATTGTGTTTCTCGTTTGTTAAAGTACTTACAGGGTAGTTAAGGAAGAGTTAAGGGTGTTACGTTTGTACGTAAATGAATGAAAAAATTACCAAGTTTATAGTATTTTATTGTGGACTGTTATAAAACATAAATGACATGAATTAATTTTTCTTTTTTATTTGTAATTGACAATGTCAAAATCAAAAACATTTTTTTTAACATGCTCGATATTTTTTAAGTAAATAAACATACAAAGTGTAATAAATTACAACATAAAAAACTTAAATTCTTTAACATATGCCGCCCGCCTTGGAAAGGCGACTTTCCAAAATTCAGTCTATTCTACTTTATCTCCATCTATTTATCACACTTTATTTATTGCACGCTTAAATGGTGTCGAACTATAAGCTGTCTTGACGCTGACGACTCGCACTCTTCCATTCATTCCAGGGAATACTGCAACAATTCTTCCCATTGGCCAGGATAGAGGTGGTGTATTTTCATCCTTAATCAACACAATACTTCCAGGTGAAAACAAATGATTGACATCACCTTTCTTCCATTTTTTTCGTTGTTGTAATGTCGTTAAATATTCAGATTTACAACGTTTCCAGAAATGTTGAATCATTTGCTGCAGCAGGTAATGCTGTTTGAGACGATTACTCTCTATTTCACTTAGATCAGATTGAGGCAACGACAGAAGTGAGTCACCAATAAGAAAATGACCAGGTGTCAGTATTGAAAAATCATTAGGATCATTAGATAAAGGTGTAATAGGTCTAGAGTTAAGAACAGATTCAACTTGTGCTATGACAGTCGATAATTCCTCATATGTTAAATGCGCATTGCCTACAATACACTTCAAATGAAATTTTGCTGATTTCACAGCTGCTTCATGCAAACCACCAAAATGAGGGGATCTTGCGGGTTGAAATTTCCATTCTATGGAATTTTGTGAAAGAAAATGATTAAATTTTTCATATTTATGAACATTTGATAACAGAGCTGAGATATTCTTTAATTCGTTACTTGCCCCAACAAAATTGGAACCATTATCGGAATAAATTTTTGAGCATAAACCGCGCCTTGCTGTAAATCTTTTTAATGAATTTAAAAAAGCATGTGCAGTTAAATCCCCCACAAGTTCAAGATGCACAGCTTTCGAAGTAAAACAAACAAATATACATAAATAAACCTTAACTATTTTTCTGTTACGAAGTTTGCCGTCCTTAATTAGAAAAGGCCCAGCAAAATCAACAGCCACAGTAATAAATGCTCTAACTGGATTTATTCTATCAGAAGGCAAATTTGCCATTATTTGATTTCCAGTCCTAGGATTAGCACGAAAACATGTTACGCATTCGCGTAATACCAGTTTAACTGCATTTTTTCCATTAATTGGCCAAAATTTCAATCTTACTGCTGCTAATGTTGTTTGTATACCGGAATGCAAACTTTGAAGATGAGCCTGCTTTATCACTAATTTAGTAAAATGACCATTTTTTGGCAGCAAAATTGGACATTTTTGTTCAAATGAATATTGCGAATTTGCTAATCTTCCTCCTACACGCATTATTCCTTGATCGTCAAGAAAAGGATTTAATGATAATAATTTACTATTCTGTGCAATTTGTTTATTGTTTTTTAAATTATGAATTTCATTATAAAACTCCTTCAATTGTACCAACTTTATCGCCCATACCAAGGAATTGTTAATTTCAGTATTAGTTAAAATGCCAACCATTTTTTGTTTATTGTGTTTGGATAATTTACAATTTTCGATAAAGCGAAAACAATATGCTAAAACACGTTTTAACTTATGCAAGCTAGAATATCCATTTATAATATTAAATGCAGAATCATACAAAACAGGACAGGAAATTAAAAATGTGCGTTCATCGGGAATCTTTTTAGGTATTTCAAATAAAGGAGCAGGCCAAAAGGATTCATCTTTGTATAACCAATCAGGTCCCTGCCACCAACGTTTAATATCTTTTAAATTCTCGGGTTCGACCCCTCGCGAAATGATGTCAGCGGGATTACATTTACCACTGATGTGTCTCCACTGAGCATTACAAGTAAGGCTTTCGATTTTAGAAACACGATTTGCCACAAATATCTCCCACCTACTTGCATCTGAAGATAACCAACTTAAAACAATTGACGAATCGCACCAAAAATACTTCTTATTAAAATGGATTTTTAAGGTAGAATTTATTTTATCAGAGAGCTCTGCAGCCAACAAGGCCCCACAAAGTTCCAATCGTGGCATAGTAAGTGTTTTTAATGGCGCTACTTTTGATTTGGCACACAGTAATTGAATGCAGTTGTTTCCCAATTTATCGAAACTCTTTAAGTATATACAGGTACCAAATGCCTTTTGGGAAGCATCTGAAAAACTATGCATTTCAATTGAAATTGGATTTTCTAGTAAAGCATGCCTGGGTATTTGTATCTCTGCTAAGGAATGGAACTTTTCGCAAAAATGAGTCCACTGATTTTGTAAATTAATAGGAACTGTTTCATCCCAACCTAATCGATTTTGCCACAATTGCTGCAAAATTATTTTTGCTCTGACTACGACCGGCCCTATTAAACCTAAAGGATCGAATAACTGAGATATGATAGACAATATGGATCTTTTAGTAATTTGTTTTTCTTGCTCAAGCGCAACTGTAAAATGAAATGTATCGGATTTTGCATTCCACATTAGACCAAGGGTCTTATGACAATCTTTATCATCTGCTATATAATATTGGAGAGAGCTGCATTCTTTGTCCATAGACTCTTCCAACACTTGTTTGTTGTTAGATATCCACTATCGCAAAATAAAACCATAATTTTCAAGTATATGAGAAATTTCACGCTTTAATTGAATTGTGCCTTCAATAGAATCTGAGCCAGTAAGAAGATCTTCAACATAAAACTCGGACAATATGGTCTGCGAAGCAATAGGAAATGCTTCAGCATTATCTACAGCACACTGATGCAAACTACGTATGGCTAAAAATGCTGCTGAAGCCGTACCATAAGTTACAGTATTAAGTCTGAAATGTGACAAAGGATCATCTGGATTAGAACGCCATAAAATTCTTTGAAGGTCACGAAATTGTTCAGCGACTTCAACCTGTCGATACATTTTAGCAATATCTCCAGTTATTACATATTTATGTTTTCTGAAACGAGTAAGAATGGAAAAAATATCTTGCTGTAATGTAGGACCAACCAATAGAATATCATTTAATGAAATACCATTATCCGATTTAGCAGAAGCATCAAAAACTACGCGCAACTTTGTTGTTAAGCTTGATTCTTTGATTATCCCATGATGTGGCAAATAATAAATTTGAGTTTGGAAATTATTGACATTTTCATGATCGATTTTAGACATATGTCCTAATGATTGATATTCGGACATAAAACTGCAATATTTGACTTTTAGATCTGGATTTTTTGAAAACTTCCGTTCCAGAGCTAAAAATCTGAGTCGTGCACATTCAAATGATCCTCCAAGTTGAGGTGTAGGTTTGCGCAAAGGTAAAGTTACCACAAACCGACCATTGTTATTGCGACTTAAAGTTTCTAAAAACATTTGTTCACAGAACCTGTCTTCATTGCTCAAACTGTTTGATTTATTGTTATCTGAGACCTCTTCAATTTTCCAAAATTTTTCCAAAGTCTCCCGAATATTATGATTCATTGATAAGTTACAAAACGTTTTTTGAGACTTAGATTTAATTTTGTTAATTGCTAGAGGTCCTGTTACTAACCAACCAAAATGTGTTTCTTGCAAAATGGGTAAATTTTTACCAAGCTTGACTTGTCCAATGCACATAAGTTCCCAATAAATATCTGCGCCAAGTAAGATATCTACTTTATCAGACATGTGAAAACCTGGATCTGCTAAAACCAACTCATTGGGAATATCCAATATAGAAGAATGGAATGAATGTATGGGAATATTTTCTGTGATTTTATCTATGATTAAAAATGAGACATTTTTCAGATAATTGTTATACATTGACCTTATTGTAGCATAAGTTTTATTCCGAATATGTGACACTGTTTGATTAACTCCAACAACTGATGAACTAGTATTGATTTTGGATAGCTTTAATCTTTCAAATAGCTTCAATGACATAAATGAGGACATACTCCCAGAATCTAACAAAGCTCGAGCTTTTACTGGATTACCATTAGCATCCAATATGAAAATTATGGCAGTTGCCAATAAAACAGATGTTTCTGTACTAACATGTGTATTTATTATTGCATCTTCTATTTGTTTTGAATTTACAGTTTGATCAACTTCTGTATGATTGTCTGACTTGGAATAAGAGCTTGTGCTTGGCCTTTCTGTATTAGTGTTGCATGTAGTATCAACATGATTTTGATAGTCAGTATAATGTAAAAGCGTATTATGCTTACGATTGCATTTTTTGCAGCCACTAGACTTACAATCGGCTGAGATATGACCATCTCGTAAACAATTTGCACATAATTTCAATTTTTTGATTTCAAAATATCTAGTCTTAATTGGAAAATTAAGAAATTTTTGACAATAGTAAATTAAATGAGAACCATTACAAAGCGAACATTTTTTATTTTTCTCCTGATTAAAATGAGAAAATGTTTTAACACCTGTGACCACATTTGATCTTTGATTAAATTTATGCGGAATGGGTTCTATAGTTTCCAATAATCGGCAACGTTCTATAAGAAAATCTGTTAAATCTTTAGTTGTAACAATTTCCTTTTTAGACACTTCTTTCTCTCACTCCCTTTTACTAACTGAATCCAATTTTGTCGATATCAAGTAGATAAGAAGAGTGTCCCAACTTTCAGTTGGTTGTCCCAATGACTTTAATGCTCTGATATGTTTAAAAAACTCATCAACTAAATTTCTTAAATCTTTGTGTGATTCTTTATGTAAAGAAGGTAATTCAAATAAAGCCTTTACATGCATATGAGATATAGTTTTTTTATTTTCGAATCGTTTTTGCAATAAATCCCATGCAATCTTATAATTCTCGTTTGAAATTTCGAGCGATTGAATTACGTTCAAAGCTTCACCTTTGAGAGATGAATTTAAATAATAAAATTTTTGGATGTCAGATAAAGACGGATTGTTATTTATTAATGCATTAAATGTATCAAAAAATTGTAACCACCCTTCATAATGACCACTAAATTCTGGAAGATTAATAATTAATGGAAGTTTAACTTGAGTATTTGAAACCAAGTTATTATTATCATTGCTTACAAGCAGAGTTGTTTGATTTGTAATAAATTCTCTCGCCCTTGCAGTTATACGAAAGAAATCATTTTCATCATCATCATTATGTAGACATTCAATTTCACTCTGTATATTTTCAAATTGTTCCCAAATATAGCTTGTCTTTTCTAAACGAACTTGAATATCTGACATAGGTGTTGTATCAGAAACTTTAGTGGTCACAAATGTCTCAAAACGAGTTAGAGATGCCTTAATTCTACCTCCTTTTTTAATTAGAATCTTTAATTTTTCATCGGATGTCAAAATATTACCGCTGTCATTATGTGACATCCTTAAATTCTATGAATAAATAATTTTTATAAACGACCAATGTGTTCTGAAATTCTAACTATGAACTTCAAATTGATGTATTTGCACTTTGCAACTGTAAAATATTTATCAGACAAGACACTAATTTAATACGAAATAACACAAAATACTCTATAGCACAAATTGAAAAGATTTTTTTTTTTTTTTATTTAGAAAACAGCAATTAAGTATAAATATGTAAGAGTGACTCACGACCTTAATGCCTTTTACTTACTGTGATCCCTTTCCAACTTAATAGCAATGCTTGTTCCAATCAATCAGCTGAACCCCAAGTAGTTCTGGTGAATATTGTTTGTTATGGATACTACCAAGTTGTATCCGGCTTCGAAATGGACCAATGTTACGTTTGTACGTAAATGAATGAAAAAATTACCAAGTTTATAATATTTTATTGTGGACTGTTATAAAACATAAATGACATGAATTAATTTTTCTTTTTTATTTGTAATTGACAACATTTTTTTTAACATGCTCGATATTTTTTAAGTAAATAAACATACAAAGTGTAATAAATTACACATAAAAAACTTAAAGTCTTTAACAAAGGGTTAGCGTACACGTAAACAATGTAATAAACCACCAAGGGTGGAGGAGTGGTGCGTTCCCGCATTAGTTAAATAGTACGCATATGCGTATATATACGTAGCCATTACAATCGGCTAGAGCCCACCACGCTCTCTACCGCTTACACCTCACTACGGACAATAAGTCCACTACGCTATCAATATTAGAATCAGTAAATAACATATCTCACCAGTGCCTCTTCTATACAATGTGTAATGTCGCTATGTGGTATTTCATGTACAATATATTTGACTAGACTTTTTTCACCGGGCATATTGCCTGTTCCAACTAGATGTCGCCAAAAACATTTTGTTGTCTTTCATCACTCGTGCTAGTATAAGCTCTTCGTAAATATTGGAAATTTGGGTCACACTGCCTGCCGATCACTACTGATGAGTTGTGGATCAACGGTGAAAGCAGGGTGGTGTGAACCAAATTTCCAACATAACTGAAAGTCCTGATACTTTATGTAACAAGCAATTCCCAAATAAATCCTCCCGCCAGGGAATTCGGGCGCATCTAGTGTTGGCAATAGGATATGATGGAGTTTTTGCTTCTCGACCGGCCATCGTTTGTGAACTGTGTTTCACCGGGCACACTAGATGTCGGTAAAAACATCTTGTTGATACAATTTTTGTGCTCTTCCATAACTACAACTGTGTAAAGTAACACTAATAATTTCGACTAAAGATTTCCATCAGTTGCTTTGAATGCGTTGAGCGCTTTAACAAAGGAAAATCTAACGTTTCGTCACAGCCACCTGTAGTTAAATCACCACCACAACGGCAGCAGTAGAGCGTCCCAACGCCCGCCAACAAAACATCAGTTCATCAGTTGCGACGCGTCGTTGCCGGCAGTCGAGTAACAGTCAGTGCCAACACAATCATTCGCATAAAATTTTGTGCCCGCCCAGTTTAAAAACACGCGCGTGCATTTATTTTCTAAATAATAGGTATCTAAAATTGACCTATTGATTATCTGAATATCATTTATTTAGAGTATAATTAATATTTCTGTATAAAAATAAAGAAATAGTTAATAGTGGACATTTATCAACATGTAGAGGATTTATTTCTGTGAATAGAAACATTTCAATGTGTGGTTAAACGCTCCTGCTAGCTATTTGCAACAAGTTTCTTACCAGCCAAGCGGCTTGCTAGTATTGCTGTAAGTTCGTTTTTAATATTTATAATCTTTAATTTTTTTGTCATTTAAGATATATTTTTCTTATATAATTCAAAATATTTATTTTGCTTTAATGGGGGAAACGGACATAAGAAACTTTATTCCAATCTGACTTGGCCATGTAGTCAGAGAATTTTCTGATGAATATTGGTTATTTTCAGTAATTTATGAACTTATTAACAATAGGCTTAATTCCTTGATTTTCCATCTTACTACACACTGTTAAAACAGAATAGTAAATTTACGTAAAATATAACTGTAATTTTTATTCAACCATTCCCTCACGTAATTTTCCACCTTGACTGTACAAATACAATATTAGTCGAAATATTACAATTTAAAATTACGCCACATTTAGTGTAAAAATACAATATTAAGGTAAAATTACAAATTAAAGTTACACTTAATGTGGTGTACCAATATCGTAAAATTACAAATGAAAATTACGCTGCATGTCATGTAAAAATACACTTATAAGATTAAAATTAGAACATAAAAGTACGCTTAGTTACGTGTACTTTTACACAAACGCTGTCTAAATAATACCAATATTTTAACGTATTTTTGCGGTAAGACCCGGAAATGTACAATGCTCGTAAAACAATAGTGGAATTTACTTATAATTTACAGTGTTCTTACATAAAAATGGGGGAAAAATACCATTTTTGTACAGTAAGAACGTAATTATACGTAATTTTTTTGTACTTTCATGAATATTTATGTGAATTTACTGAAACTTTACCAGAATATTTCATTATACTTACCGTATTTTTAGGTGATATATGTATCTAGATAGTTTCTGTAGACCTGACAATTTGTCCATACTGAAATGGAGTCAGATCTTTTGTGTGTGAAATGAAAATCAACACCACGAAAGAAATTTAATAATCGCTCTATGCGTCAATAGTAAAACATGTTTCAAGGCTCCAAGCCTCATCATCAGTGGTTATTACATCAATTATTATATGACAAAGAGGAATATGTTAAAGTCTAGAAACAAGAAAGCACTGATATACCAAACGATATATTTAGTAGTATAACTCACGATTTCATGTAAAAAAAAATGCATTAAAATATTGAAGTTTAAAATTACATAATTAAAGCTAAAAACTTATTATTTTATTGTATTTCTTTTATAAATCATTTCATATTGAAAATTTAGAAAAGTCACCAATGATTCAAACGGCTGCCAATTCGGTAAACTAAAATGGCGAACATCTATACCGAAGGGCACTCTGTACTTCTGGTGGCAAAAATTGAGTGGAAAATCTAAAAGTTTGTTGTGGCGGAAGATGATTAACGTCCATTTATTGGATTTTTCACTACTTTTTAAACCAAATGTAAACTGGAAAAAGTAAAGAAAAATTAAAAACAACTTTTTAACTTTTATATAAAAACCACTGCAGTCTAAAAAATATTTCTCCTTTTAGGTTACAGTGGTTTTTACAACTTAAACATTTTTCTTTACTTTCCCAGTTTATATTTGGTTTAAAGAAAATGTATGTTGATATAAACACAGAATTATTACTTCACGATTTTTAATATTTCACGAAAACATAAATGCTATAAACATGCTAAACTAAAAACTAAAATTTCCTGCCATATTTTCCTAATAATAGGTACCGCATACTTAACAAACAAACACGTAAATTCAGTCTTAGAAGTTTCTTACATTAGGCTAGAAAACATATCAAATGTGAATTTGAACAAATGTACTAGAAACGTTATACAAAAAAATGCAATTAAATATTAAGGAAGAAATGATTTACATAATTTTTTAACTTTCCCAAGTTTTAGGCAGTTACAATTTGAAATTTGTTGATTTTGAACTGCCATATTTTCCTAATGTTATGTATCTACTATATTATACTTTGCAAACAAAAACGTAAATATTCAGTCTTATTAGTTTCTTACGTTAGGCACGAAAACATATACAATGCGAATTTTAACAAATATACTAGAAATGTTATACAAAAAAAAATTCAATTTAAAATTAAGGAAGAAATTATTTAACATAATTTTTTAACATTTTCCAGATTTAGGTTAGAATTTAAAATTTGTTGATTTTGAGCTGCCATATTTGGCTAATAATAGGTACCTACTATACTATACTTAATTAACAAAAAAATCAATTAAAAATTAAGGAACAAATGACTATAAACATGCATTGCATAGATTTTATAAACACTAACCTGGTAAGTGCAGTTTGGCCGGGCGCATATAAAAATCTATCTGGGTGTATTTCTATGTAGATATTGATGGTACCTAATCATATTTTTTAACAGTATTACACTTTATCCTACAACATCAACAAATCATTTTTACTTACCTCGTGACTATAAGCACAGCTAATGTATGTAGACGCGCTTATTATTAGAACCTCAAAAGACACTATTTTTCTGCAACCGTACACACCGCTGATATTTTGTTAACTTTTTGGACACAGCTTATTGTATTTAATTTGTGTTTTAGGTTTATTAAATCAGTTGTTAAATAATAAATGTGCATTGTTTGTTTGATAACGCTGAATTGTAAAGGGTAAATGGCTGCTGTATATACTCGCATGCCTGCTGCGCTTGCGCTGTAAGGATGTTTTTACGAAAGTGTCGTAAAATTACTAGGACCCACGGAATAGTCCTAAACGTAATGTGTAGATTTGCAGGGAAAACGAAAATTTTCGATACGATTTGAATCCACACAAATTATATCGTGAAATCACATTTCGGTAATGCGTTTTTACGATATTAATAAGGAAAAATACGTGATCTCGGTAAATTATCGGCAATATTCGCGAATATTTAATATTTACCTAATATTACATAAAAAAACATGTATGTTTACTACAAACCTTACGTATTTTTCACCCAATTTTTAACAGTGCAGTTAGAGCATCAATGAAAATTACTTATTAATTCAAAAACTATAGAGTTCGACCATTATATAAAAAACAAGGTAAGTTATGGAGGGTTACGGTAACCCACTACGACCACACTATTGTGGTAATCTACTCGCTTAAACAACATACTAACTTGCGAGGTCTAACATATGCTCTGCTGTCAGACTTTTTTAAAATTTTCACCACAAACATATTCCAGCACATTTTCCTCAACAAATGCACACATTACACAATATATTTACACATGGAACATGATTAGATATTTGATTTTCCAACAAATTTAATTTATTCAACTACCACAATCATTCGAATATATCTATTCTACCGTCGTCACCATCTAGGTTCTGGGCGTCTGCATTTAATGAAAATTAAAAAAAAAAAACAATCATGGCATACTTGTTGGCCAAATGTGTTAACGTTTACTCTTCGTAATCGTAAGGTTACGAGTTCAAAACTGAGTCATGGAACTTTTATTATATTATTATTGGAATTGTAGCGGGTCTGCACATATTGTTACCTAACATCTTTATTAAATTCTTTTTAGCAGATATTTCATTAATTATACACTGTCATGATATGAATTTACGGTTATAATATAGCGTGGAAAATTTGAAACATTTTGATATATGCCACGAAGCCAAACAATTGTGCGAAATGTATAAGAAAAAGTATAAAATATTAGTATTTGTGACGAATGTTAATATAAACATACCTACATTTAATTTGACGCAGAAATGTTCTCACAGTTTCAACGTTCTTCCATTAATAACGAAATGTATATTCTCTCTTTCATTAACAGAGATGCAGGAAATCTGATCTCAATTGCTCAACCATATTAGTAGAGAAAAATAAAGATATGCGATGTACCTACACTGTTAAAAATTGGGTGAGAAATATTCGCGAATATTGCTGATAATTTACCCATATCCCGTATTTTTCCTTAGTAATATCGTAAAAACGCATTACCAAAATGTGTTTTCACGATATAATTTGTGTGGATTCAAATCGTATCGTTTTTCCTGCAAATCTACACATTACTTTTAGTACTATTCCGTGGCTCCTAGTAATTTTACGACACTTTCGTAAAAACATCCGTACAGCGCAAGCGCAGCAGGCATGCGAGTATATACAGCAGCCATTTACCCTTTACAATTCAGCGTTATCAAACAAACAATGCACATTTATTATTTAACAACTGATTTAATAAACCTAAAACACAAATTAAATACAATAAGCTGTGTCCAAAAAGTTAACAAAATATTAGCGGTGTGTACGGTTTCAGAGAAATAGTGAATTTCTTTTGAGGTTCTAATAATAAGCGCGTCTACATACATTAACTGTGCTTATAGTTCCGAGGTAAGTAAAAATGATTTGTTCATGTTGTAGGATAAAGTGTAATACTGTTAAAAACTATGATTAGGTACCATCAATATCTACATAGAAATACACCCGGATAGATTTTTATATGCGCCTGGCCAAACTGCACTTCCCAGGTTAGTGTTTATAAAACCTATGCAATGCATGTTTATAGGCATTTGTTCCTTAATTTTTGGTTGATTTTTTTTTTGTAGTTTAAGAAACTTCTTTTTGTTTGTTAAGTATAGTATAGTAGGTACCGATTATTAGCCAAATATGGCAGCTCAAAATCAACAAATTTTAAATTCTAACCTAAATCTGGAAAATGTTAAAAAATTATGTTAAATAATTTCTTCACTAAACTGACAATCGTTTTACCACTTCACCAAAACACTTCTTTTAAATCTCGACGCGCGTTTCGCTAACAATGTTAGCATCCTCAGGAGAGAATTAAAACTGAATTGAGTTTTAATTCTCTCCTGAGGATGCTAACATTGTTAGCGTAACGCGCGTCGAGATTTAAAAGAAGTGTTTTGGTGAAGTGGTAAAACGATTGTCAGTTTAGTGTTCTACGCCAAAGGTTCTACTCATCGATTATATTAAATAATTTCTTCCTTAATTTCCAATAGATTTTTTTTTTTGTATAACATTTCTAGTACATTTGTTAAAATTCGCATTGTATATGTTTTCGTGCCTAATGTAAGAAACTTCTAAGACTGAATATTTACGTTTTTGTTTGCAAAGTATACAATTGTAGATACATAACGTTAGGAAAATATGACAGCTCAAACAAATTTTAAATTGTAACTGCCTACAACTTGGGAAAGTTAAAAAATTATGTAAATCATTTCTTCCTTAATTTTTAATTGGTTTTTTTTGTATAACGTTTCTAGTACATTTGTTAAAATTCGCATTTGATATGTTTTCCAGCCTAATGTAAGAAACTTCTAAGACTGAATTTACGTGTTTGTTTGTTAAGGTATGCGGTACCTATTATTAGGAAAATATGGCAAGAAATTTTAGTTTTTAGTTTAGCATGTTTAGAAAATTTATATTTTCGTTAAATATTAAAAATCGGGAAAACTAGTAATTCTGTGTTTATATTCAACATATAGGGTAAAGAATTAACATGCATTTATTGAGTTTTTCGCCACTCTTTAAACCAAATATAAACTGGGAAAGTAAAGAAAAATTTTTAAGTTGTGAAAACCACTGTAACCTAAAAGGAAAAACATTTTTTAGGCTGCAGTGGTTTTTATATAAAACTTAAAAAGTTGTTTTTATTGTTTCTTTACTTTTTCCAGTTTACATTTGGTTTAAAAAGTGGTGAAAAATCCAATAAATGGACGTTAATTATCTTCCGCCACAACAAACTTCCAGATTTTCGACTCAATTTTTCCACCAGAAGTACAGAGTGCCCTTCGGTATAGATGTTCGCCATTTTAATTTACCGAATTGGCAGCCGTTTGAATCATTGGTGATTTTTATAAATTTTCAATATGAAATGATTTATAAAAGAAATACAATAAAATAATAAGTTTTTTACTTTAATTATGTAATTTAAAAATAATTAAAATATTTTAATGCTTTTTTTTCACATGAAACCGTGAGTTATACTACTAAGTATATCGTTTGGTATATCAGTGCTTTCTTGTTTCTAGACTTTAACATATTCCTCTTTGTCATATAATGATTGATTTGTAATAACCACTGATGATGAGGCTTGGAGCCTTGAAACAAGTCTGGTTTTACTACTGACGCATAGAGCGATTATTAAATTTATTTCGTGGTGTTGACTTTCATTTCACGCACAAAAGATCTGACTCCATTTCAGTATGGACAATTTCTCAGGTCCACAGAAACTATCTGGGTACATAGATCACCTAAAAATGTTGTACAAATACGGTAAGTATAATGAAATATTCAGGTAAAGTTTCAGTAAATTCACATAAATATTCATGAAAGTACAAAAAAATTACGTATAATTACGTTCTTACTGTACAAAAATGGGATTTTTCCCCCATTTTTTATGTAAGAACGCTGTAAATTTTAAGTAAATTCCATTATTGTTTTACGAGCATTGTACATTTTCGGGCCTTACCGCAAAAATACGTTAACATATTGGTATTATTTAGACAGCGATTGTGTAAAAGTACACGTAACTAAGCGTACTTTTAGGTTGTAATTTCAATCTTATAAGTGTATTTTTACATGACGTGCAGCGTAGTTTTCATTTGTAATTTTATGATATTGTGTAATTGTACACCAAATTATGTGTAACTTTAATTTGTAATTTTACCTTAATATTGTATTTTTACACTAAATGTGGCGTAATATTAAATTGTAATATTTCGACTAATATTGTAGTTGTACAGTCAAGGTGGAAAATTACGTGAGGGAATGGTTGAATAAATATTACAATTATATTTCACGTAAATTTACTATTCTGTTTTAACAGTGTACTTTTAAGGTTGAACTATTGCCTCGAGGACTGCAACTGAGTCTATTGGCCGCTTGTAAATGTATAAAAATTGCCTGAGGTGAAAGTGGAATCGGCAATGCAGAGAGCATGCATGCTTGCAGAGAGCACAGGTTAAAGATCAGGAAAATATTTCTTCTGGAATAAAAAATGCCTATCTATTTGCGGATTATGTCACACAAGAAAATGAAATATAAGAGTGTGAATATCAATTTTATGGAAAATAAAAAATAAGATTAGTGTTTAATATTTAAGAATTCTAGTTTTCGGTTTTAATCATTTATTCGCTCGGCTTATAGAGCTACTCGAGAATCGCCCACGTACATCAAACTCACAAAAAGAGGATCCTAATGATTCTCCCTCGTAAACGAGTTACTGTATTAGATTTAATAAACTATATTAAAATGAAAAGGAAAGTCAAATGTATTTTACTAACTTCCTGTTGCACCTAGATTTATAACTTTTGCTATTTTCCATTCGAATATTAACCAATCAAATAGTAAGTATTGAGAACAGTAAGTGTAGTTTAGCGATCGACGACAATGTTTGGCGACTTAGCTAAGCGAAGTCGCCAAAATTGGAGGAGATCGGTAAACTACTTACTGTTTGAGATGCTTATACTATTTTTTGTTCCATCGAAATAGCTGACATTGCAATTTTATTATTTTTAATAATTATTATTTTCAATTAAATACAAACTCAGGTTAGCTGAATACCCTCTGCAAAGTTGCAGTTGAACGTTGTCATGGAACTTATTGTTATTGTTATGATTGTTATCTTATTTTTTATGTCATGTATTTGTTAGAACTTATTTAAATAAGCATTATTATTGAAAATGAGTGACTTTGAATGTGAATCTCTTGATGAAGCATGGAATGTTGGAATAGCCGCTATAATTCCAAAGCAGTGTATGAAAATACTTATAAAAGTTCATACCTAATGCCGTTTAATATACAATTTTAAAAATCAAAATAATGACGTCAGCATAAATGGGCAATGGCATACCTACCGTCGTAAATTTACTTACCGTTCTCTGAACGGTAAGTAAAAATGCCAATCAGCAAATTTTGTCTATTTAGTAGATACAATACCGATGTTAGATTGATGAACATGTATAAATTATTAATCAACAAAAATACCGACGGGATGTAATATTTTTGTTACAATATACCGGGTGTGACATTATGTTCCTCATTTTTAACATGCATACTATGAAAGATAATATAACAATTATAATATGATATCTTTGATACTTACATTTTAACATTATATCTAAAAATGGATTACAGGGAATGCTGCGAACGGGCATTTTTATTGAATGGGCGTTGCAGGGTTTGAAAATATTTAAAAATGTCATGATTCATCATAATACATCTATTATTTATTGATTTTTTTGAAGTAACAATAAACATTTTAAAATCCTTTTTATACCTAGTTTGTATGTAATTTGGTAGTAGGGATGCCCCACATAAGCCTTTTCTTTCTCCGACATCCTAAAAAGTCTGAGAGAGTCGCACTAGACTGTATTAGACAGACCTGCGATAATAGCAAACTCCAACGTTTATATTTTGTTTATCCAAAAATATTAGGGATTTTTTTAATATTTGATATGATATACGATTCTGAAAACAATTTCTGTGTACATAACACTGATGGTATTGAAAAAAATACTAAAACCCCAATTTTTAGACAAAACGTTATTTATAATCCCATCACAAATCAATTAAAATCGATAACATAATATTTCAAACATCTCTCCGTCTATAATCTGTAATATTGTAATTTACAATGGTTTATATTGAAATACTATAGAAACAAAACTGTAAACTTAAACATTGGATAATGTAATCGAAAATATTTATGATGAGGAAAAACATAGTATACAGGGTGATTCATGACTAACGTGCGGTTTATTATAGGATAATTACTTTGATTTTATATATATTTTTTCAACGCGCAATTATGTAGTTCAATTGTGGCTACGTTATGAAAATGGTGTCTATTTTACTAAGTGTACCAAAAAAGTGTGGCATTTCAAAGTTGTGTTTTTTTAAACGGACACTCTATATTTGAGAGTACAGCTCGATATCACTTACAAAACTAATACTCTTTTAAAAATTTTCTAAACTTATTTTGAATACTTTTGGAGTAAATTATTTTTTTTAAGAATGTGGTGTTTCTCAAGATATCAAATATTATCATAAACAACCCGTAAATTATTAATAATAATACGCGAGTTCCGTAGGCAATTTACAAGGCAAACGTGCAATGCAATAATTGAATCTCGATGAGGTTATACCGTCATTTCCAATTGCATTAGTTTTAATTGTCTTTAAAATGTTATTAACCTCTGATATAGTAGACATACTGAAATGGAAGAAATTTGTATTATCGAAAAAATGCGTGTCATAAAAATTTACCATTTCATCACAAGCTGAATTTTGTAAGAATTGACTGAAGTAGATAACTACTTGCAATTAATAATAATTGCATTCGCTTTCGAAACACATGCTGGTAGGCTTGCGGTGCAGACACACTGTTAAAATCCTTAAGGGTTTTCCAAGTCTTGCGAGAATTATTTTCCGAAGCTATATTATTCAGATATATTTTTTCTCTCGACGAACCATGGATAAAGTAAAATTCCGTAGACGGTTATAGTTTACTCAGTCCTCATTTAAATATGTCTGCTTAAATCTTTGTCAAGCTTGATACCTCTGTCTCATAAACAGCCTCAAATTAGGAGTAAGCCAAAGGGCCTCGCGCTTGGTCACTTTGATCTCACGTATAGGAGCATGTCTGTCAAAAACATCGAAGAGACTTTGACGTAAAATTTAAATTTGACAGTCAATACTATTTTGATATAAAATGCGATCCCATTGCTGCGCTCCCAAGTCTTCTAAAAAGTGGTTACTTATAATTAAAAGTTTTCCAGTCCCTGTGTTTACATACCTGTGGCTCAACCCTGGGTTTATAAACCTTAATTTTGCAAAATACCACAAAAAATAATGTCGTCATATCTAGTACATAAATTTGAAAAAATATTATCGAGGTTATCAATAAATTAACTTAGTGTTCCACTTGGTGGTCTATATAAGGCTCCAAAAACGCAACTGCGCCCTTTAACCTTCAGAGAAAATAATCATCACTCAAGTGTGTTAGTTCTCTCAACATCAAGTTCCAACATCATAACAGTCTTTTATGTAGGCGGCAATTCCGCCACCCCTACCTAATCTGTCCATACGAAATGTCTGTATCCCGTCATTGAAAACGCTGCAGCAGTGTAATTACACCGTTTTGGGATATTTTGAGGACACTGTGTGTAATTTTTTAACAACATTTATTTGAAATAATTTGGTATAATTTGGCCGACTATGTTTTTAGTGATTTCAACTGTCAAATTGTTTTTTGTTTCTTCTTTTTTTTTTGGGATATGACATGACATGACCGCCAGTCTGTGCCGCCTGTGACCACTCTTCTTCTAGTATGGCTTCCTGCCACAATTTCGGCGTTTAGTTCTTTTTAGCCTTTTCCATAAATCTTTTTAATTAGCCATTGGCAACAATGTTGTGTGTGTGTGTAAAGTGGTGTAATTTGATGCACATTCAGGGATATTTTCGGTCTCAAGTGTTGGGAACACTGCGCTGCAGTCACATGAATCAGTTAGTTGCCGCGCTTGAGTGTGTAAGTGTACAAAAATTCTTAAAACAAACAAACCAAAATTAAAGCTAAATGCTATACACTGTTAAAAATTGGGTGAAAAATACGTAAGGTTTGTAGTAAACATACATGTTTTTTTATGTAATATTAGGTAAATCTTAAATATTCGCGAATATTGCCGATAATTTACCCAGATCACGTATTTTTCCTTAGTAATATCGTAAAAACGCATTACCGAAATGTGATTTCACGATATAATTTGTGTGGATTCAAATCGTATCGAAAATTTTCGTTTTCCCTGCAAATCTACACATTACGTTTAGTACTATTCCGTGGGTCCTAGTAATTTTACGACACTTTCGTAAAAACATCCTTACAGCGCAAGCGCAGCAGGCATGCGAGTATATACAGCAGCCATTTACCCTTTACAATTCAGCGTTATCAAACAAACAATGCACATTTATTATTTAACAACTGATTTAATAAACCTAAAACACAAATTAAATACAATAAGCTGTGTCCAAAAAGTTAACAAAATATCAGCGGTGTGTACGGTTGCAGAAAAATAGTGTCTTTTGAGGTTCTAATAATAAACGCGTCTACATACATTAGCTGTGCTTATAGTCACGAGGTAAGTAAAAATGATTTGTTGATGTTGTAGGATAAAGTGTAATACTGTTAAAAAATATGATTAGGTACCATCAATATCTACATAGAAATACACCCAGATAGATTTTTATATGCGCCCGGCCAAACTGCACTTACCAGGTTAGTGTTTATAAAACCTATGCAATGCATGTTTATAGTCATTTGTTCCTTAATTTTTAATTGATTTTTTTGTTATTTAAGTATAGTATAGTAGGTACCTATTATTAGCCAAATATGGCAGCTCAAAATCAACAAATTTTAAATTCTAACCTAAATCTGGAAAATGTTAAAAAATTATGTTAAATAATTTCTTCCTTAATTTTAAATTGAATTTTTTTTTGTATAACATTTCTAGTATATTTGTTAAAATTCGCATTGTATATGTTTTCGTGCCTAACGTAAGAAACTTCTAAGACTGAATATTTACGTTTTTGTTTGCAAAGTATAATATAGTAGATACATAACATTAGGAAAATATGGCAGCTCAAAATCAACAAATTTCAAATTGTAACTGCCTAAAACTTGGGAAAGTTAAAAAATTATGTAAATCATTTCTTCCTTAATATTTAATTGCATTTTTTTGTATAACGTTTCTAGTACATTTGTTCAAATTCACATTTGATATGTTTTCTAGCCTAATGTAAGAAACTTCTAAGACTGAATTTACGTGTTTGTTTGTTAAATATGCGGTACCTATTATTAGGAAAATATGGCAGGAAATTTTAGTTTTTAGTTTAGCATGTTTATAGCATTTATGTTTTCGTGAAATAGTAAAAATCGTGAAGTAATAATTCTGTGTTTATATCAACATGCATTTTCTTTAAACCAAATATAAACTGGGAAAGTAAAGAAAAATGTTTAAGTTGTAAAAACCACTGTAACCTAAAACTAACTAAATATATCGTTTGGTATATCAGTGCTTTCTTGTTTCTAGACTTTAACATATTCCTCTTTGTCATATAATAATTGATGTAATAACCACTGATGATGAGGCGTGGAGCCTTGAAACATGTTTTACTATTGACGCATAGAGCGATTATTAAATTTCTTTCGTGGTGTTGATTTTCATTTCACACACAAAAGATCTGACTCCATTTCAGTATGGACAAATTTTCAGGTCTACAGAAACTATCTAGATACATATATCACCTAAAAATACGGTAAGTATAATGAAATATTCTGGTAAAGTTTCAGTAAATTCACATAAATATTCATGAAAGTACAAAAAAATTACGTATAATTACGTTCTTACTGTACAAAAATGGTATTTTTCCCCCATTTTTATGTAAGAACACTGTAAATTATAAGTAAATTCCACTATTGTTTTACGAGCATTGTACATTTCCGGGTCTTACCGGAAAAATACGTTAAAATATTGGTATTATTTAGACAGCGTTTGTGTAAAAGTACACGTAACTAAGCGTACTTTTATGTTCTAATTTTAATCTTATAAGTGTATTTTTACATGACATGCAGCGTAATTTTCATTTGTAATTTTACGATATTGTGTAATTGTACACCACATTAAGTGTAACTTTAATTTGTAATTTTACCTTAATATTTTATTTTTACACTAAATGTGGCGTAATTTTAAATTGTAATATTTCGACTAATATTGTATTTGTACAGTCAAGGTGGAAAATTACGTGAGGGAATGGTTGAATAAAAATTACAGTTATATTTTACGTAAATTTACTATTCTGTTTTAACAGTGTATAATTACTAATCATATCACAAACAAACAAACCAACCGAAATAAAATTTAACTCAATGCTTCACAGAATGGACAAACATTAATTAACCATTTTCATAGAATTTTCCCAAAAGATTTGTACACCATTCTATCCCTAAGCTCCTCAGGAGAAAAACCTTTATACTGACATAATAGAAAGAACTTTGTCCTATACCTTTTTTAGTTTTAATTATATTTTGTGTTTCTCTTTTCTGGGAATCGGGTTCTATATTCATGAGAAGTTAATGAATTTAGTAAGTTATTTTTCTGTGCAAAAAGGAGACTGTGCTTATAAAATATATATTTCTTATTGATAAAATTTCATAATCCTTAAACAAAAGTTCCGATGAATATTGCTTATTTAATCCAAAAATTATCTTTAAAATCCTTTTTTGTGCTATCTCTAACGGTCTTAAAATGTTGTAATAGACTCCGCCCCAGCCAATTATTCCATACATCAAATGTGGTTGTAATAAAGCATAATACATAGATATTATTGAAGGAACAGATACATAAATATTAAATGATCAGGTGAGAGGATAGTTTTCAGCTTTTTAAACATGAAAGATAGGAATCTAATTTTCTTTGTGACCTCATTATTTTGAGAGGTCCATTTAAAGCAGGCATCCAATATGACTCCAAGATATTCAACTTGATCAGAAGGTTTCAATTTCCACAAGTATTGACGCTGTGTTAGATCTATAGCGAGGGTATGTCGTGGTAAGGATGCTTTTATGATCGCAAATGGTACATAGTTTATTTTTGATAAATTGATTGATAGATTAGAGTCAAACAATGGGTAACTAACTTTAGATCACTTTCAATTATCCTATCAACATCGTTTCTAGTGTTGGCCGAAACGAATAAAACTGTGTCGTCAGCGTAAGAAATTATATCACCGTGTGATTTTAGCGTTAGGAGGTCTTTGATATAAATCAAAAAGAGAATAGGGCCCAACACTGTTCCCTGTGGGACTCCGTAGTTTACAGTACGTTTGGAACTGAGCGCATTGTTTATTTTTACTCTTTGGAATCTCTCCAGCAGATAATTCCTCAGAAAATCAAAACAAACACCCCTAATGCCTAATAATTCAAGCTCTTACAACAGTTTAGTTGACATACGGTATCAGAAGATATTTTATGCATACTATGTTATACCTATCTCCAGCCGTTTTCGAAATATTTTAAATTTTATGTCCAAAATGACGTTTTCAGAATAAAGAATAATAACAAATTTTTATTACATGGTAGCTTTAATAATTTAATTTGTTAGTATATTCTAGGAGCTATTATAGACCTACTTTAGGCGCCTACGTATATTTTTGTAGTAAATATTAATACAGGGTATTTGAAAAAAAGGGTAAAAAATCAAATCAACCCCCAATTTTATATTTTTTTTTGCATCAAAATTAAGGAGAAGTTTATGATAGGTTGTATATTTTAAAAATTGATAGTTTTCAAAATATTGACAATGTTACACTTTTCTATTACATGATATGACTTTGAAATGTAATTGATTTTAGTTGGCCGTGATGGCTTTAGAAAGCAAATAAATATGACAATTGTCAAAATTAATCAAATATTGTGACCAATTATTGTAGATATTAATTAGTAGTAATAATCATGGCGGGGCATATAAATTATACTAGCGAAGACTACCTAAATTTGTTTATTATTTATTAGGATCTAGAATTGTCACACCTGTTGATTAATTTTGACAATTGTCATATTTATTTGCTTTCTAAAGCCATCATGGTCAACTAAAATCAATTAAATTTTAAAGTCATATAACTATTGTAATAGAAAGTTGTAAAATTGTCAATATTTCGCAAGCTATAAATTTTTAAAATAGGCAATCTATCATAAACTTACTTTTATTTTTGAAAAAAAATATAAAATTGGGGGTTGCCATTTAAAAATTTTGAATATTGACATTTTTTTCAATTTGATTTTTTACCCTTTTTTCAAATACCCTGTATTAATATTTACTACAAAAATATACGTAGGCCTCTAAAGGAGGTCTATAGCTCCTAGGATATTCTAACAAATTTAATTATTAAAGCTTCCATATGATACAAAATTGTAATTAAGAATTGCTTGTTACATAAAGCAACAAGACTTTAAGTTATGTTGGAAATTTGTTTCACACTACCATGCTTTAAACAGACGACCGTTTCGTCGATCCACGACTCATCAGTGGTGATCGGCAGGCAGTGTGACCCAAATTTCCAACATTTACAAAGAGCTTATACTAGCACGAGAATTGATTGAGAGAGAGATGTTTTTGGCGACATCTAGCTCTTTGTAAATGTTGGAAACGACCGTCTGGTGAAAGCATGGTAGTGTGAAATAAATTTTCAACATAACTTAAAGTCTTGTTGCTTTATGTAACAAGCAATTCTTAAATAAAGCCTCCCTGCTAGGGGATTCGGGCGCATCTAGTGTTGGCAATAGGATATAATGGAGTTGTTACTTCTTGTCCGGCCATCGTTTGTGAACTGTATTTCACCCAGCATATTGCCTGTTCACGCTAGATGTCGCCCAAAACATCTCTCTCTCAAAATTGTAATTATTCTTTAATCTGCAAACGTCATTTTTGACATAAAATATCAAATATTTCGAAAACGTATGGAGATAGGTATAACATATTATGCATGAAATATCTTTAGAATTACAAGGATAATCCAAAAAATATATAATTCATATAGGGTCGTATTTGATATAAGGAAGTTGACACCTGCTTCCGGTATAACCGGAAGCACTAGATCCTTGAAAACATTTCAGCCGAATTGATGCCGTCGACCTACGTGCTACACCATATTTTCAGATTGTTCCAGTGTTGTTTCTCCATAATCGATCCAATCCCTTGCCGGCGGGACACCAGGTATATATTATATAGTTTGTATTGGATTTTTTTTTCTCAATATATATTATGGCTACTGACTATTCCTGAATATTTCAGGACGTGATAGCAGGAGTCATAAGAAGCCAATTTGGCTATATAGTACCCTGGTCCAAAGTGAACCCTTTTCGAAATATTCGAATTTTTAAGATTTTTTGGAAAAGTATCACCTTGAATTTGGTCTTGTTTTGAAGATTTGTTTTTAAAATAAGACACTTAATTAAAAGTAAAGTTTAAAGTACAAAAAAATCTGTTAATTACTGGAGCCCTTTAAATCTCCATTGAATGTAAAATATTAACAACACTTTTATTTAAATCGACGGTTTGTCAAAAATATTCAGTTACATTTTTTGTGCAGATTATTTAAAGAAATGTACATGTAAAATAAATAATATTCGACATCAAGGTGACAGGTGTACTATATATTCAAATTGGCTTCTTAGGACTCACCCTATTACGTCCTAAAATATTCAGGTCTACTTACAAGTAACCCTGTATATGTATATAAGTATTTTGTGGAGCAGACATCGTTTTATTTATCCTTAGAATTATAGAATTGCCAATTTAAATAGAAAAATATGTAGTTTTTGTTTTCTCAAACCAATTAACTTCGTATTCTAAACAAATATTTGTTATTTGAATATGTTGCACTATGACTGGTATGACCTCACCCAATAGATTCAGTTAATGTTAAGTTTTACGATGTTTAAAAATCTTAACTGGATTTAGAGCTTTATAATCGCAAAATCCTAGTAACATATTTTTATCTTGAGTATAATAGGTGCCAATAAAATATGTGTAACCTACAGTATGACACCTTAACCAGCGTTAATAAAATTTACATAGTATTATCGTTCTGGGTTTAATAACATGTATCATGAATTACCAGCAATGAATGCAAAGAAATTCTGCAGACTGCAGTAGATTTGTATAATAGTAGGAAGAATTTCAGAGGGATATCCCGGGTAGTTCCTGAGATTTTTTAATAGGCCGCTCAATAAAAACCAACCTGTATTATAAGTGTATTATTTAATTAATTGCCTGTGACATGTATATGTATTAGAAAAATTTGCACCAGCCCGCGGTGTTAAACTTGAAATTTTTGTTTTCTTTACTTTCAACTCTACTTTATTAGTTATTAAAAACTCTAATACCACGTCTGTATAGCAAATGTATGAACATATTTATAGTTGATAAACATTTTTATATACATATAGTAGTACAAAAAGTTTAACTAAGACCCCGCAGAAAAATTATATAACAGTTGTAATTTATACAAATTACAAGCGGCCAATAGACTCCGTTGCAGTCCACGAGACAATAGTTCAACCTTAAAAAGAAGTTGAGATCGAATGGAATATATCGATACATTTCTTGCAACTCTAATAATGACACAAAGAACATAAGGTCAACAATACTCAAATTAAAATCAAGAATGGATTGTTGAGAAGAAAGAAAGCATGTTTGCAACTCCTACGGATGATCCGATAAATAAACAAAATAGGAATTTAAGAGCCACGTTATTTCTAGTAAACTCGGACTAAATGAATCAAGACAGAAATATTCAATAAAACTCGCTATATCATGGAATATATCTTATTAGCAGATTATCCATAGAATTCAAGCCTATTATCTCGCTAGAAAGACTACTCTAGACGACAATGGCAGAATTCCATACTATAGTCAAGTTATTGACTTTCACATTACCTACGAGTCTATTGTGACGGTTTCATATAATATCTTAAGGAGATTATTTTTCAGGAATTATTTTAATTCACTTTAGATGATACACGATTCACCAATACGCATAGCGATCGATATTAGAATGTTAGGTAGCTTCCATCTCGAAAATAATACAATAATTGCTAACGAAAGTGAGCCTGTTTATCAGTATTGCCAAATATTAATCAATTTGTATTCAGCTGAGTAGGATGATAGAAATCCTCATAATATCTATTTGCCTCCGTCGTTGATATGAATTGGTAAAGGGAGATTTATATATTATTAATTGCTCGATATGTAAAATGTGATAGCTTTTACTTACTTGTATCCTCTACGAAAACAGGGTTGAAGTCCGTGAAGCATTTCATAAAATAAAAACAAGTGTAAAATATGTCATGTGTTTACACCCAGGTTTATACACAAAATTAAATATTTAGCGCAGTGCAACGTTTACTTTTGATGAGGCTTCTTTGCATATTTTTAAAATAGATGTCAATTCGAACGACGCGCTACGGACACGTTAATATTTTGCTCGTACTTTAAATTCAGAAATATCGTGTTTTTAAAACGAAAATATTATATATTTTTGCAAAAATTCATTGTAATAAGTATTTTGCATAAGTCAAATCTAATTTGAAAAGCACGGGTTTTTCATTCGTATTTTCATATTTTTATTTTGCATCATACGAAAACGGTGTTGCCAGTATGTCGGGGGTTGAGGTGTGTGATATCTGAGACAGGAAAGTGCGGAATTGCGACGAGGCTGTTCTGTGTGATGGGTGTCTGATCTGGAGGCATAGGGTCTGTCTGGAAATGCCTGTCAAAACGTATCAGAAGATTAACAAGTCGTCAGAGAAATGGTACTGTGATAGATGTATGAAAAAGAAAGAACAGCAGAGGTAGATGATGTGATAGCCAAACTGGAGCAGATGGATAAAAAATATGGCATCCTCTATGATAAGTATCAGGAACAGACCAAACTAAATGATGTACTTTAAGACAAACTTGCGGCTATTGAGAGTAAATTAAATAGAAAGGATCAAATTGAGCTTAGCAGAAATGTTATAATTCAAGGAGTTCCTAGTGAGCCAAACGAAGATCTGCAGAAGATAGTTTTGAAAAGAACTACAGGTAGATCTTCAGAATGAGAAACTAATTGTGCATAGAATCGGCAGAGATGCAACAAAGCACAGAGTTAGTTACAACTACAGAGCGAGGAATTGAAGCACAAGTTGATTAAGTCGCCTCGAAAATTTAACTTGACTGCGAATAGTTTGGGATTCTCCTCGGCCAACAAGATATTTGTGAATCACGACCTCACGAAGCGAAACTTGGAATTGTTCAAGAAAACTAAGCTTTTCAAGGAGGAGAATAATTTTAAGTTTTTATGGGTTGGTAATGGCGAGGTGCTTCTGCGAAAAGACGAGAGGAGTAAGATAATTACTGTTAAGAGAGAGGAAGACTTAAAAAACTAATAGAAAAAACGTTAAATATCGTGTATGTTAATATTCAAAGCTTACGAAATAAACTGGATGAGGTGGAATGTCTTGCATGTGCTAGTGATTGTGATGTCTTGATGCTGAGTGAAACATGGTTGTCAGACGGTGAGTCATATCGGTTTGAAATAAATGGTTATCGTGCTGTTCATTGTTGTAGGGACAAGAAAGGCGGAGGTGTGTCTATGTTTATAAAATATGATATTAAATACAGGGAGCTCTATAAATCTGAAAAAGATGATGTTGTCGGGTGCTAATAAGTGAAAAAGATCTTAAGCTTAGTTTAGTTTATCGACCGCCATCAAACATATTTAGAGAGTTTTCGGGCTACATGGAGAGTTTACTGCTTAGATACCCGAAGAATCATGTGATAATTGGTGACTTTAACTTGAATTTGTTGGATGGTGGAAACCACGATGTAAAAAATTATACTATTCTTGTCTATGTAAATAATTTCTCTATTCTTAATACAAAAGGTACGGAATGTGCTACTAGAGTTGCACCGAATACAAGTACGGTGATCGATCATGTGATTGCTGACTATAATTACAAAAATAAGTGTAAACTATTGGTGGAAGAGAATGCGTTGTCGGATCATAGAAAGTTGATAATTACTGTGGAGGAGAGCGTAAAGATTCATAAGCCAAAGATTAAAAATATAATTAAAAAAATAAATCATGATAAGTTTAAGAGAAAGTTCCACGAAAGTATAGGTAGTAGTTATGTCAATTCATTTGGTGATCTTCTACATGTAATACAACTGTGAAAGTCCGAATGTGAGTATGAGAAGACGATAAAATGTCGTAAGGGCAATCATTGGGTAACCAGTGAGTTGTTACACCTAATTAAAGAACGTGACAGACTATTTAAAAGAAAACGTATGGACAATCGAAGGGAGGTGGATCTTGAATTTAAAATGATTAAAAATAAAGTAAATAATATGATAAAGTCGTTAAAAAATCATTATTTTAATAACAAATTGAATGAAACTGGCAACAATCCAAGAAAGCAGTGGAATTTTATCAATCATTTTGTTAAACATAAAAACTTATCTACTAGTATAACAGAACTAAAAATTGATAAAAATTTAGTATCGGAACCGCTTGAAATTGTAAATAGAATAAATTAATATTTTTCTACTGTAGGTAAAAATATTGTGGAATACATTAATTTAGAAGCAACAAATCTTTTACTTAATAATCCAAATTTTTTGAAATTTAGTGAAATATATTGTCCTAACAGTTTCTTTCTTAATTTGACAAATGACATTGAATTTAAAAATATTGTAAAAAATCTAAGGAAAAACTCAGCTCCTGGGCATGACCAAATTACAGTTTATGATATTATTAATCTGGAAAATGATATTTTGGAAGTGCTTACTAGGCTAATAAATAATGTTTTGATCTCAGGCAATTTTCCAGAAGAACTAAAATTAAGTAGGATTAGTCCCATTTTTAAAGCGGGAGCGAAGGATTAAATGGGAAATTATCGGCCCATAAGCGTTCTAAGCGTATTTTCTAAGATTATTGAAAAAGTTATTAAAAAAAGAATGCTTGAATTCATTGGCAAATACATAAATTTGGATGAACATCCATACGGTTTTATTGAGAAAAGTAATACTCTAAGTGCGACAATGGATTCACTAAATCAAATTTCAGTTGAATTAGATAATAGGAACATCGTTATTGCGGTTTTTGTGGATCTGCGGAAGGCTTTCGACGTGGTTAGTTGCGATCTATTGTTGGCTAAGTTGAGAGGCATGGGTTTTCGGGGGACTATCTTTAGACTCATTGAGTCGTACTTGAGGGGTAGAAAACAATACGTGAGCATTGGCAGTGTGGTCAGCGGGGTCCCAACGAATGCTTTTGGAGTTCCCCAAGGTTCTGTTTTGGGCCCATTTCTTTATTCAGTATATGTTCTATCTTTAAAAAATGCTGGTCTCAGTGCCAGATATTTCACCTTTGCTGACGACACTGTCCTGTTGTATAGCCATGCTAATTTGGATTATCTTGAACAACTAGTAAATGGAGATCTTGTCAGGTATTACAGTTGGTTATTGCAAAATAAGTTAAAGATAAACTTAACCAAAACTAAGTATATATTATACAAACAAAAAAATCGAACTATAAGCGAACCTCTCATACAAATAAAGAATAGTATTATTGAAAGAGTAGACAAAATCAAATATCTAGGGTTGATTATAGATGAGAACCTTAACTGGAAAGAACACGTTAGTTATATAAGCGATAAATTGTTGCCTATGATGTCGGCAATGTATCGATGTAGAAGTTATTTAACTCTTAAAAGTAAAAGGGATATCTACACGCATACTTTTTAAGTCGCATAAGGTACCTAATTCCAGTGTGGGGCACCTGTGGTGTTGCAGAATTTAATAAGATTCAGGTTTTACAAAACAAACTTTTAAAAATCATGTTTGGATATAGTAGGTTTACGCACACGGTTGATCTGCACAAGGGGTTGGGTGTCTTTAATTTGAAACAAATAGAACATTTAGAACAGTGTAAGTATATGTATGATGTCATTAGAAAAAACCAGAAATGTAACACTCCTTTTATATTTTCGAACGAAGTACATCATCATTTCACAAGAACCTCTCATAATATTCATCAGGCTAATATAAGAACAAATAAGGGTTTGCATAATCCAATTTACGAGGCGGCACGGGCGTTCAATTCATTGCCGGAATTATTAAGGCAAACTCCTAGTAAAGCTAAATTTAAAGGAAAGTATGTTGAGATGCACCTTGAGCTGAGTTCACCTTAGAGTCTAGAACCATGCATTGTGTTGTATCTGTCTATATTTTGTCAAAACTTTCGGTTTGTTTTTCTTTTTGTTTTTCTAATGTAAGGATTAAATTACATTATTGTTTTTCTTATGTAGTTCGTAGCGTATGGTATTATTAGTATCCTTGGTACCAGTGTTTTTAGCACTGTTTAGAGGACTCAAAATGTATTGTAGTAATTTTGTTAGAAAGAATAAATGATTTTGTTTTCAAAAAAAAAAAATAGTGCCCAAATCGTCAATTTTTTCATGAAAGTAATATTAGTAGAAAAGAAAAGAGATGTGTATGCTTTTCTTATGGAAATCTACTCGCCTAAACAACATACACTTGCTCTGCTGCCAGACTTTCTTGAAAAATTCAACACACATATACTCCAGCACATTTTCTTCAACAAATCCACACATTGCACAGTTTTAGCATAAGTACCTTTTTTCTTATGGAAGTATAAACAATATACTAATTTGCGCGGTGCAACATAATATGCTCTGCTGCCAGACTATCTCTGAAAATCTCACCCTATCACATTTTCCTTAACAAACCCAACACACTATATTTACACATTGAATATGGTTGGATACCTACCTACTTATACAACTTCCACAATAATATAAAACATATTAAAACATTGCGATTGCATTTTCCGTTTATTAAAAAAAAAACAATCATGGTAGACCCGTTGGTCTATGTGTTAACGTTAAGTCTTCGTAATCGTAAAGTTGCGAGTTTAAATCTGGGCCATGGATCTTTCTTTTAAATTATTATTAAAATTGTAGCCGGTCTGCATATATTAACTGACATATGTATCAGATTCTTTTTAGCAGATATTTTATTAAATATACACTGTCATGATATGAATTTACGGTTACGTATAGCGCGTGAAATTCTAAACAATTTGATATATGCCAAATAGCCAAACAATAATTGTATAAAAAATGTTAAAATGTCAGTGTTTGACGTGACGAAATTATTCTTATGTTTTGTTTGTAATTTTGTAATTGTATGTCTACAAATGATTGTAATTTTTTGACAAATATATATTTCTTTATTCTTTTCGAATTATGATTATAATTACAGTAATTACTGAGCTCCCTGGTATCTAGTACAAGTGTCTATTCCAATGAATTTAAATCTTGATTTCCCTCTCGATAAACAACAAATCTCAAGTGAAAATCGGATATTGTTATGAGATACTTACTAATCCTCATAAAAGAAAACTCAAAGGACACTAACACTAGGAAAACGCAAGTAATTAAACATGAACCAAAAGTGAGTAGTATTCTATAGCCCTTCTATATGGCTGCGTGCAAATTTAAATTTTTTGACCTACGAAACTCTGTTTTGAATTTTTTGCATGAAAATGTATTAAACTATCTAAATTTGTTTTGATTGAGCAATCCTTTTTCATACAGGTATTATTATTGTTGTTGATAAAACAGAACAAATTATATCAAAGCGACAAAAAACAATTTTAGAAAATTATTTTTGCTATTTTTTATTGCTTAGAAATGATAAGTACTCATTTTTTTCTGAATGTTCGGTTCTATTATTAACACATATATACCTACATACTAAGGTTATTAGCAAAACTAACATACATAACAACTACATAGTTAAAAAAAGTATATTTACATTTTATAAAATATAATGTACACAATTTCTGAGGATGTTTGTAATAAATGATAATGTGTTTGGATATAAATAAATATACATGGTGGATGAAGTATGTGTACACATTTTACGGAAATCTTCTTTGATTATTTTAAGACAAACATTCGATTTTCATAATGAGAATAAGTCTTTTATAAAAAAAATAATTAACTAATTTTAGGAAACATAAATGGTACTTATGCATTAACTCATTGAATTAGAAACAATTTTTGAAAATATGATTCAGGTACAACTGATTTTATATTATAATTATGTCAAAATATTCGACTTAATTTAATAAATACATTTTTTGCGAGGATGTGAGGCACCAGATTGGTTTTTCGTGAAGAATTGGACAAACCAATAGTTTTTTACTATTAAAATTCACATTCAGTTTTCTTAATTACTATATATTTTTTGTTGTGAAACCAATGATGTGTCCCCGCTGTCAAAAGTGGTATCTATAAATTCATAGAACAAGGCAAAACAACTACTCCACTGGTTGTGATATTAGCCAGTGGAATACTGGCATTTAATTATAAGCAGAAGTTCAAATTTCAAAAAACCAAAGAGTATAGGCAAAACTGTAGAAATAACTCGCAATAGTTTAAAATACGTTATTACCAGAGAAAAAGACCTATAATGGTGCTTAAGTTTGTAGTTTAATACATTTGAAACATTGAAAATCGTGCGGAAAAGTAACTTTACAGCATTCAGTGAATAAAAGGAACAATACAGCCGTGAGTACAGAAAAGTGCTTACTGAACTAAAAAAAAAACAGCGAAAAAGTGCACTTTTCCACCTTCTGTATAGAAAGTGTTGACACACATATTTATGTAGAAAGTAAATTAAAACTAGTAGAGTTGTCTCCCGCATTGACACAAAATTTTGCTCAGTGTATCTAGAATTCTTGTTATCTGCCAGTGATAACACTGATGCTGTGCTCTGGAAGATTTGCGAGGGAACTTCGCCAGGCAAATCTTTCCAATCAGCTAAGCGGAATTCTTTACTGTAGAAGGGAATAGGAAAAAAATAAATATTTTTCATTCTACTGCAATAAGGACTAAGCATCAAGTTTTCATTTAGTTTTCAAACAAAGGCATATTATCTTAATTGAGTATCAAGAAATATAAACTAACTTGTCGAAATTAAAATAGATTTTTTAATAGAACTTAAATGTTTGGTTCCACAATAGAAACGAAAAGTAATACACAATAATTGCTATAAACGTGTAATTACCATGGACCGATCCAACTAGGTCCCAAGTACGAAATTAATAATTTCAATGTCATCTTCATGTTTTAGAATTTCAACCTGTAATATATAGGTATATATTTGCCGATTAACATCACTCATAATGGAAATTTTGTAGATAACCATGTTACACACATACCTATTTTGGTGTATTAACAAAATACTGTTTAAATTTTAAACATAGTATAGAAAATTCATGTTAATTTTATTTGAAAACAAATTTTGCATCAGTCATTTTGCAAGTCACAAGATAATCAAAGTTATTAATTTAATTCGTATAGAGATAGGGTGCCTGGTGTTGTTCACTTACCACTTTTGCAAGTTAACATAAAGGGTAGGTTCAAACATATTTTTATTTATAAAGACATTTTCATTTGAGAGTATTTTCTTTATGTGGGTTGTAGGTTGTAAACAATTAAACTAGTATAAAATTTCACTAACGTTTGGAGCTATATTATACCAGTCTCAGAGTGCTACAACACAATGCAAATACATATTCATCAGGGTCATTAATTATACAGGGTGGTCCAACTTTTACCTGCATAAATTTCAGAATCGATAGATAATCGGCAAATAATGTGAGTTTGGTTAATAAACTATGTGCGAAAAATGCTTCGTTACAAAGTTACAGGGTGTTGAAATTTAAGAAAAAAATTTGAATTTTATTAATATCTTTATAACCAATTGAGATATTTCAATGAAATTTGGCACGTGTGGAGAGGTCATCTAGCTTCATTTTTGCATGTAATAATATTATTTTTACTTCCACCAGTGGCGTGCGTACGGCTACCGATTGCGACATTTTTAATGAAAAAACAGATACGCCACTGGTTTATCTGAAAATGAAAATTATATCTGCAATTCTTGTTCAATTTAAAAGAAAAAAGTACTTCTGCCTTTTTTTCGTATGACGCAACATTTTCGAGTAAAAAAATAAAAATCGTCTAAATTAAATGTATTTAACAGATTTTACAGGTTTTTTTTTTGTAGAAACTGTTCAAAATGACTACCGTCATTGTCAATACATAATTGGTAAAAGGCGCATAATTATCACATTAGCTTTCATTCAAACAAAACACTTGGTTACAAAACAGAAATGTCAATCATTTTGTCACAACAAATTTGTGTTGCATTTAAGTGTTCTTTTTAGTGTTAATAATAATGCCGCGGCTATTTAGTAACCAAGAATATGGTTTTTGCGAAGGAAATGCAGTAGCCGCCGCAAGGGAGTATGCACGCAGATTCCCTAATAGACGTCATCCAACGAGAGAAGTTTTCTCTCAAGTTCATCGGGCATTTCGAGAACGAGGTTTAAATACTACTTTTAACATAAAAAACAATAGACAGCGCCCTAGAAGAAACAATTTGGCCGATGAAAGGCGTATTTTAAGAACGTTTGATCGAAATCCAAACCCAAGTTCACGAAGAACTGCTGTCATGCTTAACATATCAAGGTCAACCATTCTTAAGTCACTTCATAAAGATGGTAGGAAGGCTTACCATTTTAGGGCTGTGCAAGATTTATTGCCTGAGGACTATGTTAAAAGGCATAACTATTGCAAATGGTTATTGAATAAAGTTCAAGTAGATAGAGATGTCCTGCATAAGGTTTGCTGTACTGATGAAGCTTCATTTACAAGAACTGGTATAACGAATTACCACAACTTTCATATTCGCTCACAACACAATCCATACGAAGTGCGAGCGAGAAAGTTTCAAGACCAATTCACTGTGAACTTGTGACTAGGAGTGATATCCAATAATCTCCTCGGACCATTCTTTTTACCAGCTAGGCTCTCAGCACAATTATTTTTAGACTTTTTACAGAATAATTTAAATGATTTAATGGATAACGTGCCACTTCATTTACGTGCGAATGGTTGGGTTCAAATGGATGGAGCACTAGCACATTTCGGGCGGAATGTGAGAAACTAGATAACAGAGCATTACGGAAATCAATGGATTAGTCGTTTCCCTGGAGAAGTCGAAAATAATCATGAGGGACCTATATCTTGGCCCCCAAGGTCGCTTGACTTGCCTCCACTTGATTTCTTTATTTGCGGCTACCCTAAAGAAAAAGTGTATAGGATGCCAATCAGAAAACGCGAAGAATTAGTCTTAAAAATTCAAGAAGCTTGTGATAAGTTGCATCGCAACCATCACATTCTATCGGCAGCAATTAATAGCATCACCAGAAGATGCCAATTGTGTATTGACAATGACGATAGTCATTTTGAACAGTTTCTGTAAAACTGTAATATCTGATTGATTTTCAATACATTTGGTTTAGACGATTTTTATTTTTTTACTCGAAAATGTTGCGTCATACAAAAAAAAGCCAAGAGTATTTTTTTCTTTTAAATTGAATAAGAATCGCAGATATAATTTTTATTTTGAGATAACCCAGTGGTGTGTTGGTTTTTTCATTAAAAATATCGCAATCGGTAGCCGTACGCACGCCACTGCTGGAAATAATAATAATATTATCACATGAAAAAATGAAACTAGATTACCTCTCCACACTAGCCAAATTTCATTGAAATATCTCAATTGGTTAGAAAGATATTAATAAAATTCGAATTTGTTTCTTAAATTTCAACACCCTGTAACTTTGTAACGAAGCGTTTTTGGCACATAGTTTATTAACCAAACTCACATTATTTGTCGATTATCTATCGATCCTAAAATTTATGCAGGTAAAAGTTGGACCACCCTGTATTTTGACACCCACCTACAGCCGCTATTGTGGATGATAGAAACAAATTTTAAATACAAAAATTTTCGGGCTTCTGTAGTATGTTTTAGAACTATTGGAATCAAAAATTTAGTTTGCAAAATTAAAAAAATTATTTAAGTCTTATATACACACACCGCCAAAATTCTTGGACGTTAATTGTATAACGAAATATTTATCATGGCTGCTTTTTTGTACATTTAATCTTTATATTTATGTCACCGTTGTTAGGTATGTAAAAATGTTGACAAAAACAATTTCCCACAATTTTAGGTCCCAATGTTTAAAAAGTGGTTCATATCGATCGATCGATCATAGCATGTTGAAGTTATTGTTTAGTTTTTCTTTGCATTTATGCCTTTCAATACAATTTCAGTGTTCATTAGAGCAAGAGTAGTGGCTTTGCATAATGAGGGACTACCGTATCATCGAATCGTGGCTAGACTAGAGAGTCCCCGTGCTTCAGTTATCAAAATGGTGCGTTTGTACCAGGAAACTAATGTGTGGAATGGAGAGGTGGAACTGGGCGTTCTAGGGCAACGAATGCAAGAGAAGATCGGTATGTAGCAGGTTATGTACGTCGGAATCAAACCATAACAATATCAGCTATCCGAACTCATTTTAGAAAAACGTATGGTCGATTCATTTCCAGTACCACAATACGGCGGAGACTTGCTGAAGCCAATTTGCAATTTAAGAGACCATTAAGAGTACCTAGAGTACGTCTTAGACATATAGCCGCTCGTCTACAGTGGACACAGAGACTGGCTTTTAGCTCAGTGGCGAAATGTCCGTTTTTCGGACGAAACCGGATTTGGTTTAATTAGTGATAGTCGTGGAGAGGATCAGGGCGACCAGAACGACTATATTTTGCCAAAGAAGTCGTTCCATGGCAAGAAGTAACATTAATGTTTTGGGGCGGCATAATGTATGGTCGGTCGTACGCTGCTTATTCCCATTCTAGACACTATGACAAGGGATAGATATGTTCGAAACTTTATTGAATCCATTATTTATCCTCTCCGAAATCATTTTCATGTATGACATGGCAGGAGAGGAGTACAAAATGCACTAGAGATTCAGAATATTCAAAGATTGGCAGGGCCACCAAATTCGCCAGCCATAAATACTATTGAGCACATGTGGGATTTCGTTAGACGCGCAATCTCAAACCGAATTAATCCTCCATCACCCTCCAGGACCTCACACTCGCGGCCCAAGAAAAACGTCATCCCAATGGATGCCATTAACGCCCTTAGTGTTTTCATGCACAGGCGAGTTAACACCTTACTACAGAAACAAATAATTCTATGCAAATTTTGTTTATGCCATTGACAGTTTGACAAAAATGTAGCACGGTATTGCGAAAACGGGAATCTTCTATCTTTACTAATAACCGAGAAACCCGGGGATTACAACGAAATTGGGACACCCTGTACATTAAAACAATGAAAGATTATTTATTAGTAGATTTTTAAAAAAAATGTAACTATTCAGGAGATCGACACAACCGAAATTTTGAAAAAGTTTTATGCAGTACTTCATTTTATGACCCCTGGATCCTAAAAATGACCTCAGTTCAAAAGTTTATATATATATATATGGGATATAGAAACTTTGCGTCACGTTCTAGGCCGCATTTTTTGACCAATCGAAACAAAATTTGGTTAAAAAATCGGCTAGGTAATGGAATCGCGTGAGTTCGTTGGCGATTGAAATCGGAGAGCTAATTTCAGAATGGCGGCCTGTCAAAGTTTTAAAAAAATCATATTTTTTTCGTTGTTAATAGAAAATACCGATGTTACATATCAAATGATAGAGCACTTAAATCTCTACAATATTTATTCGGAGAGTTTTTTCATCGCTGGCATATTTAAGTAAATGTAAGTCAATATAAAGTAACAAAAAATAAAAAAAAAAATATCATCACCCGCTATACATGTAATTATTTTGACAAATAAACACCTGTGAAATAACAATAAGACCGTACTTACGTATGTATTATAATATAACTGTCAATATGACACTTTGGTTATATTTGGCGAATGTCAGAATATTCCATTATTTGTTTATTAATAGTGGGTGTCAGTGGTAGACTAAGTATAAATAAAAAATACATAAATCAAAAATTTGCTTTTCCGACTGGCTGCCATCGGGATTTTTTTTATTCCCCACCATATTGTAACAAGTTTTTAAAATTAGTTTACCTTTTTTATTTAAATTATAAAAATAAGAAGCAATGTTATATTAAAAGTATTAAAAACATTACTTGGGTGTTTTGTTACTAAAAATTAATATAATAATACTAATATTTATTTCACAATTATGTTATAAGAACATAAAAAGAAACATGTCAGATACACACAATAAGAAACAATATCAATTTACATGGACAAATAGTCATCCAGTGAATATGGTTTTAATTCTAACAGTATTTTTCTGGTTTCCCTCTTAAATATTTTTGCACTTGTAAGACTATTAGTTTTGTCTGGCAAACCATTGAACAGTTTGATACACATGTAATGTGGGCTACCTTCAAAGAGTGTCAGGCGATATATCGGATAGTTAATGTTTACTGTTCTCGTGTTGTATTGATAGCTTACTCTTGTGTCAAATCTACATTTGTTTTTAAAAAAGAACACTAAACAGTCATAAATATAAAGCCCATTATACCCTCTCTTTTAAACACTCCACTACATGAGCTACCATGTTACATATTTGTGATAATGCGCACGGCTCTCTTCTGCGCAACAAAGATGGTTTGAAAACTGCTATCTTTGCCCCAAAAGATTAAACCATATCTCAGAATCGATTCGAAGTTTGCGAAATACATGATTTTGAGTGCCTTCTGAGTCATATATCCAATCACCCTGATTGCATAACTAACCGTGTTTAGCCTTTTTACCAATTTATTCGTATGCGAAGAGCAATCTAAGTTCTTAAGTTCTCAGATGTATGCCTAAAAGCTTAGTATTCTGCTGAAGATCGACGCGACCGCTACCCAACAAGAAAGAAAAATCTTCGGGAATTTTGACTCTCGAATTTTTGGTTCTAAAAAGTATAACATTTGTTTTATTTTCATTTAATAGTAACCTATTTTGTGACAGCCACGTGGCTTCCCTAAATAATGTCGGCAAGTCACCCTAACCTAGAACCAGATTAGTGTCATCAACAAAACTCACAAGACCCATGTTCTCATTACACAATACAGAACTCAAATCATTCAAAAAAATGATGAACAAGAGAGGTTCCAGAACACTACCCTGAGCAATTCCCACGTCACTATATTCAACCGTAGAAGCATCCAAAACACCATCTTTAAGAAGGTGAACTGTTTGCAGCCTATCATTTAAATATGATGCAAACCATCTTTGTGCGTTTCCTCGTACTCCATATAAAACAAGTTTATGTAGCAATCATATGCTCTTGATAAATCCACAAATATTCCCAAAGGAATTTTATTTGCTTCTTTATGAGTTAAGATCAATTTTAAAAATTCAAATAATGCAGTGTGAGTTGATCGATTACTAAGATCTCCATGTTGATTATGATAGAAGAGATTACATTTATTCATAAATACTAAGAGCCTTTGACACATTATCATCTCAAACAACTTCGAAAACCCCGTCAATAAACTAATTGGCCGGTAGTTCTCCATTAGTTATTATTTATTATAAAGTACCTATTTAAACCTTTATTAAACTATTCATTACTGTGGAGGAAAATTTACATCTGTGTACTGTGCCCAAGATAAGAATTGGATAGCATTGGAATCTTGGAAGCGGTAGGAGTTACAATGTCGGGTAAATTAGAGAAAAGTTGTACAATTGAAACACCTTTGAAATGATGTTTTCAAAATTAAACGAACTTTAGCCGTTTTCAAGAATTTTAGAAAAACCGATTTTATGCGATTTTAATTTTTATTTATTTCTGACATCCTTACAGCTACACACCTACACCTTCGGCTCGGGTCGTATCCCCCCAACTAGCAATTCGACATTCTTAAAGAACTAATATATTTTATAATTATTTTATTGCCGCTTAGTTAAAACTTTTTTGTTTTTTAAAGTTTCGTTTCGTGATTAAACTGCTGTGTTAAACTTTTCTGTGAGAAAAATTGTTTTAAGAACGTTTTTAGAGCAAAATAATAAAATAGTTATAAAATATGATATCGTAACAATTTTATAAACGTTTATAAAATACTTTTTGTAGGACGAATTTGTTCCGAATGATAATTGGTTTTAAAAGCATTTTGTAAAAGTACTAGTCTGGATTAACTTGTTCCTTTAAAAACAATTATAAAATTATTCTGTTAAAGTAGGTACATTTCGTAATAATAAAATAGTTTTTTTATAAAATTAGAATGCTGTCATAAACATTACCTAGAACTAATATATAACATAGTCTTATTTATTTTCAACTGATATTTATTGTTATATTATACACAGGTTTAAAATGTTGTCCAAATGGAAAAAAAAAACGAAAAGCAGTTGTGCATTTAATAGAAAATTAATTACAATATTATAAATTATCAAAGGCAAAACATTAGTGACTATAATAATGAGAAGGAAACTGTAATAGAATCTAATCAAATTAATGTCAATATTTTTCTCAAAAGAAGCTCAATGAACGCATGCCAAATTTTTTACCTCAAGATCCTCGAACTCTCTTAAAGATACTCAACAAACCGTTTTAATAACGGCAGTTATAACATACATAACATAAACAAAGGGCTCAATTTAGGTTATGTGTAAATTACATCGGTAAAAGCTAATAAGACAGTAGCTATAGAAGCATTTTGTTTTATAAGAACACATTAAAAGCTTTTATAAAACATATTAATTTGCTTGTTTTGTAAAACTCTGTTTACTATTTTATTATTATTCCAATATTGAGACGATGCGACACACGGCGTCGACTCACTTCAAGTAGACAGGACTAGACTTGATTAATTTCTATACATTTTATCTTATATATTTTTGCAGCACCTTTTAAATAAATTTTGATTTTTTAGAGCATTTATATAAAAGCTTGTTTAGTTTGTTTTACTCACAGATCTAGAAAAGGGGAGTTTCTAGATCTGTGGTTTTACTATTAATTTATTTTAAATAACGGCAAACGATAACTAAATACATAAAACTTCAAGACAAATACTTGTAATTAGCTTCATTATTCATTATCAAGCTTAGTGAAATATATATTTGGTTTATAAAAACTTCTTCACGTTTACATAAAACATAGGTACCTACTTATATTTTGGCTAGTATCCATATGATAGATATAAAGGAATCATCATCATCATCATATCATTCTTATGCTATCAAAGGGGGTTCAGGTAATATTAATTTTATATTACATTTTATTTGCACTTAAAATATTATGAGATTTATGTTTTTTAACGAATACACCCCTGTATAAAACAATTCTGCAGGTATTTTATAATAGCTATCTATAGAGCATACTCGTCTCGGTTGAGATAATTTTGTTTTAAAAGCATCGTATAAGGAAGAAGCCATTTTTGATTTCTTTAAATTGTTAGCCATGTTGACCAAACTTTTAAAATTAATATTTTTTATAATTTGTAAACTTTTCTTAGCTAATAAGCTATACAGAATCAGTCATTATATAATAAAGGATATCCCAAAAGATTATTTTCAACAATAAGTGACAATAAAAAAAATATTTTATATAATTTATAAAATCTAAATTCATAAATTTACATAATTCGCGAGGCGCATTAAAATTTTAATAATAATAATATATACAATATATTTAACAGTAAATTTTGTTTCGCAGCCAAATCTGCTCATGGGTGAACTTTATCTGACTGACATTATTGGGTATTATAGCGTTTTATATTATTTTTACCTCCATCATTGTTCAGATTTTATTAATGTGTACCAACAACAATGCATAATAATTATAAAATAATTTTGTATAAAAAGGTATTTTAAAAAAACGTTTTTATCCTTTAACTGTTGCCGCTGAGAGCAAAAATGTTGAAATTGAGGCTCTTACAAAAGATTTATAAAATATGTTTATAACAGTTTTATTTGATTTTTATTAAATATTTATAAACGTTCTAAAAACTATTGTATAATAGCAACAAGCAACATTTATAGAACCGTTAAAGAGTCGATTTGTTTTATAAATCTGCGCCTTTTTCGTGTTTATAAGGCGCGTAAGAACGTTGTGAAAATGTTTATAAAACAATGGGTGTTTTATAAAATATATTTTATAAATGTTCTTACAGCAATTAATAAAGTTAAATTGTTAGTTGGAAAGCTTGCGTATTAAATAAGGTACACAGTTGAAAGTAGGAACCTTTACTTGCCGATTTTTGTTTAGAGGCAAAACTGTTCACTTTAGACCCATAAAAAGTTGTCAGGTTTTTAAGCAAAAATTAACAGGGAATTTTAAAAAATATATTTATTCCAGTGGCATAAAAAATACGAGGTTAAAAAGTGTCACTAGGCCCTATAGCATGTCACTGGTTAATTTTTTAAAAGATCGTTTATGTCAAATTTTAAAGAACATATTAGTCAATAAATGTAAAAAAAAAACATTTAAAGGCGTTTTTGAATTATAACAAATTTTAGATGTTAAATTTGAACCTTTGAGACCCTGTAACTAGACAACTAATCCCTCTAAGGGTATAATATGTCCCTATATCAGAATGCATGACTTAGCGAGAGTTTTCTGTGGTAGAGCCTTGTCAGTCGTATATAGAAACACCCTGTATAATGATATGGAGAGCTAAAAATTTGATTCTCTTCAAGTTATCTTTTTCAAATTAGATCTCATTGACGCTCGAAAAGGCTGTGAAAACTTAAGACATATTTCCTAAACATAGCAGAAGTACTCACTAATTATTTATAGCTTTGATAGAATATATCCTATGAAACGTATCATAAACACCTTGCTTACAAAGACGTTCGTAAATTGTGGAAAAAAGATCAAAACAAAAAAAATCTGGAATAATTTAAATAAAAAATAGCTGATGTCTACTATAAAAAATAAAATTCTTTGGGAATATAGCTTTTCACCAAGAGTCTTACGGGAAATGTCAAAGACAAAAAGGTCACAGAAATATTACTTTTACGCTTAAATATGCAGAGCTATTCCTGCCTCGAGGGCCACAGTTTATTTAGAATAATACTTTAATTAAAATACAACGGCGTGCAACAGTTCGAATATACTCACATTATCTTTAAAAACATCATATTAAAAAATGAAAGGAATATTTCAATACATAAAATATATTGATTTATTGGATATACAAATAAGTTCTACGTTTGAAATTTATTTATGCTAGAATGCATGTAACAGTTATGAACTCTAATTACGTAATTATTGTACATAGATTTGTTATTGCTTTATACAATATCCTGTCTATATTACCTTGCAGGAAAGAAATGCAAACCACCAATTCAACCGCTAGTGTCGTAATTCAAAATAGCAAAAGTTTTTGCATGAATGACATACCATGAACAGGTTGAGGTGCTATATGTTGCTATCCTCTCTAAAACCTGCAAGCAACAATTATTTCATACAATTAAGAAGGAGTCTTTCTACCCTCGTTTATCTGCGACATAAACAGCCTCGTGATAGGAACTTTGCATCGAAACCCAACACATTCCAGAAGCCAAAAATGTTTCATCCTCTGCCTCTATGTGCATTCACCATTGAGGTGGGGGGAGACGCTCTAACGTGGCCAAAAGCGGGTGCAGGTACGCCATATTGGTATACGACCTCTATCATTTGTCGTGCTTTCAAGTTTATAGTGTTATTTACGAGTATTTTACAAGTTTACTTAAGTTTTTCGTGTTTTTTTGGACGGTTATTTGACAATATAGTATAATGGTGTCCTGTGCTGTGCGTAGTTGCAGTAGTAGAAGTGAAATCGACCAGAAAATATTAGGAATAACGTTTCATAGGTATGTACCAAATATTGTAAACATTGTACATGGACGTATTTAAGGTGTTTTTAGGCGAACTTATTAAAACACATTATTATAGGAGTCTGGTAGCATTCTTCTTCCTGCACTGAACAATTGACACGTGCATTGTAGTTTATTTTTTTTTACAAATTCTTTTACTTGATTTCTACTCTCAAACTCTCTACTTTTTCATCACTTTTTAGCAAAAAAGACCCCTAAATGTGTGTTAAAAACATATTCTGGTTTTTAGATTTCCTAAAGATCCTGCTCGTAGACATATCTGGACAGAATATGTGTCTCGAATTAATTGGATATCAACGAGAAATGTACACAAATATAATTTATCCAGATCATAATTATCTTCCTGGACCATTTTCTGAATTTTCGAAATTCATTATTGTTTATATTGCTGGATTTGTTTTTTTTAGTTTAAAGAAGCAAATTATTTGCAGAGAATGTCGAGATGCAATAATAAGTGTTATTCTTTTATTAAAATGAAGGCAAAAAAGGATTTACAAATTCCTTCAAAAGATGTTTTAGACGTTTGCTTCCAATCCAAAAAGATCATAAAAAATCGTGTAGTAGCTACTAATGAAAAGTTGTCCGCAGGATTCATAATAAACCTTGTTTTAAAGGAATTTGTAAATAGTAATATTTTTCCTAATTTAGTTGTGCACGGTTTTGATCAATCAGTGTTTGATAACCATATACATTTACTGATCAAATCTATTGCGACTAAATATGTTAATACCAGGATGTATTATTTAAGTAAAAATAAAGTGGATAAGCATAGCGCAACATTTAAATAAAATTGTTTTGTTTAAAGGGTATTAATATATAATTTATAAAGTACTAACGTCTTTTATTCCTGTATTTAGGTATCAAATATCAATAATTACCTATATTTAAGTATTTTGTACACTGCATAATATTTCAAAATAAAGTATAAACCCAAGCTGCAAATTAAAAGCAAAAACGTCAACAAAAATAGTTAATGCGGCTCTGGAGAATCCGCCATATTGGTATACGATTACGCCCCACCCAATGCACCCGTTTGTGTACAATGTAAAATAATGCTTATAGCGACTCCTTATATCTCAAAGGCATTCACCAACCGAACCCTTTCGTTGTCTATATTAGGTACACTGGTGTTCAGCCAGTTACTGGAAAATGCTAGGCAAAACTAGTAAGTAAACTATTGTATCTTCTTATTCCACAAGTATTGTCATTTGAAATTAGTCGAAATTAATGTATATAGTATAATAAGTAAACGTAGATAAAGTATCAGTACTTGGTAAGAAAAAATTTCAAATGTCCACCAAAAATCACCTTGCATAAAGTCTAATTCAATATGATATGCAATCTGATATATGTCTGCAAAATATTTTATTTCATAGTGATTTTAAAGTATATATTCAATATTTAAATCCAATAGGTACGTAGGATATAATCATTAAAAAATAAATAAAATGTGTTTTTTCACCTATGTATAGGTAAATAAAAATAATTTGAAAAAGTAGTCCATTGTTAAGTGGAGTTGCAATTTTCGTGTTTTGAATGAAACTCAAATCTCCACAAAATAAATTTAATAGAATTTCGAATTTGGGGCGGGAGAGGCCCACATGTGCAAGCGGACATCGACGTGATTATGGTACTAAAGTACCTGGTCGCGTGGAAGGTGTTTGGATGGGTAGACTGTGCTCCCGGCCGAGTCGGTAGACTTGCCTATGCCAAGTAGGTATTGACTGCATAGTCGTGGGTGCTGGCATCTGGCGGTCGATGACCGTGTTTCGGATTCCACGCTAAACAGTAGGTCCAAGAATTACAAAGATGGCTGTATTACCTAGTGTAGAGACCAACAAAGAGAGGAAGGAGAAAAGAATTTAGAATTTAACCGCCATAGATGTTTCGGGACGAGACCAGTCCCATCATCAGTGGCAAGTCAACAATCGAATAAACTTATTGCGAAGACATACAATATTCTAGTCAAAATTCCATTGAAGTCTGGAAAACACACCCCTGTTTTTAGTTCGTTTATTGATATGGTAAGGACGTCATTGACAAATGTAATTACATTGGTAACTTGAACGCTAAATTCACATATCAATAAGCGAACTAACAATAGGGGTGTTTTCCAGACTTCAATGGAATTTTGACTAGAATATTGTTTGTGTTAGCGTTAAACAATATTAAAGTGACAAAACAAGCAAGTGAAAACTCATCAAAGCAGATGTCAAAACTAACTATAGGTCGATGTTAAAAAGAAAAATAGTAATATAAAACAGTCACAATGTAACATAAAAATAAAAACAATATTTCATTTGGAAACATGTTACAAAACAAAAAACACTTATCACATAGTACGTTAAATGTTGAATTGTTGGTGAAATAATGATTCAAAATCGTAAATATCGTATATTTATTTACGATTTTGATTTCAATGATATATTTGATTTTTTGTTGTACTTGTATACTCAGAATTTGATGAGAAAAAGCTAAATACAATTTTCATTTTACGATTTATTTAGAAAACTTGTGCTTGTAATCCAATGCCAGTCGTGGTATTAGCCAGTGGAGTAGTTGTTTTGCCTTGTTCTCTAAATTTATACAAAACATTTTCGATAGCCGGGACAGATTGGTCTCACATCGAAAAATTCCATTATATTCTACATAAATATTTTTTTACCTATCAAGAAAATGTCTATACGCATCTAACAAAAATAATATCACATTCTAATAAATAAAGTATAATTTTGAAAACGATTTACCACTTTAACAAAGCACACGTTATCTCGACACGCATTTTGGTAACATTCCAAGAATTCTCAGGCACATTGATTAAATTAAACTCCTGTAATTGCCTTCAAAATTTAGTTATCATTCTCTTCTAAAGCTGCCTTTGTGCGAGAGAGATTTGGGTATTTGAGTATTCACCCTATTGGTGGATGACGATCACGTGACGCCAGCGTGTAGAGGTAAATCTCCGTTTCTTCAAATACGCAAAAGTTGGTTGAAGTTTATGTTTTCTCGGATATGTGCACTTTGCGCATGCGCTATGATCGGCTCCGTTGTGAACCATAAAATAAACAACAACAAAAATAACCTAATAAACCTTTACTAACCTTAAATAATAAAGTGTGGCTGTCGTGTTTATTAGTGTATGCTTTTCAAAGTTGTAAGACTATTTTGTTAAAAGTGATAGACAAACACACGTCAAGATTAAGAAAAAGAAGAGTTTTTGATGAAGTGGTAAATCAGGTTACGTCATTTTGGGTTTACACCTCACTATACGAATATAGCGAAATCATAATAGGGAGTTAAGGCAAAGCCAGTGACGTATACGTAAACGTATCTTTTGACATCTACGCATGCGCTCTTTAAATTTATGATACGTTTAACGATACGAAGGCCGTAAACATCGTATCATATACTTAAACGTATTGAACCGTTTGTTGTCGGAATTACAGGAACTTGTACGAATATCTAGAATAGAACAACAAAAACTGTGATTCTATATTAAAAATTAAGCTAAGCTATTTTGCAATAAATACGCTATTATTATTAGTAGTAGTATAGTTTATTTTGTAACAATTATAAACATTTCCTCATGAGGAAGGTAGAGATAACACTTTACTTGAGAAAAAGACTCTTTTAGATTTTTCTACTTCCATTTACTATGTTGTTAATATTATTGTTTTTTTAATCATTAACCAAATACCTATATATTTTATTATATATACCTATAAACAATAACAGAAAAATGTTTATAATTGTTACAAAATAAACTATACTACTAGCATAGACGATACGTATTGGATGGCACCTTAACTCTATTGTGAATGAGTGCTTAACTAGTGTAAACATAACCAAAATCTCACGTTTACGTATGGAGATACGTATACGTCCTTGGTTTTGCCTTAACTCCCTAATATATATTATATAACTTCTTTTTAATAACATACTAAAATTATTATTAATTTAAGTTTTATTAATTAACAATAATGGTTGTCATTGTAAAATAAACTTTTTGACTGCATGGAGTTTAAATGGAAAGTAAAAAAATTATATTTTGGTAAATAAGACAATTTTAAACTGAAAATTAATAGAAATATTTTACAATAAACCAAAATAGAAAGTTAATATTAAATTCAATTTTGGCGTAGGCATTGGACGTCAATAAAACAGTAAAGCTCATTTCTCTATATCATACTTCGGGTAAATTTAAATACTTAAATACATTTATTTTAACCAAAACAGCTTATAAATCATATTGATGAGTATACTGAAGTGTAAATACTATGCGTTAATTCACACCAGGCTGCAAAAAATCTCACCTTTTGAAAAGTTTACTTCATATCAATTTAATCAATAGTGAGTGTATCACCATCCGTTAAAAAATAATTTAGTTTTCTTGGCAATGGATTATCCTTTTGTTTCCAAGGAACATTTTTATTTAAATGTTAAATTATGTTGTATTTTGTGAAAAAAATCATTGAATAATATGTTATGTAACAACAATTCCATTACGGCATGAGTATGACAATTAGGAGATTTTAAAAAGTATTAATAAGTATTCATATTAAGGCATTCTGGATTCAATCACCCATTCATAGAACCAATACCGGTTAACCTAGAAAGGCTCTGCGAAAATTTTCTCATGAAAGTGAAATATTTAGAGTTATAGATTTATTTTAAAAATGAAAATTGGGATTCCTTGAGTAAAGAAGCCGTTTCCATCTTTTTATTAATGAAAACGAAAATATAAGCAAAATTGAAAAATATGGTGAAAACAAAATTAAATGGCTTTACTTTATTAATTAATACAAGCTTAACAATCATTTGATATTGCAATGAGCGAAATTAAGAAAGGCTGCTAAGTACTGTATCGTAACTTTTCCAAAGTCTCATATAATTTTTAATAACGTAGATAATATTATTTTAAATTGTATTAATTTAAATTTTCAAATGTTAAGTTAATCATTCAAAATTTGTTAATCTAATTAATTCCATTTGTAATCTATTCTCAGTTAATTCCCTTTATAATCATAACTTAACTTCAAATTCTTTTAACGTCAATTGTCACACTAATTTAACTTGTTTCTCTCATTTTTGCCTTGCACATTACACATGGTGCTCGTGAAAATTATATAAAATTAAAAAGTTAACTGTAATTTCAAGAATGCGTAAAAAACGAAGAAAAAAAACAATAATTTTGATTGTTTACATGCTAATGTAAATAATGCCTTTTGTATGTAGTTGAAATTTATATAAAAATTTTTTGTTACTTTTTTCTTTCCACAATGTGGTAAGTTACAAATATTTGAAATAATACCACCTCTATATTATATCCTAATTTTGATTTTATATATTATTTCAGAATATTATTTCAGACCCGTATAATTAAACTTAATTACAAATTTGTGTTCACCATTCAAAATGTCTCTGAACGTTAACTGCCTCTGATGATGAGATTTGTATATTCTCGAAACATGTATGGTTTAGTTATTTTATGGTGTAATTATACGAAGTTTGTATTGTGGAGTAGACGCCATTTTATTTATACGTTATCAACTCCTCGCCAGTATGGATAATTTTCTAAAAATATTCTAGTATCATTAGAATACCACTTTCTTAAATCAAAGCATCCTCCTTCAAGACCTTGGGAACCTTGTGCATATATATTCCTGTGCGCATTGATTAGTGTTTGATCCACTCAGTAAATCATCAACATATAAATCTTCGAGTATAATTCTTGCAATATTTGGACTATATTATTTGCACTTGTCCGCCAACTGGAATAAAAAACGGATAGCTAAATAACTAGCACTCACATGACCATAACTCACAAAATCTAGCGTACTGTACCTCCTGAATATTGTTCAAAGAAATACCGTTATTTATCGGGTAACTTGAAATGAAAACAATCCTTAATTTTATCGTTACATTATGTTTACGCAAAATACCATGATGTGGAATTAAATATTCGAAATCTGGATCGTTGGAAATAAGGGACATATGATTAAGAAACTCGTATTATTATGAAACGTAATCCTTCAAAAGTTTTTTCTCTGTAGTGCAAAACATCATTTACACAAATTTATGCAATTCGCCTAAACATGAGTGCACTCGCGTGATTTTTTCAATGGTATCATAACGAGCAATCAACCATCATTATAGCAACGCGTTGTTTCGCGAAAGGTCCGGTAACATTCTAGCTAAGCGTTTGACCAAGCCCTAGAAACACTACATTCCTCGGTTTCCCAAAATTGGGACAATATCTGACATAATTCCTGGTTGACAGGAATTAGGTTACAAATTACGTTACTGTCTGTTGGACTAGATTCACGGACATGACCTGAAACTATCCAATTTAGCTTGCAGAACTGGTTTGTATTTCCCGCAGTTTAATTTAGCTAAATTAATTTAACTACAAAATAATTCGGCACCCACTAGTATAATATCTATTTCACCCGGAGCTAGTAACAGCTAGCACTATATTCTTGGGATTATTTTAGAACTTGATTTCAAAGGCAAAACTTGGCGTGAGACGAGTAATTTCAGGTATAATAAAACAAGCGAGTTGAGCCTTGAACTTGCTATGAAATGAATTGACGGTAATATTACACTTGTACCTAGCTCTGGAAATTACATTTTCAATACCAAAAACATTAATATTAGCGTGTGATTTATCTATGCCTCACTTAGTTGTCACAAGCCTAGACTGTGAACCTGGTTCTAGTAAAGCACGCGCTGTATGTGGTTTACCATTGATATCGAATACTTTAACAAATGCTGTTAACAAAACTCTGTGAGGACCTAGTTTGCCTACGCCACTGATGACACTTTTGTGATTGAGTATTTAGTACTTTTCTTCCTTGTGATCAAAACTATTGTGCCATGATTTACATACATATCTTGCATGGCCTATACTTACATTTATTAGTTCAGTTATTATCTTGTAAACAATTAATACAAAGTCTTTGCTTAGAAACACAATTTTTGCGTTGGTTAATAGACATGGCTCGAAATTCGTTACAAGAATAAAAAATATAAGGCGACTTTTTGCTATAATAACAAGATATTGAGTTAGAAGGGATAACTTACTACAAGGCATCATATTCTTGTTGCGCTTGATATCTACATACAGATCCCTAATACATGCCTTATGCTCAACAGCGCACGCAAAAAGTTTGCTCTAGCTAACAGAAAATCTATAATGTTTTGTAAAGTAGGATAAGTAATATTTAATATATATGGCTCCTACTTTTCTAGAACAGCCGCACCCATTCTAGATGTCATAAAAAATTATCAATGTGCTTATCCCAATTTTCAGTAGACTGTTTCAGTTGTTTCAAACATTTTAAACGATTACATAAATCATCGATAAGATTTCGATAATTTAATGAAGATTCTTTACCAACATTACACGAAGAAACTACAGCTGTCACTTGATCTAGACTTTTATGATCATTCCATCATAAAACTCTAGTTCATGATCAAGTGACAGCTGAAGACAGGTTGAATAGCCTTGTGCACACTGTCTCCCAGGCATTAACATAGCCACGCTCAGGAAACTCGAATGAAGCATGCAATGCCAGCAGCGTCACCTTCGAGCGACGCTCTCAAATAATACGATATTGGGCTCTCAGAGAAATAGTTTGTTACGATCCAAATTTTCTATGCTTGCTATTTAATGAAATATCTAATTTATAGGACAAATTTGATTTAAACTGTAAAGTATGTTTATTCAGGATATATGTTAAGTAAACAAAACAACGTACAACTTAATTCTAATTACATACATTCTTCTACACCAGAACTAATATATAAAATAATCATTCTTGACAAATGGTGAAGGTGCCAATTCCAGGTAGAAAAGTTTGAAATAGGAAATAAAAGTCTGACTCCACAAAATCAATTTAATACGTTACACTCAATGTGTTACATCCAAACATGTTTCGAAGCTCACTAGCCTCATCATCAGTGGTAAATTTCGAGAGAAAATTGTATTTGCAAATATTACATATGACTAGGTTGAGAGTAATGCGTCGAAGTCACCTTGAGGAAAAATTTTTTTGTCAATATTATTAAAAATAAAATTATGTTAATACATATTATATCTGGTTTTTCTTTTTTGTGATCATTTTCAAGAATAGAATTATTACAAAGTTATGGTCTGTCTTTCTACGCAGTACTTGATAGACTATCATTAATAATTAATAATATAGACAAAAAAATTTTTCCTCAAGGTGACTTCGACGCATTACTCTCAACCTAGTCATATGTAATATTTGCAAATACAACTATTCTTGAAAATGATCACAAAAAAGAAAAACCAGATATAATATGTATTAACATAATTTTATTTTTAATAATATTGACAAAAAAATTTTTCCTCAAGGTGACTTCGACGCATTACTCTCAACCTAGTCATATGTAATATTTGCAAATACAATTTTCTCTCGAAATTTACCACTGATGATGAGGCTAGTGAGCTTCGAAACATGTTTGGATGTAACACATTGAGTGTAACGTATTAAATTGATTTTGTGGAGTCAGACTTTTATTTCCTATTACAATACATTCACTCCACTTCAGAATGGACGACTTCTTTAAAATAGAAAAGTTTGAGGTCAAATATCTCTGGAAATAATAAATAGATATCTATGAATATTATATTATCTATTTGCTTATTAGTATACTCTTACCTTCTATAATATCACACTCTTTCAATTACGAATTCGTCGTTTTCTAGCAAATTTGTATTTTGTGTTTGTTTTAATTCATCACATATTTTCTGATGTCGATTTTTCGCATTATTCTTGTCATCAGTGCTTATAAATTGAAGACACAAGTGCATAAAGGGTCTATGTAACATTTAGAAAATATTGAGCAAATCAATTTTAAATTTGAAATCTTGGAACTTTTTTGTTATAATAAATAGAAAAACGAAATTTGCAGAATATGTTTATTACGCTTAGACAATTATTTTACAGCATAAGGAAATATAACAGATATGCAGTAAATTAGAAATATATGCACTTAGACCCTTTATCAAGTTGTACATAAAAAAAAGACATTTTAATTTAGGCACATAAAGGGTCTAAGTACATACATAAAAAAATAAATTGTTTATATGCCTTAAATAAAAGACAACCAAAAACAAAATAATAAATAATTTAGTATTTGCCTTGATATAAGGCTAATACCAAAGCTTTTTACATGGTCTTCCTTCGTTTGGTCTGTTCTTCCGTATTCTAAACTTGCCCTTATTTTTGATGTAAAAAAATGAAACAAATATAAAATGGGTGGTTGCCATTTAAAAATTTTGAATTTAGACACTTTTTTCAATTAGATTTTTTGTTATTTTTTTCAAACACCCTGTATTAATATTTACTAAAAAAATATACGTAGGCGCCTAAGGTAGGTCTATATCTCCTAGGATATTCTAACAAATTAGATTATTAAAGCTTCCATTTAATAAAAAAATCTTATTATTCTTTATTCTGAAATAAAATTTCAAATATTTCGAAAACGGCTGGCGATAGGTATAACATATTATGCACAAAATATGTTTAGAATTAGAAGGAGAGACCAAAAAATATATAATTTATATAGGGTCGTATTTAAAATAAGGAAGTTGACACCCATTTCCGGTATAACCGGAAGCACTACATTCTTGAAAACTTTTTAGCCGAATAGGTCCCATCGACCTACGGACTACACCTGATTTTCAGATTGTTCCACAGTGTAAAATAGCGAATATGATACATTACAAAGCTTCGAAGGCAAGAAATAATAATTAGTGGCCCCTGCCGTTCTAAATTTAATTAGAACGATTGCGCGAGAAATCTAAACTAAAATCAAAGAAAACAATTATTATCTGAATAATTCTCTGCTTTATACAATAATCTTGGCATATCATTTCACAGGTACTGTAGGCAGAAAATTCATCGAAACATTATCGGCCAACCTCAAAAATAAACATCAAACCAACTGTAATATACAAAATTACAAATTAAACATTTTGTTGTGAGCTGAACCAATTTTATGCCTGGCTTTTTAATGGTGTGTTGAAACAGTTTTCTGTCGTTGTGAATATTAAATCTGTATAATGTTGGTTGGTTTTAATGAAAGCTGTCAAATAATTTTAATATACAAATATAAACTTTTATGATCATTAAATACGGGACATTTTCACCAAACTTAGGACAAATGCAGGGAACTCCTACTACCATCTAAATTTGATAGATTACGGTGAACTACCTGAAATTTCTGCAATTTCTTGAGTTTAGTTTATAATTTCTCGCCGTTAATTCTTTATTATATAATATAATTAATACATTTATAAAACGTAAAATGTGTTGGGCATTAATAATAACTAATAATAATAATAAGTAATACTATCATACAGTTTTTCTCTTGAGTCTAAATTGGCACGCAGCATTTCCTAACTACATCTTTTTCTCTCAAATTTAATGTATTCAACTTAATTCTTTTTTTCACTTCCCGGAACGTAATATCTTATCCGTCAAGCTGAATGGCTAATGAAAATAAATGTTCATAAGCATATACATAAACTAAATACAAAATTTCTGTCTATTACTAATTTGATCCAACATTGTTTATAATATACAATATTCAAATTATTGATTAAATTCAAGGTTTTTTGTCAAATTTGTACCAATTGTTCTTGTGTTTTTTTTTTCTAAACAAGACATATTCGGTATATTTGTTTACTTATTTATTTTTTATTTTATACGTAAGTATTTTCGTTATTAGTTGAACATTTCGAGCTTATATAAAAAGGTTTATAAAAATAAGGGAGTTATCGTTGATGTTAAAATCCTTGAGAGTTACTTTTATTTTACTCTTAACAACTCAGATGAACACTGAAATGTTTTGCTGATCTTGCGAATAGCGATGAAAATTATCATAGTTTTTTCAATTTATAATTATTACAAGAAATCCCTTTGGGATTTCCCAGTCGTTTTGTGGTAGTCTTATCTATGACAAAAGTCATCGAGGGTTATAAAAAAAAATTAAAATATGGGTTGAAAACCTAATCACATAAACAGAATTACATTTGAGACACCCTGAGTATAAATAAATTTTATGACACCGCTCTAACAAACTAAGAAAACTCAAAAGTTAAATAAATTAATAAAAAAAAAGTAACCTGTCGCTGAAAATATGGTTTAAAAACCTGATCAAATAAATGGAAACAGTATTGTATACATACACCCTGTATAAAAATGTATGACCCCATTCTAACTACTGCGAAAAAAAATATAAAAAAATTCTTATGAAACATTTAGAGCCATCCTGTGCAATAATTTCATGAAACCATTCTAAAAAACTAAAAAATTAAAAAGTTTTTCTGTCTATTACGTTCTACCTTGCCTGAAAATCTTGAAAATAAATATAAACATTTTTGAGTAACCCTTTATCTAAATTGTAGGCGGTTATTCTGGAAATGTAAAAGTTCTTAATATTTGTACGTTTCACTCTAAAGAATTGCTAAAAAAACGTGCTCTTAACACTAAGGCAAAAAATTTGGGACACCCTGTAATTCTAGTTATTATTTTATGTTTATATATTTGTTTATAAACTGATCTCATATAGTAAATTTGACAGTAAAATTTGAATTTTCTCTGTCATAATAATAAATAATTTTTCCTAAAAATGATTTCATCCTGTATAAAAAAAATGTATGAAACCATTCTAACATACTACAAAAAATCAAAAGTTTTCTAACTTTTTTGTTTCGCTCTAAAAAATTTAAGCGTTTTAAAACTAATATATTTTTCTGTATGACCCTGTATATGGTTTTTTTAATTTATTCTACACTTAACCACAGTATATTTAATATATACGATGACTTAACGTTTTTGCTACAGCTGATTATTTAAAGAATCAAAAACACTATCGACAGTTTTATTACCTTACACCTCTAGTTCACATGTTTTTATTTTTTGTATGTTGGTAACATTGGCTTTTGTTATCTATCAAAGTCTATAGGCATTAGCATTTTTCTTCGTTGACAATTAACTGAAAAAGGTATGTTGAAAATGAGTGGCAATTACCCCTATCACATCAGTTCAAGTGAACATAGAAGTGAGGCAAAGCTGTGCTAATTTAATAGACTTTGCCTCGCCTCACAATTGTTCTACTCCCTGGTTTTCAACAATAGCTGTCCAGCTGATATCCTTCAACGTAAATATCAGTTAGGTTCAACTGAGCGACGGTTGAACGTACCATATCAATTCAACTGAATAGCGCGTTAAGTGAATATTTATTTGAAAAACAACAAACTGTAATAACTTTTATGTTACGACTTATTATTATTACTTATTATTGTATATATTAATATTGGGTGAAATAAACACTACTACTACTACTTATAAAAAAATATATAAATGCAAAATTAAAAATGGTTTTCTCTCATTGACTGAATACTTGGAATACCACGTTAATACCATCCAGTACATTATGTGCTTGATTTCAAAACAATTTCTGCTATTTTGGGTTATTCTTCTTTGATCTAAAACACGAGTTAACTTTCTTAATAAGTTAAACACCTTTTTTAAAAATACAAACTTTTATTTATTAGAACATTTACGAAAGAACATTAGAAATACAATTATTATTATTACAACTTAATTACTAGAGAGCTTCATACAGACTGAATATAAAATGTAACATTGGGTACTCAAGCAGCCCCTTCCATGTGTACAGCTTCTTGGAATGAGTTTACTATTATTATGGACTCAGCAGTATAGGGTGATATAACGCCTCCCCTCGTAGTTTCGACTCATAAGTGTTACTGAGGGAGTCGAACATTAGCTAGGTTGATTCCAGGTTCTTCTTGATTTGTTGAATGTCTTTTACAACACCACTGTTTATATTTTTGATAAACGAAATAACTGAACATTAGCACAATTATAAAAAACGCAGTGATTGTCCAAATATTCAAGTTTCTCGTCACTGGCAGAAAGTGAAGTTTTGGATCGTACGGAAGATTACCAATGTGGATTTCTTGAATTTCATCTAGATTTAATTTTTCGAATGGAAGTTTAATTTCTGTGTTTGGAGTTGAGTAGTCAAGTTGTGGAAATAATGTTGGAGGTATGTTAATTAACGTTTCATCATCGTTCTTTAATATTTCCGTTGCAATTTTCAACGTGCACTTTGGAGGTATGCTGAATAGGTGCGTTCCTTTGATTTCGATTGTTTCTTCTTGACTTGGACATTTTAGGGTAGCCAATTCTGTTACTGGTAGGAAGGCTAACCACTGATTTGATTCACTAAGCCTTTTAAATGTAGGCTTCGGTATGGTGACTTGAGTTTGTTTACATGAAGAAGCAGTTTTATATTCTAGTAATTGAACTTCACAGGGATTGTCTTTGATTTCTGCGTAGTCTTGTATTTCCATTTCACATAAATTCAACGTTTGTGGAACCATTTCCATACAGGGTGTACCAGAAAATGCGTAGTGCAATTTAGTTTTCGCGAGAAATTTATTTGTTAAAACAATCGCCTTAAACTGACCCTCAAAAGGTGTAGGAATAGAATAAAGGTGGTATAGATTAAAGGTTTCAGAATAGGTTATAGGAAGATGAAGAATATAGGTAATTTTATTATTGAATATAAAACAATTTATTTTAATTATCTTTTCTATTATTGGGATGTTTTCAAGAGTGAGATTTATTGGTACTGTATCGGAGCTAAGTTTTGATTCTATTTGTTTAAGAACATTAAATAATTCTTTTGTTTTAATAATGCTAGGATGCATTGATCCAAGTTTTGCGAAAGCTATAGAGTTTTCAATATCCTGTAAGATTGATTCAATTATCTCAAACATATTTATTATTTGAGTTATAACATCTTTTATATAAAAGCTATTCTCCCTATAAACACTTCCTTTTACTATTAGAGAAATTTGATTTATTCTTGATTCTAACAATTTTTCATTATGGTTTATCCGTTGAATTGCGTTGTTAAATTTGTTCATAGTTTCAGTAGAGAGTGTATTTTGTGTTTTAACAGCTAAAGAGAGTTCGTTTTGATTCTTCTGAAGTTCTTTTATTAATGAATCATATCTTTCACCATCATACGCATCTAAGTTGCCAGAGATTGATTTAAATACAGAGCCTAAACCGTTTATTAGACCTCTTTTGTTTCTCATTCTTTGGGGCACTATTTCATTTAATTTGTCTTGTACCCTCTCTTTGATAAAATTTAAAATTTTTAAATAATTTGAACTATCATTTTGGTATTGGGTGTTTTTATTAATCGTACTAGTAAGAAATTTTGATTTTATGTTTAAATTTTCAACTTCGTTCAAAATAGAATTAAGATCATAATTAAATATAATAGAATGTGAGAATTTTGTAATTTTCCCACTGCCTATCTTCATTGGAATTAGACCAAGGTTGTTGTTAAGGTTTCGCTGCGTAATGGTTTCTGAGAGTCCGTGAACTCCTGGAAGTCTGTAATATAAGTAAGAAAAATGTGTAAACAACTAGTTTATGTAACTTAAGTGAGTGCCTATATTAAACTGTGTATTTAAATATTTTTTAGTTAACATCAAATGAATAAACGTTCCTCAAGGGACGTTTTAAATTACTCATATGAATAATATCTTGTATATTATGTTTATTTGTTATGTCAATGAGCTTCTCATTACATTTTCTTAATTTCAATGCATTAGAGGAAAACACACGTTGCAAGATAACAGAGAATTTTTTATAAGTATCAGGTTTTTCGAAATATACATGATAAGTAACATCAGGAGAAATATAATTTTTCACAAAATTAATAGTGTCTTGTTCGAAATTATTTTCAGAGAGTTGAACTTTAATTCGTTGCTTAGTTTCATATAAGAGTAGTCTTTTAGGTGGAGATGGAGAATGCAAAACAGTATCTATGAATATTTGGTTTTTAGCATGGTTTATCGGATAGTCTACTATAGGAATTTCAAATAAAGGCTTTTGATTGCAATTAGAATGTACAGTATGTCCATCGTCACTTTTATGTAAATTTTCGTTTTTATTTGGTTGTATATTTGCGTCTAGGAATTGGGGTAGATCAAGTTTTATGTCTTCGTCTACATTTACTTGTAGCGACATTTTATCATCTCTATATATGGTTGAATTTGGGGGTTTATTCAGGCTGGAATTTCCTGGTTTATCAAAACTTTCTGATTGGAGTCCATTATCTGATGATTCTCTTATACTTTCGTCAATTTGGTTCCAAAAGTCCTTTGTATGTATTTCGGAAAAGTCTAATTCGTGCTGTAAGTCTCTTTCAAGGTTATGTAATTCAATGTTTGTAAGGTTAGTTATGTCAGGCTTCTCAACGTATATTGGATCAGAAAAGTCAAATATTGTTGGTTTTGCCGTATTGTTAACTATAGTAGTGAGAGCTAATCCGTTTTTAGCTGTAGTTAATGTTTCTGGGATTTCACAATTTTGAAACGGTTGATATGGTATTATTATGTCACCATTTTTAATTGGTGTTTTAACTTGAAAAACTTGTTCACATCTAGGTGATATTGTGATTAAATTAATTTGATTTTTAGTAGAATGATAATTTAGTTTAATTTTCGTAAAAGGTGTTATAATAAAATCGTTTTTAAAATCTAGCTGAACTTGTAACAACTTCAAATTGTCTAAGCCCAATAAGCCATCAAAATAACTGTGACATTTAAATAAATAAAATTTTAAATCTAATTTGTGCGGTATTTTAAAAATATTTGGTACTGGCATGGATGCACTGTACTTGTGTGCTGATTCTTGGAAAACGGTTGACACTAAGAATGGATCATATTTAATTGAATGCTGGAAATATTTTTCAGCAATGTTAGGATTAATAAAAGATTTGGTTGATCCGGAATCTATTAAAATTTTTATATTTTGTTCGGGAAAAATAATGTATGGGAGTTCACTTAGATTTGTCATGTTAATACAAATTTTGTCTATTGCTATATCTGGTTTAGTTTCAGATGAGTTTTCCTGAAAATTCTGTGTATATTCTTCAGGGTTAGTTATTAAATCTCGTTCAGTGTTTTCGACAGTTTCATGATCGCTGTTATGTAAATAATCGTAATAGGTCTCAAAATAATTATTGTCAGTATTTGAAATAAAATCTTCGTTTTGATATTGATGTGCTTCCTGTTCTTGTAATTGATTGTCGTTATAAAAATCTGTGTTAGTTTCGATATTGTACAGTTCTTCTACAGTATAATGTTTTGGTGGGGGTTGGTTGGATTTAAAGAAGTCTTTTGTTTGAAATGAAGTAGAAGGTTTTTGGTTTGTATGAGTTGTTGATATACTCATCGGTGTGGGTTTAGGAAATTGTTCGTTAGCGTTTTGTTTAAATGCATTGGTATTTGTATTATTTTCTCCGAAGGGTTGTTGGTTATAATTAAATCTATGAGATTGGTTATTTTGGAAATAAGGTCTTGGTTGTATAGGTTGAAAATTCGGTCTTGGTTGTGTATATTGAAAATTAGGTCCTGATTGTATAAACTGTGTATTAGGCCTTAGGGAAAGTTGATTTTGTGGTCTAAAATTATTATAATGTGCATCAATTGGGGTTGGTCGAAAAGTTTGGTTTATAGGTGGTCCTTGTGTTTTAAATATTGGTTTATTAAAATTTTGAAAATAATTAATGTTATCTTCCTGATTCACAAATTGTAAAGCTTGAGCTAAATTAATAGGTTTCATACAGCGAATAGTGGTCCCTAATGGTTCTTTTAAACCAGATAGAAAGGTTCTTAAAGTTAAATCTTGATATAATTTTAATTTTAATAATTTGGCGTGTTCTGTAGTTTCATGAATATTTATATAACTACAAAGTAAATTCAAAATGTGTAAACATCTATCATAAAAATTTTGAGAAGATTCGTTATTTTGTTGTTTAAGCATAATTAAATCTCTGTTTAAACATGATTCGTCTCTTTGGTCTGAGAAATGATTCGTTAATAATGTTTTTAGATCGTTCCAACTACTAACGTTTTGAATGTTAGCTACAACTCTTGCTGAGCCTTTTAATTTATTTATTATTGAATTTAACAGATAAACATTCTGAAAATTATTAACATTAGTTATGTCATAAAATTGTGCGATAATTGATTCACTTACAGAAATAAATCTATTTAAATCGTTAGGATTTCCGTCAAAATCTGGGATGCAATTAAGATATTCAGGTTTAAAAGCCATTGTTTGATTATTACCTAAACTTAAGTTAGGAGTTCTTATTTCTAGATTTAAAATAGGAGGTCTTACTAATGGTCTACTAAGGTTTAAAGGTGTGTTTTGATTAAGGATAGGTGGTGAGTCTGTTGAAGGCGAATCTGAATTTTCACTATCACTAAACATTAACGCTAAATTGCACTTACATTACTAGTATAGCGACAGCTATAAACATTCCTGTATCCTATGTGTAACGTTTCTGTTTCAGCGATTTTTGTCTTACGCAGAAAATCGTTGCCACGCAAATTTGGACGATGCGGTTCCAAATTTCGATGCCCGTTAGTACAAGTTTTGTAGTGTGTCTACGATAGACGCGACTTCAAAGATATGAAAGTCCACTTTCACAACACTTTGTCCAAACGAAACAACTGTTCGAAAATTCGGTTAATTGCAGAGCAAAAATCAATCCGTTCGATACGTTTTGATCCCGAATTATCCTACCGACTGCGCCAGTTAACTTTCTTAATAAGTTAAACACCTTTTTTAAAAATACAAACTTTTATTTATTAGAACATTTACGAAAGAACATTAGAAATACAATTATTATTATTACAACTTAATTACTAGAGAGCTTCATACAGACTGAATATAAAATGTAACATTGGGTACTCAAGCAGCCCCTTCCATGTGTACAGCTTCTTGGAATGAGTTTACTATTATTATGGACTCAGCAGTATAGGGTGATATAACGCACGACAAATGAATTTTTAGACTACTTATGTTAAATAAATATGTTAGACAATTATCACCTTTTCAACTCTAGCAGAATATAACTTCAGAAACCTTTATTGATTCGAAAGCTATCTTAAACCTTGTTTACCATTTCAAGTCGTTAATATGATCATTTTAAAATGCTTCCGATTACATAATATTCATTTTCTTTTGGAAACATTATTAGTTGTACCCATGTTTCTATTTCGTGTACGTACCTAATTGATTAGTTAGTATAAAATATATTATATTATGCTGCTTCTATGATAAAAATACTTACATTTGATCTGGTAATGCTTAATTTATGTAGGTGTTTATAGGCAGCAACCCCTAATAGATGTTTACAATATAAACTAAGATGTTCGGTAGGTAGAAATAATATGTATTAGGTATTAAAAGAATATAGTTATCGTACAATTACTAATGTTAGAATGATTTTAAGAAAATGTTTCTATTTTAATACACATTTTTTAATTAATTAGGTATAATTTATTTTTTAATTTCAAAATGCCACTTGTCATAATTGTCACTGCAATAATAGTTCATCTATATTGTTGCTTTGTTGTCAGATTGATTTTGACCTAGTATATAAAATATGTAATAATATCTATCGGGAAGAATATTTTCGTGAAAGTGAATTGAAAGTAAAGTTTTTGTGAAAGAAATTTGAAAATAAAGTTTGGATAATTTAAGTTTGTGGTTAAATAGGTATTTGAAGTTGTTTTGAGTGTATAAATTGAATTCGGATTGATTACGCTATTGCGGAAAGAATTAGTAGATTGAATTTTTCAAATAAAGTGTGGCAACGGCGCTTTTCGTAATTTTCCTTAGATGTTGCCAGATTTTGAATAAATTGAATTGAATGAAATATCATTAATATTGATTTTTTTCGACAAAGAAATTATTTTAACAAAAATAAAATAAAGTTGGGGAAATTGAGTTTATGTTTAAATTAGCATATTCACGTGTTTCGGTTGTAAACAGATTTCGGATTAATTACGCTATTGCAGAAATAATAAGTACGAGGTGTAGGATAGAGATAATTTGAATGACATTCTGGCAGCAAAGCATTGTAAGTTGGTATGTTGTTTAAGCGAGTAGATTCCATAAGAATAACACACAAATCTGTTTTCTTTTCTACTGACTTTACTTTAATGAAAAATGTGACGATTTGGAAACTATTTTAAAAATGTTTCGCTTCAAAGGAGCCTCACCAAAAGTAGCCTACCGCACATTCTCAATATTTAACTGTATGTAAAAACACATATTTTACAATTGTTTTTCTTCGGAGGAGATACGTACGAACTTTTACTCGTTTTCGTTGAAGATTAGAGTGAATAAGGGCTCTCACAGTTTATACTAGTTGATGTACGATAAGAACATAAGTTAAAAGAAAATATTCCTTCAGAATTTAATAACAATAATTATAATAAAAATAATATAAGTATTATAATAATTAATTATTACTATGTATGGACAGACTATTCGATACGAAATCATCACGAATACCCAGGTATATATTTTATATTATATCTTGCCGGGAAAGTTGTGGGGCGACACAACTGATTATTTGCTTAAATTATGTATGCACCCTAAACTTCAAATGTAACACGCTTTCATTTCACTTTGTTTTTTGAGCGAATGTTCCTCACTTTATACATAGCGTGTACGGAAAGTAACGCAACGGGCGATTATTTGCAAAATGGTACAATTTTAAAAGAAAAGCCGAGACACGTCAGTTTTGGTTTATGTTTAACAATTTTGTAGCTTACGTATTTGATCGGGAATCATGTTTGTTTTAAATTGCAACTCCTATCTCTAAGGGCACTTTTGAGTTTCTGCTATCATCCAGAGTACAATAATGAGCCATATGTGAGGGGAACCTAAGAATCTTTTTGAGAAAATTCAGGTTTTTGTCTCCTTACCCAGTTTTGGATGTGTCGCTTTGTGATTAATGACATAATGAAAACTATTTAAGAAATTTGTTGTTTTCTACAAAAAAAAATTCAGTAGGCAAACCAAATAGTCGTTTACATCAAAAATTAATCGATTATTGAAAACTAAATTCCTGTAGCAAAGCCGTAGAAAACGTGTACTATACAACTCGTGCTGTGAATAATTGTCCATGCTCGAGACTACTGCCTGACTCGCCTCTTCGTGGCTCGTGGGCGAAGTAATCACTCGCATGTATAATAATATCATTAACAGCACATGTTATGTAATATACTATATGGTTATTCTTTATTGAATTGATAGTTTTAAAACATCTTTTATAAATAACTTAGTGAAATTTATATTTAACTAAAGTTGAAATATTTACATTTATTTTATTTTTTCTTAGGGTATTTGTTATCATAAAAATGTAAACTGCATCAATCAACCATGGAAACATTTGTTAAGATATTAGTTAATAAATAACATTTTATTCAATATTATATACGTAGAGGTACTAGGTACCCATATAGCAGGAGATCTAAAAATGCCCTTAAAATATAAATGAAAAAATAGCTCGTTTCGTCCCAGCTCAGTTCTAACTAAACTCTCCCTTTATTATCAAAACTGTTTTATCTTATTTTTCAACGGCTAACAAATATTAAGCGTTGTTGAATGTCGGGACAACATGTATAAGCTTTTTCAGGAGGTTTTTATACAAATTAAAAATATGATTAAAAGTTGTGTGAGTCGGCTCACTCGTGTTTTGGGTTCTTTTGTTATCTACTTTTAATAAAAGGCAATGAAAAAGGAATTTTAATTTCATCTGGTGGGCTCTATTAAAAGCTTTCGCACAGTTCTACGTACACGGGATATCTACATAATACCTTACTAGTCGCATAAAATATGGCGTAAGCGGATGTAACATCAAGAAGCCTGTTTGTCGTTTAGTTCCAATTAGCTGCAAAGCTATTTTTTTTTTGTCTTTCTATACTCGAGCATCCTATTCTATAAGAAATTTATAAAAGGACGATCTATAAAACAGAGGCGTATTATTATTTACATTATTTAATCGAGCTTACGTGATGGAAAGTAATTAAAAAATTAATTAACTCACCCTGTGATCGTATAAAATACTTTTAGAGGTATTTGGTGGAAACTAATTAATTTCCTTCTTTTTCGATTTACTTATATTTTAGTGGAAATTCCTATTAACTAAACAGCATAAACGGCTATAGGTACATAAGTATCCACCAATCACGTAATATGTAAAACTAGTAATGGATGCCAAACAAATGTGTAGTGTTATTATTTGGTCAACAAAGATGCTTGCAATTAAAACATTTCTTCCGGTTTCCTTGTTATAATTTTTGTTTTCACTTATTTTATTCGCAATTCATTTAAAATATTTAATTCTTTGGCCTACGGACCATTATATTACCATAACTTCTAATTTTCTACCTTATTCCGTTTTAAATTTCCTCCAATGGAAATATAATTATTTTACAACTCTTTTTATTCTACTTTTCCACAAGGTTCCACACTCAATAAAATCTACAGGTAAAAAATTAACAAATCGGGTTCTTCTTACTCCTGGCCTGTTACAAAACTGAGGAGATAGAAAAACAACGACGCTCAGACCCTTTTACACATCAGTTGAAGACATATTTATTAAACTGAAATAAAAAAGTTCTGTGTTAATGAACTTTAAATTTGGTAAACATGCAGTATAGTTGTACTAAATTATACTCTGACCGCGCCGCTGCGCAGTCAGACGAATTTTATGTGAAAAAGTGTCACTACTCTAACGATGTTGCCAGGTTGGTATCTATTCACTATATCTCTTTATGATGTCTGGTTGGCGTGTGCTTTGGTGCAGTTAGGTATATGTTTATTATTTGTTGCGTAATATGAAGTGTCATATCGTAACTTCATTAGTTACTGTAGTTAGCACACAAAGTTGTTAGAGTTCGTTACATTTATGTTATAGTGTCCATTACACTTGAGCATTATATCTGAATATATCTACAATTATATGAACATAATTTTAAACGTTTGCATTCCAATATAGTTTTACTCGTAGAAAATTTGCTGAATATACTGAACCATTCTAAGAAATACTACCTTATATTTTTATTTATTTTTTATTTAATTATTTTTAATTCAAAAAATAAAAATTAGACATTTTTTATGTCGGCTTAAAGTCAGCATTACTACGAGTATCTAGGTACTTGTTATCCTTCTAACTAACCCAAGATTTCTGATCACAGGACAATCATTTCGAATGTAGGTAAGTATTATTTCAAAGCTATTTCTGTAAACAATCGCACTTTCTACGCATGTAATTATTGAAATCTGTGTCAGTAGATAATTTGCTATTTAGCGTTAGCTACTCCAACTATTTTGATCCCTTGGCTTCGTCGTAATCGTAATCGCATTCGTCACAGCTACCGTATTGAAAGACGCTGGATATATTAAAGTACCATAGCATTTATTTGTGGAATTCCTTAGATTCAGGATTATATGCGATAATGGGCTTTATATTATGATAGCCTATTATGTTACCAGGCGTTGAAATAATTTTCAATTTTTCCTGCAAAAAAGTCCTTTTTGGTAAATTGGCGTTAGTTTAAATATAAAAAGAAGAATTACATTTATTGGACCTTGCATACGGTTTTTAGTATTAAGTATTATAGAAGTTTTGTTATGTGCTCAAATATTTTACCACCAAGAAACTAGCTGAAATTTAAAAAAATACGAATAAGTTTATTTATACAGGGTGTTTCAGCAAGAACTGCATCCATCAATATCTCAAAAAGTAAAATATATTTTTTTAAATTGGCGGCCGACCAAAGGCAGTATTTATATAAAATATCTTCAGGGTGGAGGCAGTTTGCAGCTATGAAGGTATAGGACACAATGTAATATGTAATGTATATAATTTATCACTTTCCTTAAATTTATTTTTCTTCTTCTTTTATCATCACCAGAGTCATTACAACTTCGTGCAACTTGACTAAAGTCAAACCTTTTGTACAGGGCCACTAACGCAAATTTACTAAAATAGGCTACTCACACTCACACTAGATGTCGGCAAAAACATCTCTTTCTCATATATCTCGTGCTAGTATAAGCTCTTCGTAAATGTTGGAAATTTGGGTGACACTGCCTGCCGATCACCACTGATGAGTTCTGGATCAACGAAACGGCCCGTCTGGTGAAAGCATGGTAGTGTGAAAGAAATTTCCAACATAACTGAAAGTCTTGTTGCGTTATGTAACAAGCAATTCATTTATAATATTTTATTTACTAATTAGGCATGTTCATGCAACGCAGACAAGCATCGTAAAGTCGTTATGTACCTGGTATTTTTGGAATATGTGGCAAACAAAATACATATAAAAGATAAATATACTAAAAAACGATTTATTGCTCCAGTATTCAACAATATAATGTATTAGTATAATTGAAATCTTGAGGATTCCACTAAACTCAATACAAGCGTTTGTCACGATGCCAATATCTTTCACGTATATGCATGTCACGAAAGCCAAGAAAAAGTCTTTTATCTGTTACATATTATTACGTCAATGAGCTGTCAAAAATAAAACGCTAGGAGTACAATTAAAATATTTTGTTTTTAATAATTTGTCATTTTGTCTTATTTACTCAATGAGTGACTTTTAAACGCTACATAGCCAGAGAAAATATTGCATCTGATCAGTATTATTTAGGTGCAACTTTACCTTTGTAGTAGCAGAAATAAGCTATACTATACATAATTTTGCATTTTTTCTAGTCCTGGGGATGGGAATGCCATCACTCCAGCACCTTCACTGGGGTACTCCATAAGAAAGCATAGCAGTGGCTGACTACTGCTTAGTAAATGGGATGGCATCCCAATATTTTAAATTTTGGAAAAAAAACATTGTAATTAGGAAGGCTGTATATGACTAGGATAAAAATTAATATATGATGATTTACCGCTCCGCCAAAGACAACTGAAAAAATAGTTGCCTAGAAATAAGTTTCCATGTTCTTGTACAATTATTATTACTTGACTTCGTCGCCCATTACCTTTTTTAATTTCTTCCAACAATCTTAAAAGGAACACTTATTTCATTTAATGTCTGGAGGTCTATATATTTCCGAATGCCGTCTTTGCATGCAGCCATAGTTAAATTTATAGTTTTTTTATTTTTATCAAAAATAAAATATACCTAATATAGAAATTAAGAGAGTGAATTTTATTTTTTCAATGTAGCACCAATCTGTTCCGGCTATCAAAATCGATATCGAATCGTATACCTACATTTATATTTTTCTATAACAGGGACAAATTTGTCTCAAATGGAAAAAATCTAAATTCATTCTCTTAATTTCTAAAAAATTTTTTAGTAGCAATAAAATATCTATACGCATCAACCAAAAATTCACATTCAAAATTATAGTTAAAGTATTTGGTGACCTAATCCTTCTATTGCCATTATATATCACTGATCGCATGATTTCGAAAGTCAAATCTAGAAACCATTAGTAAACATTTTCTAAGTGCAACACAAGTGTTTGTGTCATTCATCCAGCAAAAAGAAAAGGCGAATGCAACAACATGTGGCAACCTAATCTCTAAATATATTTCTTGATTAAAGCTGATTTGAGGGCAGGCCAATTTTGGTTTAAAATTTTAACCTGCAAATATAAAAATGCCTACATGCGTCATTAACCTTCACTCAATAATACAAGAAGAAAAATTGGGAACAAAAAGCATGGAAAACATAATACTTAATATAAAACTCTATAAATTTCTCCATTATCTCAAAGAGGTTTGCCAATTAAATACCAATCAAAGACTTTCAGTCAAAACCTCGAGTTTATTATATAGACGTACATGTTTCTCCCTACGCAGGCATCATCAGACTTCTAAAAAAGTATTATTAATACAATGTTTAGTCACTGGCTTCTTAAATACAATAACGGTAATGAAAAATCAAAAACTAACTTACTTCTACAATCAACACATCATCCCACTAAATATCAATAAAACAAATACCTAACATTCAAGGGGAACCAGCTCATCACGCCAGTAACCATTTCCATACAGGTGTTAAAATTTTAAAATTTTTATTTCGGCAGAATATTATTATATGTTCTTATCTGCATGAGATAAAATTGCACAAAAACCAGAGACAAACAAAACAAAGCAAAAAGCATTTCAGCCGTCGTGTTCTTGATTTTAATTATTATTAAAAACGAGGTGCGGTTCAAAAGTAAAAACATCATTAACACATTCAATATGAGGGCTTTTCTTAGCTTTGCTGATCTCAAGCTTGTCTAGAAAATGTAATCTTTCGCCCATTCCACAAACGTGCAACATCTTGGGAGTGTCTGAAAGGGTGTGCTGTTTTTCCAACAAGTGGGTTGCAAAGGCCGACTTGGCAGATGTTGTGTCTGTATCTTTATATTTATTAAATTCTTTTAAATGTTCATGTACCCTAATAGAAATTCTCCTCCCGGTCTGGACCACATAAGTCCCAAGATGTTGCACGTTTGTGGAAAGGGCGAAATATTAAACTTTCTAGAGAAGCTTGAGATCACCAACGCCCTCATATTGAATGTGTTAATGATGTTTTTACTTTTAAACCGCACCTCGATTTTAATAATGTTTAAAATCAATAAACACGACAGCTGAAATGCTTTTTGCTTTGTTTTGTTTCTCTCTGGTTTTTGTGCAATTTTAGTTCATGCTGATAAGAACATATAATATTCTGCCTAAATAAAAGTTTTAAAATTTTAACCCCCGTATGGAAATGGTTACTGGCATGTTGAGCTGGCTCACATTGAATTTTATGTATTTGTTTTATTTATATTTAGTGTGATGATGTATTGATTGTAGAAGTAAGTTAGTTTTTGGTTTTTCATAACTGTGATTATATTTAAGAAGCCATATAAGTGACTAAACATTGTATTAATAATAATTTTATAGAAGTCGGATGATGCCTGCGGAGGGCGAAACATGTCACGTCTGTGTATAATGAATTCGAGGTTTAAACTGGAAGTCTTTTATTGGTATTTACTTAATATAAATTATGAAAAAATTAAATTTGACAACAAAAACTGTCGGAAGCAATAAAAAATCCATCCATGAGAAATAAAAAACAGTCTTAAACAAATACAGGTCCCAATTCATTGGAGGCGTAGCAACATATCCTAGAATTAAACTAGTTAAAATATTAATATTAATTCCATTGAGTAATCGTCTAGTGCAAAATTGCTAGAAAATATCGACCCTAGATAATCGTATTACAATAGTAATCTCTCCAAAGACACACGATGTTAACTATTAACAATACTACATAATTAGATGAATTAGCTATCTATGCTTTAGCTGCCTATATAGAGAATATTAGTGACATCTCGTCAGTAGTATTGCTAATTGGTCATTAGCAATTCATGAATTCATTGCATTTACATAATTATGTAATGATGAAACTCCAATGTGCAAAATTATACTTATGTCAATAATTGATGCCAAATAATGACCTTTAGTATTTTATGAAATTTACTTTTTATGGGTATATATTAAAATTCAGTGACTTTGATTTAGCAAAACTGTTTTGTTTATTTTTCATTTGGAGAGTTACAACTTCTCTTTATAATATTTTGACCCGGAAACGAATGAAGTTGTACGTTAAAAAATTACTCTTTCTCTTGTCTACTGGATAGAAAAAAATAAGATTTTTGTATTTAGGTACCTACTGTAATTTTTAATTTGGTATTTAGCAAGATCGAAATTTTAATAGGCCTCAGTAGTTCTGGTTGTGTCCAGTAAAGGTATATATAGAGATTATAGTGTAGTGTATCGGTATATTGTAATAAAAATATTGCATCCGGTCGAACTAGCTATTTTATGCTGATTAACAATTATTAAAAAGTTCATCAAAGTTTATACAAGTTCATGACTTTAGCATCGGTATTGTATCTACTAGACAAAATTAGCTGACATTTTTTCAAACAGGCGGTACGACGAATAGACAATTTGATTGGTCTATATTCGTAAGAGTGGAAAATAGTAAAGTTATAAATATTGTTGTAACAGGAAGTTACAGGGGATTTTGATTTCCACTTCGGTGTAGTAAAGATTGAAGAGAGTGGTTGGAGACATGGCGTCTCGGACCATGAAGTCTCCCCGTGTTGGAGCACATATGTGTCCGAATGCTCCGCCAGGTTCTCTCACCACAACACTCTCTTTTTTTGGGGTTCTTGAGTAGTGTCTTGAAGTTTTACGGTTTGTCAACGCGAGTTTATAGTACCTATATATTATAGAGACTATTAGTTTAATGAAAAATTTTTTTAGCTCTCCATATCATATATGTAATATATGTATATATGGAGACTATTAGTTTCATGAAAAAAAAAATTTTTTTAATTTCACCGGAAATACTTGTTTTTGGTCATTTTATACATAAATAAGTAGTTTAAAAAAAATGTCTGTCTGTCTGTCTGTCTGTCTGTCTGTCTGTCTGTATGTCTGTCTGTCTGTCTGTCTGTCTGTATCCACGAAAACGCAAAAACCGCTTAACAGATTTTAACCAAATTTGGTACAAAAATACTATTGGACATGGCAAGGAACTGATTAGATTTTGGGAAACATTGAGCGTAGGCAAAGGGTTTAAAAGAGGGTTCAAAAATTAAAAAAATTCATAGTTCTTAAACTTATCCGACATACTGCATAATTTTTTACGCATTTAATTGAATATAACCTAAAATATTGAACATAAAATATTAGACCACATTGGCGTTCGAAAATAGTGTAAAATGGGGTAAAAAAGATTAAAAAAAAACGTATTTCTTAAAAATAGCAGAAATATTAACTAGTTATTTATAGTTTTGATAGAATATAACCTATAAAATGTGTCATGAATAACTTACGTTCATAGGCGTTCGTAAATAGTGGAAAAGGGGTCAAAACATAAAAAATATATATTTCCTAAACTTATTTTTAATTTCACCGGAAATACTTGTTTTTGGTCATTTTATACATAAATAAGTAGTTTTAAAAAAATGTCTGTCTGTCTGTCAGTCTGTATGTCTGTCTGTATGCACGAAAACGCAAAAACCGCTTGACAGATTTTAACCAAATTTGGTACACAAATACTATTGGACATGGCAAGGAGCTGATTAGATTTTGGGAAACATTGAGCGTAAGCAAGGGGTTTAAAAGAGGGTTCCAAAATTAAAAAAATTCATAGTTCTTAAACTTATCCGAAATACTGCATAATTTTTTACGCATTTAATTGAATATAACCTAAAATATTTAACATAAAAGACCACATTGGCGTTCGAAAATAGTGTAAAATGTGGTAAAAAATATTAAAAAAAAACCTACTTCTTAAACATAGCAGAAATATTAACTAATTATTTATAGCTTTAATAGAATATAACCTATAAAATGTGTCATAAATAACTTACTTTCATATGCGTTCGTAAATAGTGGAAAAGGGGTCAAAATATAAAAAATATATATTTCCTGAACTTATTCGAAATATGGAATAATTTTTTATAGTTGTGATAGAATATAACCTAAAAAATGTTACATAAAAGAATTAGTTCACACAGGCGTTCGAAAATAGTCTAAAAGAAGGGTCAAAAACGAAAAAAAAAATGTTTTCCAAATATACCAGAAAAATTGGCTAATTATATATAGCTTTGATATAAGATAACCTAAAAAATGCAGCACAAATTTTTTATTTACATAGGCGTTCGTAAATAGTAGAAAAAGGGGTAAAATAAAAAATATTAAAATGTAAAAAATTTTATATTTAACTAGTTGAATTGGTGTTAAGAATACACGACAAAAATTGATGTGCCATAGGCGTCCGTGAAAGTTCTATAAAAGGGGCAGAATTTTTTTTTATCCGTGATAACTCAAAAACCACTTAACGGATTTTAACCACATTTGGTACGAAAATACTACAGGATATTTATAGGTGGTGCTTAACATTGAGCGTACGCAAGGGATTTAAAAGAGGGTTCAAAAATTTAAAAAACCATAGTTCTTAAACTTATACGAAATATTGAATAATTCTTCAGAGTTGTGATAGGATATAACCGAAAAAATGTTACATAAAAGAATTGGTTCACGCAGGGGTTCGAAAATAGTCTAAAAAAGGGTCAAAAACAAAAAAAAAATGTTTCCCAAATATACCAGAAAAATTGGCTAATTATATATAGCTTTGATATAAGATAACCTAAAAAATGCAGCATAAAATTTTTATTTACATAGGCGTCCGTAAATAGTAGAAAAAGGGGTAAAATAAAAAAAAATTATATGTAAAATTTTTTTATAATTAACTAGTTGAATTGGTGTTAAAAATACACGACAAAAAGAATGTACCATAGGCGTCCGTGAAAATTCTATAAAAGAAAAAAATTTGTATCCGTGATAACTCAAAAACCACTTTTTAACGGATTTTAACCACATTTGGTACGAAAATACTACAGGATATGTATAGGTGGTGATTAACATTGAGCGTAGGCAAGGGGTTTAAAAGAGGGGTCAAAAATTTAAAAAATCATAGTTCTTAAACTTATCCGAAATATTGAATACTTTTTTGTGCGTTTAATTAAATATAACCTAAAATATTTAACCTAAATAATTAGACCACATTGACATGCGAAAAAAGTGTAAAATGGGGTAATTAGGTTAGAAAAAACGTATTTCTTAAACATAGCAGAAATATTGACTAGTTATTTATAGCTTTGATAGAATATAACCTAAAAAATGTGTTATAAATAACTTGTTTTCATAGGCGTTCGTAAATAGTGTAAAAGGGGTCAAAATAAAAACATATATATATACTTCCTAAACTTATTCGGAATACGGAATAATTTTGCGTAGTTGTGATAGAATATAACCTAAAAAATGTTACATAAATGAACTGGTTCACACAGGCGTTCGAAAAAGGGTCAAAAACGAAAAAAAAAAATGTTTTTCCAAATATAACAGAAAAATTGGCTACTTATATATAGCTTTGATATAAGATAACCTACAACATACATCATAACAATTTTATTTACATAGGGGTTCGTAAATAGTAGAAAACGGGGCAAAATAAATTTTATAATAAAACTAAATAAATCAATTATTTTGCGTCCAAGAACTTGGCCTAGAAGATCTGAAATATAAAATATGTACGTATAAATAGTGCCTCCAACGAGAAGAAAAATGAACAAAACCCGATACTTCAAAAAAATAGCTGATGTCTAAAACAAAACAAAAATTTATTAAATTTAGATAAATGACAAAAAGGTCATAAAATTATTACTTTTACACTTAAATATGGAGAGCTATTCGTGCCTCGAGGGCAACATTTTATTTAAAATAGTTCCATTATCGTCAATTTTTTCATTAGAAAAGAAAAAAGATGTCTGTGCTTATCTTATGTATGCAAATCTACTCGCCTAAACAACATACTAACTTACGAAGTGCAACAATGCTCTGCTACCAGACTTGACTTGAAATGTTCACTATCATGCACCACCTCCTCATTATTCGCGCCATAACGAAATCAATCTGAACTCTGTTTATGACTAACATAAATATGCCTAATATGTTTAATTGAAGACACACTTCATTTACCAAGTTTGTTATATTTAATTTTTACTTAAATATTTTGGTAGTTAAAAAAAAAACAATATTCATTCGCTGATGCCACACTTTATTTAAAAATGTTTTCCAAAACTGTCATTATTCGTGTAACATCGAAATCAATCGATCAATCCGATATATATTTACACACCCAACACAAGTGCAAAAAATGCCTAATAACCACAAACTTAAATTATCCAATCTTTATTTTCATTTTTTTTTTACGAAAATAAAATGGCAGACAAATGTATGTCATATTTTATGCTAGCTTAGACTAAATCTGACATTAATGCCAACTATGACAAGTGAAATTTTGTAATAAATTTTGCACTATAAAAATTTGTATAAAAATGGAAAAAACGTACTTAAAATCATTCTACACAAAAGTAGGATTGGTAAGTTTATGTTAACCATATTCTCTTAATACCGATTTGAATCTATTCAGAAACACATATAAAAACACATGATTTTTTATACATGCTACATAGATAAACAAATTAAAAACTACCATGGAAGCTATAAATAATATTGAAATAAGTATCGTAAAATGGCATCACAGACGCAAAACGTAAATTATTATGTGGTATACTCACGTATAATATATTCATCAAAAATACATCACATCCCGACGTGGACAGATCTCCAAGGATTCCGCTATATACTATCACTATTTCACTGTACGAAACAAGATCCTCAAATTTATTATAGTTAACAGATTGACGCTGAAATGTGTTATTGCAACTTCTAAAACCAACAAATATTGTGCATGTTCAAATGACAACAAAGATAGATATAAATATATAGGCAGGCGGTACCCATACTTACTGTGATCCAGAAAGTATTTCGGACGCATTTGCAGAGTATTTTGGAATCTGAACTCTGCGGGTCAAAATGAAAAGGATATGGATTGGGGCAATTTTGTTTTTTCACGTAAATATCCCTGAAAAGGATGTGACTAATAGCATTATAAAGTTGAAGCCTAAAAAGTGTGTCGGTACTGATTGTATCCCTTCGTACGTATACGGATTTTCTGGCACAGCCTTTAACGCATATTATATTTAATCGAAAGAAGTAGTCCATATCGAAGTGGAGTAGAATAGTTAAATATTCTTGAAATAAAAGTCGACCTCCACACAATAAATTTAATAAATATCCTCAACAAATTACATTTGTCACCATACATGTTTCGCAGCTCCGGGCCGCATCATCAGTGGTTATATGAGATTCTTACGAAAAGCTATGTTATACTAGTTAGTACATATTATTTTTGGGAATTTATTTATTAACTCATTGCGTGAAAATTTTTTTTTTATTCTCTCAAGTCATAAAATAAAAAGTTTTTGAAATGAATTTGTGTTACTAAACATTTAAAAATTAAACTAAAAAATTTCTAAAATTCACATTACATTACATTAGAAATAATGTGCATTTTAGAAATTTTTTCGCGCAATGAGTTAATAAATAAATTCCCAAAAATAATATGTACTAACTAGCATAACATAGCTTTTCGTAAGAATCTCATATAACCACTGATGATGCGGCCCGGAGCTGCGAAACATGTATGGTGACAAATGTAATTTGTTGAGGATATTTATTAAATTTATTGTGTCGAGGTCTACTTTTATTTCAAGAATATTTATTATATTTAATTTATCACTGCAGAATTATTATTTTCCAGATGATCTTAAAAAAGGCTATAGTTAGTCATATTATTTATAAAATTGGGAACAGGGACAATATTGCAAATTACCGGCCAATCAGTCTTTTAAATTTAAAATAATTTTTGAAAGCATCTTACATAATGATATTTACAAACATGTGGCTACTAAATTGTCTGTTTCACAGCAGGGTTTTGTAAGAGATAGGTCAACGGTGACAAATCTGGCAGTGTTTTTGGTATGCTGCCCGGGAAATAGATAATTAAAAACAATTATATGTAATTTACACTGATTGCACAAAAGCTTTTTACAAGGTGAAGCACAATATTTTGTTGAATAAATTGGTCAAAATGACTACGATTAAAATGAAAATCAATATCGATAAGTGTGCAGTTCTTTCTTTCACTAGGAATTTTAATAATTGTTTAGTTGAAAACTATAGTAGAAATAATGTCCAAATTAAAAGAGTATCTGAAATAAAGGATCTTGGTGTCAACTATGAGGCAAATTTAAAGTTCAATACACACTACTACGACATTCTTAGTAAGGCATACAAGGTACTTGGATTTGTTATACGAAATAGAAAGACATTCCAAATTTATACTATTATAAGATTGTGTAACTCTTCAGTAAGGCCACATCTAGAGTACGCAAATATTATAAGGCTCCCGAATGTTGTTGTGAACTCAGATATGGTCCAAAAGGTGCAAAAAGGAATTTTGAAATATCTTTATGCATGTATGCTGTATAAAACATACCCATACATATCAATATTATAATAAGACCTCGTTTTGCGATTTTGAAATGGTTACAACATTCAAAAATAATAATGGGATAGCATTAGAATCTTGGAAATGGTAGCAGTTACAATGACGGTTAAATAAAAAAAAAATGGTGTTTTCAAAAGTACACTAACTTTAGCCGTTTTCGAGCATTTTTGAAAAAACGATTTTTTGCGATTTTAGTTTTTGTTATTTCTGACATTGTTTTTACAGATATAAAAGAATTAAAAGTACTTTTTAATTGTTACTTTTTGACGAGTATAAGATAGCGTTTACAAATTTTCACTAAGACGTTTCGTTTTTGAAAAACCATCATCAACTTCGTTTTTTTAAACACGGCCCTGGATTTTTTATTGTTAAATTTAAAGCCATTTTGAATTCAAAAATAGGTGGTCCGCGTAATTGTGTAAAGAAGTTTTCAGTAATTTTAGCTGTTATTTCAAATTCTTCAAGAAAAATCGACAATTTATTTCAGTCTCAGTACACTGTACGCGGTTTTTGTATTCGATTACGATGGTTGGGCATTGCACTTTTGATGTTAAAGTGTTCCATTATTTTATGCCACAGTAATACTCAAGAAGCTGAAGTAATGTATTTAAATAATTATTACCCTGAAATAGTGCAGCCAAATACCAAGATCTTTGGAAGAATGGTTGCCTATTTATCGCAATATGGATCATTTTAGATACCAGTTGTTACACTGTTAAAACAGAATAGTAAATTAAATATTCTTGAAATAAAAGTCGACCTCCACACAATAAATTTAATAAAAATCCTCAACAAATGTTACCATACATGTTTCGCAGCTCCGGGCTGCATCATCAGTGGTTATAAGAGAAAATTGACGAAAAGCTATGTTATTTAACTTAATTAGTACATACACACACTGTGTGTGAAATTGCAATCAAGTGCGTATACTGTTTTCGTGGAGAAAAATTTTTGGATTTTTCGATGATTTATAAGAAGAAAAATATCATAAAGCTTACATTAGTAATGATGTGAGTTTTTTAAGTTCCTTAGTTTTTAGTTTTAAATGTTTAATAACGACAATTAATTTAACAATAACTTTTTTGTTTTTTCGCACAGTGAGTTAATAAATGGAATTCTCAAAATAATATGTACTAATTAAGTTAAATAACATAGCTTTTCGTGAATTTTCTCTTATAACCACTGATGATGCAGCCCGGAGCTTCGAAACATGTATGGTAACATTTGTTGAGGATTTTTATTAAATTTATTGTGTGGAGGTCGACTTTTATTTCAAGAATATTTAACTATTCAACTCCACTTCAGTATGGACTACTTCTTTCGGACAGAATAGTAAATTTACGTAAAATATAACTGTAATATTTATTCAACCATTCCCTCACGTAATTTTCCACCTTGACTGTACAACTACAATATTAATCGAAATATTACAATTTAAAATTACGCCACATTTAGTGTAAAAATACAATATTAAGGTAAAATTACAAATTAAAGTTACACTTAATTTGGTGTACAATTACACAATATCGTAAAATTACAAATGAAAATTACGCTGCATGTCATGTAAAAATACACTTATAAGATTAAGATTACAACATAAAAGTAGGCTTAGTTACGTTTACTTTTACACAATCGCTGTCTAAATAATACCAATATTTTAACGTATTTTTGCGGTAAGGCCCGGAAATGTACAATGCTCGTAAAACAATAGTGGAATATACTTAAAATTTACAGTGTTCTAACATAAAAAATGGGGGAAAAATACCATTTCTGTACAGTAAGAACGTAATTATACGTAATTTTTTTGTACTTTCATGAATATTTATGTGAATTTACAGAAACTTTATCTGAATATTTCATTATACTTACCGTATTTGTACAACATTTTTAGGTGATCTATGTACCCAGATAGTTTCTGTAGACGTGAAAAATTGTCCATACTGAAATGGAGTCAGATCTTTTGTGTGTGAAATGAAAGTCAACACCACCAAATAAATTTAATAATCGCTCTATGCGTCAATAGTAAAACCAGACATGTTTCAAGGCTCCAAGCCTCATCATCAGTGGTTATTACAACATCAATTTTTATATGACAAAGAGGAATATGTTAAAGTCTAGAAACAAGGAAGCACTGTTATACCAAACTATATACTTAGTAGTATAGAGAATTTCATGTAAAAAAAAAATGCATTAAAATATTAAAGTTTAAAATTACATAATTAAAGTTGAAAACTTATTATTTTATTGTATTTCTTTTATAAATCATTTCATATTGAAAATTTAGAAAAACCACCAATTATTCAAACGGCTGCCAATTCGGTAAATTAAAATGGCGAACATCTATACCGAAGGGCACTCTGTACTTCTCGGGGAAAAATTGAGTGGAAAATCTGGAAGTTTGTTGTGGCGGAAGATGATTAACGTCCATTTATTGGATTTTTCACCACTTTTTAAACCAAATGTAAACTGGAAAAAGTAAAGAAAAATTAAAAACTTTTTAAGTTTTATATAAAAATCACTGCAGCCTAAAAGATATTTCTCCTTTTAGGTTACAGTGGTTTTCACAACTTAAAAATTTTTCTTTACTTTCCTAGTTTATATTTGGTTTAAAGAGTGGCGAAAAACTCAATAAATGCATGTTAATTCTTTACCCTATATGTTGAATATAAACACAGAATTACTAGTTTTCCCGATTTTTAATATTTAACGAAAATATAAATGCTATAAACATGCTAAACTAAAAACTAAAACCAAGTTTTAGGCAGTTACAATTTAAAATTTGTTGATTTTGAGCTGCCATATTTTCCTAATGTTATGTATCTACTATATTATACTTTGCAAACAAAAACATAAATATTCAGTCTTAGAAGTTTCTTACATTAGGCACGAAAACACATACAATGTGAATTTTAACAAATGTACTAGAAATATCATACAAAAAAAAAATTAAATTTAAAATTAAGGAAGAAATTATTTAACATAATTTTTTAACATTTTCTAGATTTAGGTTAGAATTTAAAATTTGTTCATTTTGAGCTGCCATATTTAGCAATAATAGGTACCTACTATACTATACTTAACAAACAAAAAGAAGTTTCTTAAATTACAAAAAAAAAATCAATTAAAAATTAAGGAACAAATGCCTAAAACACTAACCTGGTAAGTGCAGTTTGTCCGGGCGCATATAAAAATCTATCTGGGTGTATTGCTATGTAGATATTGATGGTACCTAATTATATTTTTTTAACAGTATTACACTTTATCCTACAACATGAACAAATCATTTTTACTTAGCACAGCTAATGTATGTAGAGGCGCTTATTATTCGAACCTCAAAAGAAAGCCATTCACTATTTCTCTGCAACCGTACACACTGCTAATATTTTGTTAACTTTTTGGGCACAGCTTATTGTATTTAATTTGTGTTTTAGGTTTATTAAATCAGTTGGTAAATAATAAATGTGCATTGTTTGTTTGATAACGCTGAATTGTAAAGGGTAAATAGCTGCTGTATATACTCGCATGCCTGTTACGCTTGCGCTGTAAGGATGTTTTTACGAAAGTGTCGCAAAATTACTAGGAGCCACGGAATAGTACTAAAAGTAATGTGTAGATTTGCAGGGAAAACGAAAATTTTCGTTACGATTTGAATACACACAAATTATATCGTGAAAACACATTTCGGTAATGCGTTTTTACGATATTCCTAAGGAAAGATACGTGATATGGGTAAATTATCGGCAATATTCGCGAATATTTAAGATTTACCTAATATTACATAAAAAAACATGTATGTTTACTACAAATCTTACGTATTTCTCACCCAGTTTTTAACAGTGTACTAGGAACAAACCATGGTATCAGGAAATCTAAAATAAAACTGACTGAATGCTGAGTAGTAGGTTTAGCATAAACATTCTTTCATCGTTACTCACAATTATTTATTATTATTTGCCAAGTTATTTCTGTCTCAGTAGGTACAACATTTTTTTGTGTATGCGGTTTTTTAAATTTAGTTGAAATCGTTGTGCGTTTTGAAGTTGTTAAAAAAACGCTTTTCTCAAATGCATGTTTTGCGCAAAATAAGTGCCAAACTATGGGGATTTTTCTTGATGATTTTAAATAACAGCTAAAAACACTGAAAACTTGTTTAAACCATTACATGTGATATAACATCTATTTTTGAGTTAAATATGACTTTAAATTTGGCAATAAAAAATCGAGGCCGTATTTAAAAAAACAAAGTTAATATCAGCATTTTTATTAGTTGACAATTAAGTGAAAATGTGACGTAGCAAATGAGCATAAAAGTGCAAAACTATGCTAATTAAATAGACTTTGCCTCGCCTCATAAATGTTTTACGCCTTGGTTTTCAAGAAATTCCTGCCAAGCTGATGTAGCTGTTATCCTTCAACGTAAATATCTGCATTTTTATCACTTAACAATTAAGGGAGAAGGTAGGTACCAACTGAGCGACAGTTGAACGTATCACATCAATTCAACTGAATAGAGAAGTGAGGCTACGCTGTGCTAGCCTAGTAACGTATCTCTCAATTCTTCTACTGTTTGGTTTTCAACAACAGCCGCCCAGCTGATCTTGGTTTGTGAAAGTATAACTTAATGTCAATTTTTTTATCTAAATGATTTTATGTTTTGAAATAAAAAGTGTGGGCCATATTAAGTAAAGTAAACTGAATATTTATTTGGAGGTTTATTTATTTATTATATTAATAAATACATATATGACAGCTGAACATCGCTAAAATTTTAAATATAATTACTGATTAACGTACTAGTCAATTGATTCTGTTAATTTTTCGCATTTTCTCAGATAAATCCTTCGGTATCTATATAATCAAGCCTTTGTTTAGAAATTTTCTTAACAAAATCTAACCTTGTGTATTTTTTCGAAGACGAATTTTGCATTGCCTTAAAGTTTTGTATATTTAAGTAGTGTTATATGGATTGATTTCCTATTGTTCTAGATACGATCTACTGTATTCTAAAACAAATAAATTAATAATAATAATAATAATAGGCTTTATTAAGATTATATACAGAAAAATATACATCTTAAATGGCGAAGTCTAGCTGGTTCTTTTCTTTTGAGTAAAAAAAAAAGGCCGCTACTCAACATTAACCACTTAAACAATATAAAAACTAAACACATAACCTATATGAATTTTATTAGTATAAAACAATAATGATATTATTCTTAACTACAAAAAATTTTAATTTTTATTCTTACGAAAACTATTCAAACGAAAAACACCCTAATTAGAACTAATGAAACACCCTTATATTAAATTAAATTACGGGCAAAAGGCAAAAACAAAACTTATTAATATCAACAAAAAATAACCATACATATAGCTAGACAATTAAAATTAAAAACTACCTACTGAAAGAAACATCCCTAGTCAGTCAACTGTGAGAGTAAATTATCTTTCACTTTTTTTCGAAAACCGTTTACTGAAAGTGGCACCGAGAAATATGCTATAAAATCATTATGGTATTTTATAGCATTGTACGTAAAACTTCTTTTAAATAATGCAGATTTATGCTGAGGCATAGTAAGAAGATTCCTATTTCTCAAGGGCACATTATGAACCTTATCTCTGAAAACAAGTTTACTCCTTAAATAAGCTGGCACAGATGACTGAATTAACCGAAACAAAAAAGAAAGGAATAAGTATATAAATAATTTGTACACATTCAACCAATTGAGCTCCCCTATCTTTGCAGAGACATGATCATATTTCCTTAAACAACAGACAAAACGACAGCAGTTATTTTGTATTTTTTGAAGTCGATTTCTATCAAATACCGTTAGTGCCGGATAGTACAAAATTAAACCGTATGAAACTGAAGATAATATATATGACTCACATAATTTTTTACGGACTTTAAAATTCAGAATATTTCGGTTGGCATACAATACTTTTAATGCTAGGTACGACTTTTTATTTAAATTATTAATGTGTTGATTAAATCTCACTTTGCAGTCAAATACAATTCCCAAATTCTTAGCGGTCGATTCATAATGCAAAGGTTGACTTTCCAGTTTTAGAGATATATAGTTCTTTAAAAAGTGTAAAATATTTTCTGATGCATAGATCATGACTTGAGTTTTACCAGCATTTAATTTCAAACTATGTTTCTTACAGTATTCCGATATATTGCATAAATCAGAATTTATATTTGCTTCAACATCACTATAGTCAGATGGATCAAATGTATAAATAAGTTGTGTATCATCCGCATACGATTCACTCATGCCAAACCTCACGCAGCTCCCCAAATCAAACGTATACAATAAATATAAAAGAGGACCCAGAATAGAGCCTTGCGGCACTCCAGAATCCACCCTTGCCACATCAGACACTCTCCCATTCACTCTTACATACTGCTGCCGATCATACAAGTAATTTTTGAAAAACAGAATACCCTTATCACTCACACCAAGGTAATGAAGCTTGGCACACAACAACTCATGGTCCACGCAGTCAAATGCCTTGGAAAAATCCAAAAGCACTAATATAGTCACCATCTTATTATCTAAACCACGAATTATCAAATCATTTACATGTAACAACAGTGATGTTGAGCCAAAACCTGGCCTAAATCCAGATTGATTTTCTGGTAGCAAACCATTAACATTTACAAATTGATACAGTTGTTGATGTATAGCTCTTTCTAATACCTTGCTCAAGACTGGAAGTAAGCTTATCGGTCTGAGATCACTTACAGAGTTAGGACAATTTACTTTAGGTACCGGGCATACCACTGCTGTATTCCAAATTCTTGGAAAGTAGCCAGTTTCAATGCAGATATTTATTATGTGGGTTATATGATTTAATAAAATAGGTAAGGTGAGCTTAATCATAACAACTGAAAGATCATCACTTCCAGCAGCATTAGATTTAATAGAAGTAATTATTTTATATATTTCCAATGGAGATAAAACCCGAAAATCTAATTTTTCCGGACCATAAGTATTATTTTTGAAATATTCAATTAATTCCGAATCAGCCTCACTATCAGAAAAAACAGACAAAAAGTAATCATTTATAATGTTTGGATTGCAAAAATAATCCGGCAAATCCATTTTTGGTTTTATCATTACATTTGCAATTTTTAATCTTTTCCAAATTGTCTTTGCATCCTCGGCACTCACATACTTCAAGAACGCTGCCTTTTCTCTGCGTACAGACGCCAAAGCAAAATTACGGAGATCTTTGTAAGCCCTCCAGTTCAGTTCAGGTATTGATTGTGATAATATTTATATAGTGATCATACCTCCAAAATAATTTGTGTGGGGATATTTATGGAAATGGTAGACATCATAGCAAAGTGAAACATATTATTCATTTCCTGTTTTGGTGATGAGTGTCGATGATTGATTAAAACAATCGTGGTCATCACTAAGAATTGCGAATACAGCATCGTAAAAAGTTACCCAGGCGCTACAAAGCTGGTTGTACTCGAATTTAAAAAAAAATTGTACGCATCTAATGCACGTAATCAGGTAATTTTTCTAAAAGTAATAGTAGCATTTTAGTTGTTGTTTCGAAAATTCCCTATAGAAAACAGAAGTCTCCTCTGCGTTGCACACAAAATTAATTATTGTAGATGTGTAAAAAGTTAAAGGTAAAATACATAATTTTCCCGCATACAATCATCGTTGAAAAGTACCCTATTCCGATTTGCAAATAAGAAATTTTTCATATATCCTGCACAGCTGCGGGCGCAATTTGAGTCTATTTGCACACTTTTGTCCTATTTTTTGCAATTTTTCGACAATCACGGACTTGTTAATATTCAAGGTCTTTCTCAAAAGGTGGTCAAAATTTGTGAGCGAATTGGGGACGTCTAATCATGAAAAAAACCTAAATTGTAATTTTTAGAAAAGTCCTTATTTACAAAGATACAGGGTGTTAAAGATGACTGCCTGAGGATCGAATCGAATGTACCATACTTATTCACCTAGGTAAATGTCGTAAACTGACATGAAATTGAATAAAAAAGGATGACCAGAGGCGGGTGAACGGGGGGGGGGCCCTTTTGCCTTCAATAATTTATATATATATATTTTTAAAACCATTTATTGAGAGCTTTCTTTTCTTGATTACTTCTAATACAAATGTATATTTTATCTGCTTCTTCTGATAGAACTATCAAATTTAAACTACTGAATATTCGTTCATTACTTACCACAGTTAGTTTCGAATACCGCCCATAGCATATTTCCAAAACTTTTTGACACTTCAACCTAGGTTTACATTAATAACATCAACTTCCGCGGAGCTGTCATAAATATAATCTAAAATAAAGTTCGCGTGGCCGTGGTCTTATTAATAAAATTTCAAACAAAACTTTTGTTGGATATAGGTAGACATTATCAAAAAGATATTCACCTGCAGCACACTATAAATGTCTGCTTAGAGAAACAATGAAAATTAATTACCGCTGGACTAATTATTATTATCCAGATATAGAATATTATGTAGTGCGGGTGTTGCACGTTGAAATAATCAACCTTTCTTTGGAATACATAGTAGTAAACTGTAACATAAACCTAGTTTGATTTTGGTAGACGCCAATGTCGAGCCAAAAAAGTATTCGGCATTCAAGCTTATATATTATGTTACGGACAATAATGACATGTTCAAAGCTAACATCAGTCATCTTGGATTTTGCAATATTAGTCATTTGGACTAATACTAACGACCAGTCTATCCGCTAATTTGGTAAAAACGAAGCCATAAAAGTGAAATCATCTATATATCTGCGAACTTAGATATAAAAACACACTAAGAAGAATAAAACTAAACTTATTTGTTCATAAAAGTAGAATTGGTATTCTTTAAGTTCAAACAAAGGCAGTCGTAAGTTATAAAATAATTTTACATCTAAAAGCTCATGAATAATATATAGAAATGGCTTGTTATGAAAGCGTCAAATTCGTTTTGCTTTCATATGTAACACAGATCCTCTCTCATTTTAGTAGATATCAATGTCGTGTTAGAGTAATACCTTCTCGTTGACAGCTTAAACTACAAGGTATCCAGATAGCTCTTATGTCAGTATTTTAAATGGAAGATTGCAATATTGGACTTTTTTTACAGGGATTCACGTTAAATGTTGAATCTCATATTTTTATGCAAGAAACTTTTCTGAGATATCTTACTATAACCTAAGATGGTCGTTTCGTTGATCCATTTCGAATGTTATCGATAGTCATCTATGATATCCGGGAGCAACGTGGCTAAGTTTCTAATTTCATGCATAAATCATTAATGATGGCAATCGAGGCTTTTAAATAAAATATATTTTGACAGAATTATTTTCTTGATTTTAGGTCAATTTGCAAATAATACTGCGGTTTTACGAAAGACACATTGTATTTTATACGAAATGTCGAATAAATCTTGACGTTTCGATCATTTTTTTGATCTTTCTCAAAATAGACTAAAAGTAAACAATGATGGAATAAGTTAAAAATTTCGTTACAATTAAAAACATCTAAGTGAATATACCTGTATGGCATGAATATTGCTTAAGCACAAATCAACAACACACTATTACACAAAAATCCAACATATATTTTCCAAATATCATAATGATATTCGGTTGTCATTAAACTTAGGTACCTATATATTTTATTTATTTTAAGTTAAATATTTTTTTGTTTAGGTGTACAGCAGGAGAATGCACGTATATTCACAAAATACCAGTATAAATTTTGCTCAAATTATTTAGATCTTTTTTGTCGTTAATTGCCGATTGGTTTTTATGGATATATACCATTTCTAGAAATTCTCTCCTTTTTTTGTTATTTTCAGTCTTCAGAATTTTGGTGTTATTGAAATCAAATTTATGGTTAGTTGTAATTTCATGATTCGTTAATGCAGTTTTATTTTTTTTGTCGTATTTGTGACCTTTTATTCTATTTTCCAAATATTGGGATGTTTGGCCGATATATACTGCCTCACAATCAAAACATGGTATTTCGTAAATAATATTCCTTTTTTTCCATTTAGATGTTTTCGTTTTTAATGAGCTGAAGTATTTGGAACATAGATTATAACTTTTATGACATACATTAATCTTATATTTCTTCAAGAAATTTGAGAGTTGTTGGGACAAACCATCTATGTACGGTACAGAGAGATATTAGTTCGAAACTGTATTTTGTTGGATGTTCCTGGATGCATCATTATTCATTCGATATATTCGGTCTTTAAAAATTTTGTTGATCAAGTTCGAGGGGTATTTATTTTTAATTAACGCATTTTTCGCTTTTTTTATGGCTGTGGATCTAAATTCAGGATCAGATAGTTGGATTGCTCTATCGGCTAAGCCAATTATAACGGATCTCTTTTGTGACGAAGGATGACTAGAATGGTAGTTAAGATATCGAGACGACCAGGTGGGCTTGGTATACCATTCGGTCTTGATTTCATTGTGAATTTTATGATACTTAGATATATATTATCTACCTATCATAGTCGCTTTCAATGCATTTGTATAGTATTGTATCGCCTTCCCACCTTAAATTTTAAATACAACTCTGATACGCATCCCCTCTGATGCTTCCCCAATAACGGCAGTATAAGAATTAAATAAAATTGTTAAATATTTGCATTGCAATGCTATTGAATTTCCCTCATAATTCACTTAAAATATTTTATTGGCTACAATAATAATAAAAGCCTTTATGGAGGATACATAATACAAAAAAAAACAATTATAAATATAATATAACAAAACAAAACTAGTGTGATTTTTTTTTTTACATTTTACCAAGTTTATATCCCCAAACTCAATAACTTCAGTGAAAACCTACCCTGGTGCAGATATTAAGTCAGACCATAACCCACTTGTCGGTAAGTTTCGTCTGAAATTTAAAAAAATCCACAAACCTAATGCTATAAGATATGATCTCAAACAACTACGAGATGATGACATAAAACAAGAAGTACGGGAATATCTGAAGAACAACATATCTAAGTCAGAAGTAGTTAATGATGTTGACACAGAAATAAACCACTTAGAAAACATTGGGAAGGAAATATTAGACCAATGCCTGCGACCGAAAAAGACAGAAAAGAAAAAACCATGGATGACCGACGGTATATTACAGATGATGGACAGAAGAAGAGAATCCAAGCGGAAAGACTACGTTGCATATCAGTTTCTAGACAAAGAGATAAAAAAAGCTGTCAGAGAAGCTAAAAACAGACATCTGGAAGAACAGTGTGAAGAAATCGAGATATTGGAACGTAAACACGATTCCTTCAACCTCCACAAAAAGATCAAAGAAGCAGCAGGCATCTATAAAGCAAAAAGGCGGGGACACTTAACAGACACTCAAGGAAATCCTATAGTGGATATTGAAGAAACAAAAACAACATGGATGAATTATGTGACAACAACATTTGATGACGATAGGAATGTCACCATCACACAAAATAAAAATGACGATACTGGACCACCTATTCTTGAAGCGGAAGTAGAAGCTGCTATAAACAACATTAAGGAGGGAAAAGCCGCAGGTCCAGACGAGTTCTACTCAGAATTCTTGAAAATTATGGATAAAGACGAAGTAAAAAGACTTACCTACCAAAGTGGAAAAATACCCCAACAGTGGCTAAGATCAACTTTTATAACAATCCCTAAAAAACCCAACGCCAAAAAATGTGAAGATTATCGAATAATAAGCCTTATGAGCCATCTCCTGAAAACTTTTTTAAAAATTATACATAAAAAAATATATAAAAAGTGTGAAGACCACATGACAAATACACAATTTGGCTTCAGGCATGCATTGGGCACTCGTGAGGCACTTTTTGCTACACAAGTTCTCTTTCAAAGATGTAGAGACGTGAATTGTGATATATATGTGTGTTTTGTTGATTACCAGAAAGCGTTCGATAGAATAAAACATGAAGAACTGATGAAAATATTAAATTCAATTGGCCTAGACAGCAGAGATCGCTGTATAATAAACAATATCTATTACGAACAAACTGCAGCTGTAAGAGTTGGGGATCAGTTAACAGACGACATAAAGATAAAAAGAGGTGTGCGACAGGGGTGTATATTGTCCCCATTATTGTTCAATACATATTCAGAGCACATTATGAACCTAGCGCTAACGGACATAGAGGAGGGAATACTTATAAACGGACAACGATTGAACAATATAAGATACGCTGATGATACTGTCATTTTTGCAGACAGTCTTGAAGGTCTGCAGACACTTGTCTCCAGGGTGGCAGAAGTAAGTAGCAGGTTTGGGCTTGATTTTAACATCAAAAAAACCAAATACATGGTTATAAGCAAAAATAGGATACCACCTGGTCAATTGCTAGTTAACCAACAACCTATAACACGAATCACCAACTTTTGTTATTTGGGTGCAAACTTAAATGAACAGTGGGACCAATCGACGGAAATTAAGATAAGGATCGAGAAGGCAAGATCAGCTTTCGTCAAAATGAAAAAAATCTTTAACAGCCACGATATAAAACTGGAAATAAAAGTTCGTTTACTAGAATGCTACGTGTTCTCCGTTCTTTTATATGGCGTGGAGACATGGACCTTAACTGAAGCGTCACTGGGAAGACTCGAGGCATTCGAAATGTGGTGCTATAGACGCATGTTGAGGATTTCCTGGACAGACAGAGTCACCAACGAAGAAGTTCTACATAGAATGGGTAAAGAGCGCGAACTAGTCGTAACCATAAAACGTCGCAAACTGGAATACCTGGGCCATATAATGCGTAATGAACAACGGTATGACCTGCTTCGGACAATACTTCAGGGTAAAGTGCATGGGAAAATAGGTCCAGGACGAAGAAGAATATCCTGGCTGCATAACCTGCGAAAATGGTTTAACTTAACCACTACCGGACTTTTCAGGGCAACAGTCAACAAAGTAAGAATAGCCATGTTAGTGTCCAACATCCGTAACGGATAGGCACCATAAGAAGAAGATATCCCCAAAGTGCGAGATTCAGTGCTGACTCACTAGTACTACCGCACCGTCACCCTGTGATTAAAGAGTGTGAGTTCCTATTAGGTACCTAGGTATTTTATTTGTTTATTGTTATAAATATGTCTCATTAATTTCTATAGAAGTATACTAGTGTAAGAAAATCTCAAAAACAAATCAAACTGAAATCTATTAATTTTCGTTAATATGCAACCTATTTAAACGGAAATACAATAGTAATATTAAATCCAAGCAGGGATCCAATAGACTAGAAAATGAACTAAGAGTAATATATTCCGATGTTGAAATGTTTAAAAATTGCTCCAAATTATCTGATGTTTTACAGTTTTTTGTTCAAAATAATTTAGTTATTGCTTTGACAGAAATTTTTAAATTATTTTAATTAATACTTTGTATTCCAGTTGCTTCTGCGTCCGTGGAAAGAAGATTTTCGTGTTTAAAACGAATAAAAATCTTTATTCGCAATGCGATTTTAGGTCAATGACTACTTATATTTTAATTTGTATAAATCATTTAATATATTCTTAATAACATTGACGTTTCGACAATTGTTTTTCTCTTTCTCAAAATGTCTACAATTAAAAATTAAATAAGTAAACAGTAGTCAATCACACGTATACATTTACACTTTGAACATACCTGTATAGTCTGGATATTGCATAAAACACATTTTACAACTACATACAACACATTAAAATAACAATATTTGACATTACATTTAAAAAGTTTTCTATTGCGCACTAAAAACCAAAACACCAAATAATAAAAAAAGTAATAAAATTTATGAAATACTTCGTATTGGATTGCAATTCAGTATACATCGGTCAAACCTCGCAGTATTTGGAGAACAGAATAAAAGGCCATAAATATGATAAAAAGATCAAAACGGCCATAACAAATCATGAAACTAACCAAAACCATGTGTTTGACTGTCCTAATGTGAAAATATTAAGATCTGAAAACATATCCACAAAAACGAAAATGCGGTGAATGACAAAAAACATGTAAGTAATCTAAGCAGAATCTATACCGGCATTCTGTGAATGTACCTATGGCTGGCTACCTGTTTGATTATTTATTTTGTACTAAATTTAAATAGAAATAAAAATATACGAAAATGATGGTAGAAAACTTTTTAAATGTAATGTCAAATATTGTTATTTTAATGTGTTGTATGTAGTTTTCATAAGTTCTGACTTAAATTTTCACCTCTGATAGAGTACAATAAAATTTTATTTGAGACTTGTGATTTAGAGCTGCTAGATTTTATTGTAGCTCATTGTAGATACGCCCTTTTCAGACATTCTGTACATTACGCCAGCTAAAAGTATAGATGTATTATAATAAATTTAAAAGTAAGATTTACCATTCTTACCTGTTCCATTTCCACGCTTGTCAAATCGAAATGTAAAAATCTCTCTCACTATCGTTACGAAGGAAATATGACATATACGTTAAAAACATTTTTGTACGACCGACCTTTTTTGATTGTTTACCGTGTCTGTCTTTATGACAGTAAGTGACATTTACTGGCTGACAACCCAAACACGACGGTAAGTAATTCACTTACCGTTCAGAGAACGGTAAGTAAATTCACGACGGTATATCATTGCGCATTTATGCTGACGTCATTATTTTGATTTTTAAATTGTATATTAAACGGCATTAGGTATGAACTTTTATAAGCATTTTCATACCGTTCTCTGGAATTATAGCAGCTATTCCAACATTCCATGCTTCATCAAGAGATTCACATTCAAAGTCACTCATTTTCAATAATAATATTTATTTAAATAAGTTTTGACAAATACATGACATAAAAAATACGATAACAATCATAACAATAACAATTAGTTCCATGACAACGGTCAACTGCAACTTTGTAGAGGGTATTAGCTAACCTGAATTTGTATTTAATTGAAAATATTAATTATTAAAAATAATAAAATTGCAATTTCAGCCATTTCGATCGTACAAAAAATAGTATAAGCATCTCAAACAGTAAGTAGTTTACCGATCTCCTCCAATTTTGGCGACTTCGCTACGCTCAGTCGCCAAACATTGTCGTCGGTCGGTAAACTACACTTACTGTTCTCAATACTTAATATACTATTTTATGCGTCAAATCCCCAATTAATTTTTGAATATTTTTTGAATGACATTTTACGTAATTACTTCATATCGTTTCTGAAACTTTTTTTTTAAGATTTCTATAAAATACAGATACAAATTTTATACTTATAAATGCTTTAAATACTTAAATGAAGATGACTTATGTCGAGATATGAGTAGGGTTGATTGGGACCGCATTTATTGCTTTAATAACAGAAGAAAAAATATCATTTTTAACTGTGAATATTATTAATATTTTTAATATCCATGCGCCCTTGCGTACTGTTCGTTTAAGTAGACCTTATGCGCCTTGGCTTACTGAACCCTTGAAACTTATTATAAAGGAACGTGACAGGGCTTTTCAAAGATATAAAAGAACGAAAACCGATCAGAACTGGAGGGCTTACAAAGATCTCCGTAATTTTGCTTTGGCGTCTGTACGCAGAGAAAAGGCAGCGTTCTTGAAGTATGTGAGTGCTGAGGATGCAAAGACAATTTGGAAAAGATTAAAAATTGCAAATGTAATGATAAAACCAAAAATGGATTTGCCGGATTGTTTTTGCAATCCAAACATTATAAATGATTACTTTTTGTCTGTTTTTTATGGTAGTGGGGCTGATTGGGAATTAATGGAATATTTCAAAAATAATACTTATGGTCCGGAAAAAATAGATTTTCGGGTTTTATCTCCATTAGAAATATATAAAATAATTACTTCTATTAAATCTAATGCTGCTGGAAGTGATGATCTTTCAGTTGTTATGACTAAGCTCACCTTACCTATTTTATTAAATCATATAACCCACATAATAAATATCTGCATGGAAACTGCCTACTTTCCAAGAATTTGGAATACAGCAGTGGTATGCCCGGTACCTAAAGTAAATTGTCCTAACTCTGTAAGTGATCTCAAACCGATAAGCTTAGTTCCAGTCTTGAGCAAGGTATTAGAAAGAGTTATACATCAACAACTGTATCAATTTGTAAATGTTAATGGTTTGCTACCAGAAAATCAATCTGGATTTAGGCCAGGTTTTGGCTCAACATCACTGTTGTTACATGTAAATGATTTGATAATTCGTGGTTTAGATAATAAGATGGCGACTATATTAGTGCTTTTGGATTTTTCCAAGGCATTTGATTGCGTGGACCATGAGTTGTTGTGTGCCAAGCTTCATTACCTTGGTGTGAGTGATAAGGGTATTCTGTTTTTTAAAAATTATTTGTATGATCGGCAGCAGTATGTAAGAGTGAATGGGAGAGTGTCAGATGTGGCAAGGGTGGATTCTGGAGTGCCGCAAGGCTCTATTCTGGGTCCTCTTTTATATTTATTGCATACTTTTGATTTGGGGAGCTGCGTGAGGTTTGGCATGAGTGAATCGTATGCAGATGATACACAACTTATTTATACATTTGATCCATCTATAGTGATCTTGAGGCAAATATAAATGCTGATTTATGCAATATATCGGAATACTGTAAGAAACATAGTTTGAAATTAAATGCTGGTAAAACTCAAGTCATGATCTATGTATCAGAAAATATTTTACACTTTTTAAAGAACTATATATCTCTGGAACTGGAAAGTCAACCTTTGCATTATGAATCGACCGCTAAGAATTTGGGAATTATATTTGACTGCAAAGTGAGATTTAATCAACACATTAATAATTTAAATAAAAAGTCGTATCTAGCATTAATAAAAGTATTGTATGCCAACCGAAATATTCCGAATTTTAAAGTCCGTAAAAAATTATGTGAGTCATATAATATATTATCTTCAGTTTCATACGGTTTAATTTTGTACTATCCGGCACTAACGGTATTTGATAGAAATCGACTTCAAAAAATACAAAATAACTGCTGTCGTTTTGTATGTGGTTTGAAGAAATATGATCATGTCTCTGCAAAGATAGGGGAACTCAATTGGTGGAATGTGTACAAATTATTTGTATACTTATTCCTTTCTTTTTTTTTCCGGTTAATTCAATCATCTATGCCGGCTTATTTAAAGGATAAACTTGTTTTCAGAGATGAGGTTCATAATCTGCCCTTGAAAAATAGGAATCTTCTTACTATGCCTTAGCATAAATCTGCATTATTTAAAAGAAGTTTTACGTACAATGCTGTCAAATACCATAATGATTTTATATATTTATTTCTCAGTGCTACTTTCAGTAAACGGTTTTCGAAAAAAAGTGAAAGATAATTTACACTCACAGTATACTGACTAGGGATGTTTCAACTTTCAGTAGGTAGTTTTTAAATTTAATTGTCTAGTTATATGTATGGTTATTTTTTGTTTATATTAATAAGTTTTGTTTTTGCCTTATTCGTAATTTAGTTTGATATAAGGGTGTTTCATTAGTTTTAATTAGGGTGTTTTTGTTTGAATAGTTTTCGTAACTAAATAAGAATTGAAATTTTTTGTAGTTAAGAATATAAATATCATTGTTTTATACTAATACAATTCATATAGGTTATGTGTTTAGTTTTTATATTGTTTAAGTGGTTAATGTTGAGTAGCGGCCTTTTTTTTACTCAAAAGAAAAGAACCAGCTAGACTTCGCCATTTAAGATGTATATTTTCTGTATATAATCTTAATAAAGCCTATTATTATTATTATTAAATTGTAACTGGAATTTAACGATAAATATAGAAAATATATATTGGTAGGAACACCAAATCAAATTTCTCTAAATACAAGGCTAAAAATACACCAATTTTAAGTATTTAAAGCGAAGCTAAAGCATTTTTTTTATATATTAGATTTATTGATTGTAATTACTATAACATATGCGTGATTCACGAGCTTGGTAAGATACGCATTTTGGGAAAACTAAATATACGATTTGAACGCATAAATTTGCTATCAACATTCATTTTTGAAATAGAACACAATATATATATATATATATATATCTATATACTTCGTTATTAAATTTTCTTAGACTTCCAATATTTATATTCTTGATTTCGGATTCTTGGGTTCAAGTCTGGATAGTAAAACATGAAATATCGTTCCATTTTTTATATAAAATTTTATTTGGAGACGTTTCGACTGAAAGTTCAAGTCTTTTTCAATCTAAAAATTACAAGGCATGTGGTCAATAAGAACATTTCAAAAAACAAAGATACATTAGTAAAACTTACCACAAATAAAATAACAAAACATTCACATTAATATAGAAAAAAGACTTGCATGGTTATACAATTATTGTCAAATTAATTGGTTGGTGATAATTACAACATATTAAAATTCATAATAAAATATTCATTTCTGTACATACGAGTATTAATAGTAATTATTTTGCATTTAAAATATTTTCTGAAATGGGCTTGTTTAACAAAACAAGACTTAAAATCCGAGAGTTTGTCTGTCGTCTATGTGTTCGTAGTTGCTTTATGGGGTCAGAGACCTCCCAGGCAGCCGATATAGGAACTGTTTTTCACTCGGCGTACTACCAACGATAACTAGATGTCGCCAAATACATCCTTTTACATCTCTGTACCGTGTGGGGTATATACCACATTATTTACGAGAGTTTGGCTGTCAACTACTGACCGATCACCACTGATGAGTCGTGGATCGACGAAACTGCCGTCTGATGAAAGTATAGTGGTTGACAGACAAACTCTCGGATTTTAAGTCTTGTTTTGTTAAACAAGCCCATTTCAAATATAGGCGGTCCCGCTTAAGGGAGTATTGGCGCGTCTATGTGTTGGTAGTTGCTTTATGGGGTAAGAGACCTCCCAGGTAGCCGATATAGGAACTGTTGTTCACTCGGCATACTACCAACGATATCTAGATGTCGCCAAACACATCCTTTTACATCTCTGTACCGTGTGGGGTATATACCACATTATTTACGAGAGTTTGGCTGTCAACTACTGACCGATCACCACTGATGAGTCGTGGATCGACGAAACTGCCGTCTGATGAAAGTATAGTGGTTGACAGACAAACTCTCGGATTTTAAGTCTTGTTTTGTTAAACAAGCCCATTTCAAATATAGGCGGTCCCGCTTAAGGGAGTATTGGCGCGTCTATGTGTTGGTAGTTGCTTTATGGGGTAAGAGACCTCCCAGGCAGCCGATATAGGAACTGTTGTTCACTCGGCATACTACCAACGATAACTAGATGTCGCCAAACACATCCTTTTACATCTCTGTACCGTGTGGGGTATATACCACATTATTTACGAGAGTTTGGCTGTCAACTACTGACCGATCACCACTGATGAGTCGTGGATCGACGAAACTGCCGTCTGATGAAAGTATAGTGGTTGACAGACAAACTCTCGGATTTTAAGTCTTGTTTTGTTAAACAAGCCCATTTCAAATATAGGCGGTCCCGCTTAAGGGAGTATCGGCGCGTCTATGTGTTGGTAGTTGCTTTATGGGGTCAGAGACCTCCCAGGCAGCCGATATAGAAACTGTTGTTCACTCGGCGTACTACCAACGATAACTAGATGTCGCCAAACACATCCTTTTACATAAAATATTTTCCTTGTGTTAGAATCTTTTTACGGTTTGGGTATCTGTTTAGATTTGGAATGAAAGCAACAAAAACATATTTAAAACTATCTCGCTTTTAGATGTATAGGGTGGTGAAATTAAATAGGAAGGATGATTATTGTTACAGTGTGTTTTAGCTAAGAAAAAAAGGATTGTTAACGTTTTATATGAGACTTTACCCTAACTTCTATGTATTTCGCATACCAAGACAAATATTTCAAACAAACCGATGGATGCGCCATTAGCACGGTAATATCGAGCTCAATTGCACAACTGGTGATCAAAGACCTAGAAAATATTGTTATTCAAAACCTGGACTTCCAACTACCTTTCTTCTATAGATACATCGACGACTGTATACTAGCTATTCCCGAAAACAAATGTGATTACATTTTGATAAAGTTTAATTCCTACCACCCAAGACTTAAATTCACTTTAGAAATCGAGAAAGATAAAAAAATCAATTTTCTCGACCTCACCCTACACAGAGCAAACGGTACAATAAAGACGGCGTGGTATACCAAACCCACTTGGTCAGGTAGATACCTACATTTTAATTCCCAACATCATATTAAACAGAAAGAAACAGTCATAATCGGAAGAGCAGACAGGGCAATTAACCTATCAGACGCAGATTTCAGAAAACAAGCAATTCTAGATGCAAAAAACGTCTTAAGAAAAAATTCCTATCCCGACAAACTAATCAACTCAGTCTTTTCAAAAATAATACATAAATTTTATAATGGAAACCCACCAAAGCAATCTAACAACATAAACGGTCGATATTTAACATCGCCATATATACCAACACTAACAGAACAATTAAGAAACGTATTCAAGCGCACAGAAGTAAAAATAAGTTACAAAGGACATAAATTATTAAACAATTTTAGTAAATTGAAAACTAAAATTCCGGACAACAAGAGAAGCAATGTTGTAAATGAAATACCTTGCCAGAACTGTAACGGTGTTTATATAGGACAAACATCGCAACTACTGAAAGACAGAATTAATGGACATAAGTACGACAAAAAAAATACTACTGCTCTAACAAACCATGAGAAAAATGAAAAACACAAATTCGATTTCACAAAAGCAAACATTCTGAAAACTGAAAACAACACTAAAAAAAGGGAAACATACGAAACAATTTTTATCCAAAAAAATCCTAATAACGTTAACTCAAAAACTGACACAAAATCGCTAAGCAAATTCTACCACTCATTATTAAACTAAAAACTAAAACGTTAACAATCCTTTTTTTCGTAGCTACCGTACCGTTTGCTCTGTGTAGGGTGAGGTCGAGAAAGTTGATTTTTTTATCTTCCTCGATTTATAGAGTGAATTTAAGTCTTGGGTGGTAGGAATTAAACTTTGTCAAAATGTAATCACATTTGTTTTCGGGAATAGCTAGTATACAGTCGTCGATGTATCTATAGAAGAAAGGTAGTTGGAAGTCCAGGTTTTGAATAACAATATTTTCTAGGTCTTCGATCACCAGTTGTGCAATTGAGCTCGATATTACCGTGCCCATGGCGCATCCATCGGTTTGTTTGAAATATTTGTCTTGGTATGTGAAATACATAGAAGTTAGGGTAAAGTTTCATATAAAACGTTAACAATCCTTTTTTTCTTAGCTAAAACACACTGTAACAATAATCATCCGTCCTATTTAATTTCACCACCCTATACATCTAAAAGCGAGATAGTTTTAAATATGTTTTTTGTTGCTTTCATTCCAAATCTAAACAGATTACCCAAACCGTAAAAATATTCTAACACAAGGAAAATATTTTAAATGCAAAATACTCGTAATTACTATTAATACTCGTATGTACAGAAATCAATATTTTATTATGAATTTTAATATGTTGTAATTATCATCAACCAATTAATTTGACAATAATTGTATAACCATGCAAGTCTTTTTTCTATATTAATGTGAATGTTCTGTTATTTTATTTGTGGTAAGTTTTACTATTGTAGCTTTGTTTTTTGAAATGTTCTTATTGACCACATGACTTGTATTTTTTAGATTGAAAAAGACTTGAACTTTCAGTCGAAACGTCTCAAAATAAAATTTTATACAAAAAATGGAATGATATTTCATGTTTTACTATCCAGACAGAACCCAAGAATCCGAAATCAAGTATATATATATATATATATATGTATTATATTTTTGGATTGCTTATTCATATTCGAGTTTTTCATTTAAACACTTTCTTATACCTTCAACTGTTTTTGATATATTGTTTTTTTTTTTTTGTCAAAACAGGTCTTAGATTCATTCCCAATAATAATTTTGTCTTCTGCTCAGGTAGAATTTTGAAAATGTAACAGTAGGTTGAGGAGGTCTGATGACACTATACTATTCTGAGTAGAGCAATTGACCCGTTTAGTTGCACAGTGACCAAAAATTTCTGTAGTATGATCAACTTGGCTGAAACAAAAATTACTCTGTTTTTACAAATGGAACACCCCGCATATTATATCATAGGCGTGAAGTACACTGAATTTACTTCCAAATGCAAGAACGTGTAGAAAATTCAATGAAAATCCTGCTCTACAAATTATGTATGAAAGGTAATTTTCGAAAATTATGAAGAACTTACCCAAATATGGCTCGTAACTAAAATCTACAGTAAAAACAAATCCTGTGACTTCAAATGAAAGGAATATGATAACGGTTTTGGGATATTTCAATGATCATCAACTTTCCCAAATATGGCTCGTAACTAAAATCTACAGTAAAAATAAATCCTGTGACTTCAAATGAAAGGAATATGATAACGGTTTTGGGATATTTCAATGATCATCAACAAGCTTCCAGTCGAAGTGCAGAAGAAAATTTTGGTATCCTAGTCATTAATACAACGAATCTCAACAGACCATAAGTATCATGCCTACAAGTACACAGAAATCGAGGTAGTAAAGGTTCCAGATTATGCATTACGAGCTAATTTATGTGAAACAAATTTACTTTTTATTCGACACCACCCCAATTTTTATCACATATTATTTCGACTGCTGATGTTTTGCTAGTGAAAATCCACATGTAAGTATTTCATAAAATTGGACATCAAAATGAGTTTAGATTTATGATGAGCGGTCGTTTTCAGAGAAATAGGTAGATATATTGCGGACAGAGCTAGAAATTTGTTGAAAATTTTACATCGTGAGGAATCATGAATGAGTTGGTATCAAGTAGATGGCGCACCATTTCACAGTCTCAGAAACTCACGGAAGTGCTGGTCAACATAATTACTTAATAACTAAAGTTGATAACTCAACGCCTTGAGTAAAAGTCACCAGATTCTTCACTGGTGGATCAGAAACAACAACATTGTTGTTTTTGGACTTGACACTAACAAAGCAATTCTCATTTTGGATACCCTAAGCAAAATAAACACCGTAATGGACACTGAAATTAAGGAAACCGATGTGAATAATTTATTATATACTATAGGTAATACTAGCAGACCACTAAATGTTGTGGAATTAATTTCTTTTTTAAAAAAATCAACGGTATTTAAAAATATTCCAAAAACACCGGCGTGTCTATAGCTAACGACCTGTCACCTGAAGATCGAGAACAACAAAAGGTATTAGTTAACCATCTTAAAAACGCTCAAGGGAAAATCCATCTGCAAAAATTCGAGGGTTTAAGTGAGTCGTAGGAGAAGCCACGTACACTGAATCTGAACTACAAGCACTGGAGAAAGAAAGTTCTGGAGCAGACGAGAGTGAAGAAGAACTCGAACCTTCGGTAGCACAAGCGCAGACCTAAGAGAGGAGAACGGAGAGAAAAGGCAAAGAACTAGCAAGAAACGTAAAATAACATTTAGCCCTGAAAGCAGTGACTCTACAAATAGTGCCACTGGAAATACCAATGCCGCAGGTGGAAACTAACCCTGCAGCCCACCATGTCCAGAGAGGCATGTAGTCGCCATGAATAATTAGTCTCAAGAGGTTCACTTCTCAAATCGCACCGTACTCCCAGCATCACTCTACCACCCCTGGAGACGCCCAACGCCGCAATATGGGTTATTGGTTTCACTGTTTATTGGGGGTTTGGCATTGTTATTATGCGTTTCTTCCAGTTTACCTACGCGTGTATGTAAGTTTCTCAATTCCTGAGTTAGCATTTCATTTACAGTTAACTGGTCATTGTATACATACCCTCCATGGGATTCAGTTTGGTAACTATATTCTCCAATGTAATCTGAATTGAAGTGAGGCCTGGTGTTTCCGAAGGTTGGGTGGAGACCTGGGTTTGAGGTATGTAGAATGACTTTTGAATAACGATTTTATGTTTCAATAGTTTCCACAAATTGGTGAGTTTCCTACATAAACAAACAATTATAATATTCTCATGTCCAAATGCTATAACATTTCTATGGATGGATGTTTAAATGATCAATGCCATGATGTTTGACTTGTAACATGATTACGCGACTATGTACCCAAGGCCACTGATGATGGAAACTTGAGTTTCCGAAACAGGTCTGGCACCTCAATTTAAATTTGAACATGAGTAATTTAGTATTATATTATACATTCAACTCCTCTCTAATATGGATTACTTCAAGAAATTATATAAACACTTTTTCTGTCTTTTTCCTTTTCACAATGTGGTAAGTTACACGTTTATTAATTAATACTATCTTTATATTGTATCCTAATTTTTGAATTCATATTTCAGACCTGTATAATTGTATAATAATTAAATTTATTGCGAACTTGAGATCAATATTCCAATGTCTCTGAATATTTAGTCACCACTGATGATGAGAGTCATTAATCTCGAAACAAGTATGATTATATAGTGATTTAATTACAAGAAGTTTGTATTGTGGAGTAGACGCCTTTTATTCATATCCTCTCAACTCCTCGCCAACATGGATTATCTTAAAAAAAAAAAGATTATTAAGTATATATAAGTTCTGTGCCGTCGGAATACTTCTTTCGCCGCCATACACACGCCTATATTCCCTTTCTTTTTATCTTATTATAATTATGTCTAACAAAGAAGATAAATGTCCTTTCTTTCTCGTTCACAATAACGCATAGTTAAGTAAGATTTTAAGTAATAATATTTCTATTGAACAATTAAAAGGAAATAAAAAATAGGGTACCTACTAATTTGAAATAAGAAAGTTGGACCACGCCCAGACTTTCTGAGACTTATATATATATATATATATATATATATATATATATATATATATATATATATATATATATATATATATATATATATATATACAAAGAAAAATGAAATAATCTAACTTGTACGAATCAAAAAAATCTCGTGACACAAGCTGGATTTGAACCAACATCTCCCAATTGCCGGTCAGGTGTTTTAACCAATTAAACTATCGTGGCACATGAATGAAACTTCTTTAATTCGTACATGCCTTGCTTCCTATGTGCTGTGCTACGCCTCGACCTTTTAATTCAAAGATAACATAGACTACACACTGCCATAATGCAATGTTATTTCTCTTTTGCTCATCGCAAATAAATATAAATATAAATAAACAAACAAAGATATTCAACTAAGTTGACAGAGTATAGTATATCACCGATATACAAAGAAAAATGAAATAAATTATTATTATTAATAAGGCATGTACGAATTAAAGAAGTTTCATTCATGTGCCACGATAGTTTAATTGGTTAAAACACCTGACCGGCAATTGGGAGATGTTGGTTCAAATCCAGCTTGTGTCACGAGATTTTTTTGATTCGTACAAGTTAATTATTTCATTTTTCTTTGTATATCGGTGATATACTTACTATACTCTGTCAACTTAGTTGAATATCTTGAATATCTTTGTTTGTTTATATATATATATATATATATATACATATAAAGGGGGGGGGGGCATTTATAACCGGACAACCTGTACATACAATCGATTGTTCTGTGGTTTCGTCTTCATAGGCATTGATTCATAATCTTACACTGAACCGAAAAGGTACGTGATATTAATAAAAAAGTGCTTCAAATCAATGAACGTCAACATTAAATTTGAGCCGATGATGGGTGACATTAATACAATGAACGTTCGTACATAAATTCGGTAGCGAATTCTGTACGTTGAATTAATAAATAAAGAACATAAATTTATGCTCGCCGGTTGATCTTACGAATGATTGACATTAATTTATAACTCCTGTACGTTAAAACGATGTTACCAGGTTGTTAATGTTACGAACGATGAAGATTAGTTTATGTCTCCAATACGTAAATCGATGTTAGCTGGTTATTAATGTTACGAACGATGAACATTAATCTATGACTTTTGTACATTAAACCGATGTCTGAAGGTTATTAATGTTACGAACGGTAAACATGAATCTATGACTTTTGTACGTTAAACCAATGTTAGCTGATTAGTACATTGGGTTATAATAATTGTTTTACGTAATTGTTTTCGCCGGAAATTATTATTACGAAACATTGAGATTATTGTTCTGTATTCAATCAATAATCGCGAGCATATAGGTACATATATATTATGTGTACTGCAAAGTGCAGTATGGTTCAAATATACTAGTACCAATGGTTAGAGAACTGAAAAGCCCAAATAAGACTCAAAATTATCTTGCTGTACGTCCATTGAGTTGATGCACCTGCTTTGTAAATAAATTAAATCATATTTGTACGACACTCGAAATCTAAAGGCTTTATTTTTAATTTAGTTAATATTAAATGCTAAACATGTCAGATTCGTCTGTCGTCTGAGGTGAAAAGGGATAAAAAACCATATTTGGAAACTAAAGTCCGCGGAAATTCTTCTAAACAAAATTGGAAATTATTACGAGATCTAAACATTTATGCAAGGGAAAATATCACAATACCGTCTTTTATTCATGATGTTGATAATATTAATGATTTTTTTGTGGCCACTTCTACCAACAATCCGGACCCAGGAACGATCAATTTTTACTTAGGTAATAAAATTAGGCCTGATATTAACTTTGAATTTACAATGGTGGATCATGGGGAGATACTTGATGCATTGCTTGGGATTAAGTCAAATGCTGTAGGCAGTGACATGATCAGTATTGATATGCTAGTAGTAGTAGTTGTCCGTTTATAATGCCCTTTCTACAGCATCTAGTTAATTACGATATAGAAACGAGGAACTTCCCAACATGTTAGAAAGAAGCCAATGTCATTCCAATCTCAAAACTAAAACTCCATCAACATTTAAGGATCTTATAGACCGATTAATATACTCCCAGCGATCTCCAAGGTTATTGACAGAGTGATCTGCAATCAAATGAAAACATATCTTGATGGGTATGGGTTGTTGTCGGAGGTCCAGTCTGGGTTCCGTCAGGGTCACAGTTGCTCCACGACATGACTTAAAATACTGGATGATGCATTGGGGACGGTAGATCAGGGTCGATTGACGGCATTGCTGCTGTTGGACTACACAAGGGGCATTTGACCGCATTGGTCATGGTTTGTTGCTGGCCATTGTGGGTTACGTGGGCTTTGGGGAGTCTGCTGTGTCTCTACTCGGAACATATGTGAATGATAGAAGTCAGGTTGTCATTTTAGGAACGGCAGTGTCTGGGCCCAGGACATTGCGTAGTGCCGCAGGGCATCCAGGAATCATTGCCTTTTTTTATGTATCAGGGTTTTTGTTGTTGTTATTATTATGCAGTTATCTTTAGTATTGCTAATATGTTAAGCTAGGAGGCTGTGCATCGACTTCGCCCTTTGTGTAACTTTTCTAAGTTCTCAATAAAATTCATTTATTATATTATTATTATTAATCAAAATAACAGGTTTTTAAGTAAACAGTGTGCGCCTTTAGAATAGACTTATAGAACCCATAAGTACGGTTGAATTGCAGATTTTCTTCCTTTAAGGTTTATTATATGTTCTTCTATTTCTTGAACTGTTTTAGCACAAAATAAAAAAGATTCTTGAGAGTCTTTTATTGTGTACTTTAAATGGCTTATCTTTCCACTGGCACCTTTGGAACATAGCTTAGCGGATAGCACTAAATATCCATGAAGAGCCCATAAAATTTCTCCCCTCGTATCGGCGGGTTTTCAACATTACAAAGGAATACCGCACTGTGTTATTTTTCGTTTTAAACTGACTTTAGTTTTGTACTTTACTAAATGGTACTTATATAAAAGGATTACTACTTACCTTATATTTCTACATTTGTTGTATTATTTGGGAACAAATTTTAAAAATAGATTTAGGAACACACTTCACTTTTCAACTGTATACATTTAACTAAACAAAACAAAAAGGACGCGTAAACAAAAAGTCTATGAGAATGTCATAATGTCAATGTTTTGAGTATTCAGTCTATGGTCCGGGTGCATTGATTTGCGCGCGTTATTCAGAATTTAACGGTTAGGTTCGTAAAATTAATGCTTAGCATCCATTGAATCAATCAATCAATAAATAGTGACATTATATTGATGAAAAAAAAACATAAATTTTCGAAGTCTTGCATTTATTGATTAATGTTTCATCGTACATTGTTTCTATGTATGAAATTATTAATTTATGATCAAAATTCATTGTAACAGTGACCAATTCATAATATTAATGTTCAAAATATTGATGACAACCATTCATTGGTTTTACGTACAATATTTTTTTCAGTGTACCTATACATGTCTTTTGAAGTGCCGCGATTAAATTTTTCCATCATTTCCTGGATTCCTGTTTGAAACAATACTTCTTTGAAGTTAATTATTTTATGCTAGCTTTTATCGTCTCAAAAAGCAACTGGGAATGTTCCTATGTTAATACACGTTTCTTTTATTAACGTAAAATGATAAAGTCAATAGATATTTTCAAATAACCAATAAACTCATATCGCGATACCGGTCTATACCTTTCACCGATTTGGCATAGAGTATTAACGAACCAGCTCATAGGATGATCACTGAAACGTTGGTATAAATTTATCCAGACGCATTGTTTCTATAAGTTTAGTTGCCTTTGGATGGTTTCTGTTTAAATAGTTTTGATGGTTTTAGTTAAAATGTTTCTGAGAAATAATCGCAGTCATTTGTTTGTAATGTTGTTCTTTTTCCACAAAACAAAAATAAAAATATTGTCACAATCCTTTAATAGAAATATCAAGCTACCAGCTTTACGAATGCTGCATATTGCAAACGGTTTTATCTTCTATCAAATTCTGGTTGTTTTTGTTTTATGTTCTGTTACACTCTTTTAAACATCAGGCTTTTGTCATATACATACAGTTCTATTATTGAGGGCATCTATTGTTTCCATCGCACTGTATGGCGGCAAAAGGTATTCAAACCATATTGAAAGAGAAACGTGAAAATTTAATTAGAATCGCTGGGAAATATTGGAAAGTTAAAATTGGCGTTGGAAATTCAGAAGTGTAACGAGCCTGAAAATGTAAGGTATCAATGGTATTGAAAATATGAATAGGGACATACCGACATTTAAGAGATTGAAATAGATATATCTAGCCAAAATATGCAATTCAGATGCATGTTAATTGTTTATTATTACTATTCAGTACACAGAGAAAAATCTATCATATCATGAACCATATGCACATTCAATCAATGATAGCATATATTCCGTATTCCACAATCAAAGCTACATTTCTTTCAATTATACTTATATGATTAATTGCGAAATATATGACTTTATTGCTTTAAGTATAAGAATTAATTGACTTCCAATCAAATGCCTCAATTATAAGAATATATTGAAATTAAATAAAAAGTATTGATTGGACTAAGTGTCACTATCGTTGATAGAACATTTATTGCTTTTTAAGGGGAATACAGAAATTATAGACAGAATATATTTTGGTATTGAAATAATTGTTTTGTCATTTTAAATCAATTTTATATATAATCCTGGAGAGAAATTAATTACTTAATTTAATAAAACTATCACGTTAACTAATTGTATGAAATAAAAGAAAGTTTTTATTCAAAAACAGTTTTATTAATTCTATAATACATTGTATTGTAATAAAAAAAATATTACTCTATAATCACAATACAAAAAATAAACAATACATTAAAAGATGTATGTCATTCCAATACATGAACATTCATGTTCAATGTTCATGTACGACTAACAAAATATTAAACCAAATATCGTATTTGTGTTTTTTTACCATATCTTCATAGTGTCCCACTCCCGCTCGGTACTTTGTATACTGTATACCTACATCGTGTTAAAACAGGATATTTTGAATTTTGAGGTTATCTGAGGTTGCAAAAATGTATTCCATGCTGCCATGCAATACTGGTTAATGTGAAATAAAAAGCTTAATACTCATAAGTGTGCGGACGCATTTTGTTTCGGGCTCTTCATTTATCGCAGTTTTCGTATGGTTTTTTGTCAAAGTTTCGAGTGAAAATTATATGGGTATGTTTAAAAATTTCTGTACTTTTGAATGATCAAAATTATTGGAGACAATTTCAGTGTTAAATAATAATAACGAATATTTTTGTGTGGATACCATAAAATATAGTTTATTTTCTGTATTTTGTGTGGTATAGGTATCAATATCATAGGTACCTTATCGCAACCAACTAATCCAGTTTGCTGCTATATACTATCATATACTATCAAGTTCTATACAGTATGTCGCAGAAGGAGTGCGGTGCATGTGGTCAATCAATTAATAAAAAACAATACTCGATATTGTGTTTTTCATGTGATACACTGAATCACATAAAATGCGTGGATATTACCGTATCCCAAATAAAATTTTATGATGCTGAGCTAAAGAAGCCTGACGGCGACCGGTGGAAGTGCCCGTCTTGTTTGAGGGATGCTATAAATATGTCCCAAAGTAAGCGAAAATCAATGACTTTTCAGCCATCAGTAAAGCCTTCATGTCCTCGACAACTTGGAGCAGCCCAGGTTACTCTGGAAGATATTATGAATAAGCTATTGGATATGCAAACCTCATATGATGCTTTATTATTGAAGTTCAACGAACAATTAGAGGTCAACAACAATTTGAGGGCCGAAGTAGCTACCTTGACCAATAGGGTGACTGTGCTTGAAAATTCTGCTCAAGCGTCAATGCATATTTCTGGAAGCAACGACGATGAGGCCTTTCGGGAATATCATGATAGGGAACTGAGAAGGCGAAATTTGATCCTTTTTGGTCTAGCTGAAAGTGGCGATCAAGATGAAACGGACAGCGTTGCTAACATCCTGCTTGAGATTTGTCCCAGTTTTGATATATCGAATATAGAGCGGATATCTCGACTTGGACGAGCGATCCAAAATCCAACAGCAGATACAAGACCGAGACTCATTCGGATTAAATTGAAGACGGAACAAGTTATTCCGGAGCTACTTCGTCAAAGCGGCAGACTGAAAACTGCCCCACATTTGAAACATTTAACACTGACAAGTGATAAGACGCGAAAGCAGCTTGAATTTTACAAGGCTGTGAAACAACGCTTGCTGCAAAGGAAACGAGACGGCGAAACGGAGCTAAGAATTAAATATATCAGGGGAGTTCCCACAATCGTGTCTTCTAATGCCAACCATTTAAACTGAGTGAATTGTCTAACGGAAATGGAACGTTAATTAATATCATTTACCAAAACGTGAGGGGATTAAACACAAAAACAGAACAATTTTATAAATCTGTGAGCCAGGGCGAGTATCACGTTATTGCAGTCTCAGAAACTTGGTTACAGCCGCGTATAGACTCCGCAGAGTTATTTGGGCATCATTATACTGTTCTTCGTAAGGATCGCGACCTGAATGCACTACGGGTGTCGAGGGGGGGTGGTGTGCTTCTCGCCATCAGATCGGATTGTGAGGTTCAGCAGTTACGGTCAGTGGGGTCTGATATGCTGGATGCTTCTATTGATCTTGTTGGATGTAAATTTACGGCCGGTAATTTTTCGTTTATAATTTTGTGCGTCTATTTTCAACCGAATTTGAGTGCTACTGTTTATGAGCGTTTTGTAGATTTTATTGTGTCATTGTCTATTATGTATAATAAAAAACTGATTATTTTAGGCGATTTTAATGTACACTATAGTCCTGAAAGAACTGTTACATATACTGCTTTAAACACTATACACGACCTAAGTTCTATGTTACATTTACAGCAGTGTTATTTTATACATAATCAATATCATAACATTTTAGACCTAGTTTTGTGTAATTTTGACTGTTCTGTCGAGGCCGGGGCTGCTTTAGTTGCTGAGGACGGTTACCATCCCACATTGCATATATCTTTTTATTGCACGATTGGCCCGGCTCAAAAAAAATTCTTCCCTAATTTAAAAGCCAAAAAATTTAATTTTGCCAAGGCCAACTATCCACTTTTATATGAATTAATTTCTATACAAGACTGGTCCTTTTTAAACCATTTTCGGGACGTGAATGTTGCCGTGGCTGAGTTCCAGAATAGATTGACAGCTATTTTGGATATCAGTGTTCCAATTTTTAAACAACGATCAAAAAAATATTCCTATCCCTGTTGGTATTCCTTGAATCTCATAAGGGATATTAAAGAGAAACATAAATGCCTATGCAGGTGGAAGACCTCTGGAGCACCGCACTACTTGTCTAAGTTCAGGTTATTAAGATCAAGGATAAAGATAGAAATCGAGCAAGCATACAGAATGTATATAAATCGCATTCAACACTCAATAAGAGGCGATCCGGCACACCTTTGGAGGTTTGTTCAGAATAAAAAACAAAGGTCACGTATTCCTGGTGTTATGTTTGACGAGCGGGGCACTGAAATATCGGATCCAATAAATATCGTTTCCGGATTTGCCAATTATTTTCGTAGTGTCTATGTTGATTCGATGAGCCAGGACTATGCTGAGACTTTTAACAGTGATGATCTGGTAGATGTGGGGAGCTTGGATATGGAAGATATTCTAAGTGCTCTGAAAAGCCTAAAACCGAAGATGACTGCAGGTATAGATAACCTACCCGCGATGGTGGTTAAAGATTGTGCTTATGCATTTGTGGAACCATTGTATTACATTTTTAATTTATCCCTGCGGTCCAACTTGTTTCCTGACTACTGGAAGATAGCTCGTATATGTCCTATACATAAATCGGGAGATATTAACAGAATCGAAAACTATCGACCTATTTCAATTCTTCCTAATTTCGCAAAGGTTTTTGAAATTGCTCTGCACAATAAGCTATTTCGGCAAATAAAACATAGGCTGGTTTACCAGCAACATGGGTTCATTAAGGGTCGTTCTACGGTGACCAATCTAACCACTTTCCTGCAGGATGTAATTCCGGCTGTCGGTCGAGGTTTGCAAGTCGACGCAATCTATACTGACTTTTCCAAGGCGTTCGATAAGATTGATCATTCCCTGATTCAACAGAAGATGTGCGACATTGGCTTCGGCAGGAATCTGATATCTTTTTTTCAGTCCTATCTGGGAGCAAGGCAACAATTTGTTGAATACAATGGATTCAGTTCAAGTTCATTTACAGCCTCAAGTGGAACTCCGCAGGGCAGTACGTTGGCTCCTCTTCTCTTTGCAATATTCGTAAACGATATTGGCTCTGGTTTCAATAGCAATTATTTGTTGTTTGCGGATGATTTAAAATTGTATCGCACTGTTGTTTGTGAGAACGATTGCGCACAGCTTCAATCAGATCTGTGTCGGCTTTCAGAATGGTGTGATCTAAATAGACTTCCTCTAAACCTGAACAAATGTAAGTCGGTGACATTTACAAGACGTCAAGATCCGTTTGTGCGAAACTACACCATCGATAATTCAAATTTGGAACGCTGCGCTTTAATCAAAGATCTTGGTGTATACTTGGATGGTGATTTATCTTTCAACTACCACATTGAGCAAGTTTCTGCTAATGCTTTGCGAATGCTAGGATTTATTTTTAGACAGACCAGAGAATTTAACAACATGGACTGCCTGAAAAGTCTCTATTTCGCCTTTGTTGTGTCTATTTTGGAATTCGCTACAATCATTTGGTCGCCCATCTACCGTGTTCATATACTGAGATTGGAGAGTATCCAACGTAAGTTTTTAAAATATTTGTCATTTAAAGTTGATGGATATTTTCCTCCTCGTGGGTGTGATCACGGCCTGTTACTGGCAAGGTTTGGATTTCGGCCGTTGGCCGAGAGACGCATCTTCGCGTCTCAGATCTTTCTTTTTAAGTTGATCAACAATATGTTGGATTGTCCTCGGTTGCTTCAGCAGCTATGGTTTCGTGTCCCTAGGGTTCACTCTAGAAGCGCTAGTTTATTTTGGGTGCCACAGATTCGTTCTAATTATGAATCTAAAGCACCGCTATTTCGGGCTTGTAAGTACAGCAACCGATTAGTTATTAATGAAAACGTTGATTTTTTTAATGTATCGCTTGATTCTTTTAAGAAAAGTTTAGAGACATGTTTGCGGGCTACTGATTTGTATTTGTTTTGATGAATTATGTTCATGTGTTAATTATTTATTGTTATTATAAATTGTTCTTGTAATCCTCTCAATTTTCTTTCGTTTTGATGCGTGAATTACCTTTTTTGTATTTTTCTATTTTTCAGTTAGTTTTAAGTTAGTTCTAAGTTGGGTATTTTTGTATGCTTATGCTAGGCAATTGTTTTTGTTAATGTTAGATTTTGTCTTGTTATTGGGTAGCAATACCTGTTAGACAATAAAGAGATTATTATTATTATTATAACTTTTGAATGGAACACCCTGAATAGTTTTGTTAAAACGTTTTTATTATGCATTACAGGTACCTCTTAAATCATTTGTTGGCTAGACCGATCTTTAATAGTATTGTTCGAAAAGCTTACACAAAATAATTTATAGTAAAAAACTTATGATTAAATATACTTAGTTAGGAGTACAACTTACCGGAGAATATTGGAATTAGTTTGTCCAATTCTGAGGCGTTTAAGAAGTCTTCCATAATATATTATTGCAGTTTATAGAACTTAACTATATAGACACGCGCTACCGGCACACAAATAGAATAAATATATAAATGTAACATAACCTATTGTTTTAAGCTTTGCTAGTGACTAGGGAGTTCCGAAATTTCCCGATACATCAGCCCGAAATCTACGTTTTTATATCAATGGTTTTCAATTCGTTTTATTATGATATCGGCGTATGAAAGCATTTTTTTTAAGTCAAAAACTAATATTTACGAAGTGGGGTAGGTAGTACGAAAATCCAGCTTTTATTTAATTTATATACTTAAATTCGATACATGCATTAGTGCAAAATGTTGGATACTCGACGTTTTGTGTTTCGATATATCGATGAATTTAGCCCGGCCCAATAATAAGTTAAGGTTGTCCCAACAATAAGAAGTATTTACTTAATATTATTTAGTTTATTTAAATAGTAGAATATGATAGCGAGTAAAATTTGATTTTGTTAATTCAATGATATATATCTAATAATCCGAGTAGAGAAATAATATTCTTCCAATGCTTTTTCTTGCTTATCGTAATATAACAATATTTGAAATAATACAATTGCAATATTAGTTGCCAATTATTACTGTAATCATTGAAAGAAAAAATATATCTGTTTTGTGCCTAACATATATGAAATTGAATTTCAATAATATCTGGAATGCCGGATTAAGTATATATTTAATGTTGGCCGAATTGTAATCTAATGAATTAAGTATTACTGTCATTAAACCAAAATAGAGGCAATCAAACATATCGCTAATATTGATATTACAGTAAGATTTTTCTCTGTGAGTAGAATAAATTTTATTCTATTAAAACTGAAGCCCAGATTCTATTCAATCTGTGACTGAAGTTCATATTCAATTTCTTTCTTGAGCCCTATTAGTCTTAGTGGAATTCGGTTGTATTTGAATGTTTCGAAGGTAAAAAATTATGTTTTTCATAAATCTATCGAGTTATTACATTCTTCATAAAATGTGAATAATTCTATTTTTTATAGTAGTTAATTAACCCAGCCAAGTAACACTACTGTGGAAAATTTAGAAGTTGCTTGAAATTACTGAAATGCAAAAACATAATAGGAATAGGATGAATAATCGATTTATTTTAATTATGTAGATACTAAAAGCAATATATACAGTAGACAATTTTAAAGTCATACTGGGTGAAATGACATAACATAGATCCTTCTTATGTTTACAATACATTTTGCATCTCTGTTTTATTTTTTATAAATGCGTTTGCGATGCGCAAAAACTTTTAATGGCTAGAAACAAAATTTGTCTGTATAAGTAAAGTTCTATGAGAAGCAAATAAATACTTATTAGACTCACTATTTGTATGGCTAATATGAACCAAGTGTCTTTAGGAAATTGCATAATATTGTAACTTGTTGTTCTGTATTGGTAACAAAGTAATATATTGATATCTATTTTGTGGAGCAGACGTAGTTTTAATAATAAAAAAAACGTTTGTTTTATCTCATAAATGTCTGAACTACCTACTGGATAGGATGCTTGGCAAAATTAATATAAAGTAGTAAAATAGAATTACTTACAATTATTAAGACATAAGGATATACATTGCGATGAGTAGTAGTAGTTTTGGGGTAACTGGTGTCCTGAACTGTTATAAATTTCTCCAAAACTCCTTTTTACTATTGATTTTCCGAGTCTCCAGGTACGTCTAGTAAAATCTTTTAAGATTCATGCAGATAACGGCGGAGGCATTTTAATTAATATTGATCCTCATATATACAGGGTGATTGATTTTGAGTAGCCTATTCAAAGTTCTCGAGACCTACAAAAGATATGTTGCTGAAACTTTGCGGTTCAGTAATATCGGAAAGGTTCTATATTGGTGTACTATTTTCGGGTTTATATTACTTCCGGTTATATCGGAAGTAACTATCTACTTTGTTATTTTAAATAGAAGGACCACATTTTTTTTAAAATCCCTATAAAATTTAATGGCCACTTTGTTAAGCACTTTCTATACCAAAACCACCAATATTTTTATGATTATTTCTTTGAAGCAAGCAAAATGTTAGAATACATTAGAGCGAATACTGTGTATACAAATGATATAGTTCAAGGCCATCAGGCAGTTGCAGAACAAGATTTAATTGAATTTAAACTTGAACCACGTGTTTACTAGGAAAAGCCAATTTTTTTTTCAAATGGAATGATATATTTTCGACTATGCCGTTTGATAGACAAAAAAATAACCTTTTCAATAATATATTACTTCCCTCTACCTAAAATATTCCATTTCTTCAATATTTTGATTTTGTACATTTTTGTCATAATACAATTTGCAATTTGCAGAAACCATCTAGTAGGCAAATACCATAATCAACGTTACGTTTACAGAAACGTCTCATATTGACACTTACTTCATTGTTAATATTACTCGAACTTAGATGTTTTTAATTTATTTTAAATCTCTGGACAGTGCAATCAAGTAATTAGTAGGGCATGTAACACTTTTAATACTATGTATACTGAATTAACCGCCAATGAACCCAAAGAAATTTAGAAGACTACAGAGAAATTTTATAGGATTTGGAAGTCGAAATATTAATAGACGACCCAAACAACCCGTTACGTCAAATGAGGATGTTGTAGTTGACATATTAAGTTATTTCATTGCAAATCCCAATGCTTCCATACGTTCAGCAGTTGAAGAATAAGGTATTGCTTACAGTTACGTTCAGCGTATTTCAAATAAAAATAAATTTAATAATTTTAAATAATCAACTGTACAAGAGCTCTACCCGCAAGATGCAGAACATTGAATTCAATTTTGCGAGAGTTTGTTGGTTCATATTATACAGGAGGATCCAGAATTCACAAAAAATAAACTGATGCCCTCGAGGCACGAATAGCTCTCCATATTTAAGTGTAAAAGTAATAATTGTATGACCTTTTTGTCATTTATCTAAATTTAATAAATTTTTGTTTTATTTTAGACATCAGCTATTTTTTTGAAGTATCGGGTTTTGTTCATTTTTCCTCTCTTTGGACGCACTATTTATACGTACATATTTTCAGATCTTCTAGGCCAAGTTCTTGTACGCAAAATAATTGATTTTTTTAGTTTTATTATAAAATTTATTTTGCCCCCTTTTCTATTATTTACGAACCCCTATGTAAACAAAATTGTTATGCTGTATGTTGTAGGTTATCTTATATCAAAGCTATATATAAGTAGCCAATTTTTCTGTTATATTTGGAAAAACATTTTTTTTTCGGTTTTGACCCTTTTTCGAACGCCTGTGTGAACCAGTTCATGTATGTAACATTTTTTAGGTTATATTCTATCACAAATACGAAAAATTATTCCGAATAAGTTTAGGAAGTATATATGTTTTTATTTTGACTCCGTTTACACTATTTACGAACGCCTATGAAAACAAGTTATTTATATATATTTTTTCACTGGAGATTTGAAGGCGAGCGGGTGTCAATTTTATAAGTTTTGTGTCCTTCAATACGTCGAAGCGTCGCGTCGTGTAAATGTCCATGGCATTATTTTAAATATTTTGGATTTCCTTACTAAAGAAAAAAAACAATTTGTTGGTCGTATTAGTCACCTAAGACTAAAATATTTGCATTTGAAACAATGAAAGCAAATCGCAAATGTACTTAATAGACTGTTATAAAGAAATATTGTATATAAAGAATAGAAATAGACACAGACGAGTACACACGCAAATTTTACACGCTCTTGTTAAAGTCACTAAAATGTTGAGTTCCAGTTAAAATTTTTTAGTGAAATTGAAGACATATGTTCTTAAATAAGTGTTTCTAATTCAGACAAAATTTCAATAGTGTAGCCAATTAATTAACGATAAAAAATTATAATAATTAGAAACAGTTTTTGATCCATAAACTATAAAAGTTTAGTATTCTTATCGTGTCGGCATTTTTTTTATAACAAATGGTACCAAGTAAAAAGATACAATTTTATCAAAATAAAGTACCTATATAGTGATTAAAAGATCCAACACATAGAAAACTACGGGGTCTGTTTGGTGATTTTTGTATGGAAGACACAAATGAAATGAGTCAATCAGGGAAAGAATTAACTTCCAACGAATTATACAAACTACTAACAGCTCATTCGCAGAGACTGTGTAATGAACAGTCAGAGAGAATATCTGCAGAGATAAATAAATTGGGCTTCCAACTTGGATCAAGACTAGCAGACGCAGAAAAGAAAATAAAGTATCTTGAAGAAAGAGACCTGAAATTCGAAAGGTTCAAAAGGCGCAATAATATTATAGTATTTGGGTTGCAATCAGAAACATCAATACAAGCGGCTTTGGATAAACTGAAAGATCTTTTGTCAGTTAACCTCACCATCAATGACATAAACAGATTTAATATTATTGGTAAGAATGAAAATCAAAAAGGTCTCCTAATTGAGTTTATCCCTGGCTTGACCAAACAGTTAATATTCAAAAACGTAACGAAATTAAAGGGATCCGGCATTACGGTAGCAAATGATTTGTGCCCGCATGACCGTAAATTACAGGGAATATTGGTAAAACATTTAAAACAAGCTAAAAGAACGAATAAGCAGGCAAGACTGAGAGGTACCAGATTGGAAATTGAGGGAAAATTATATACTTGCGAGCAATTAGAAGAAGCCAATTCAAGTGAAGAAGACGAATATACAGATGTCGATGTAAATACGGATGAAGGAGACGCTTCAGAACTGCCAGCATCACAAAAAGAAAATTCAGTCAATGACTACAACCCTCAAACAAGAATTAAAGGAAAGGTCACTATTAAAAAGGATAGTCCTAAAGGTTCTAGAGAGACAAGAAAAGGAAGTACGAAATAAGGAAAAAGTTATTGCTAGTAACAGAAGGTTATTTACTTGGTACTACTACTATTAGTATATATTTTTTGTTATTACTATTATTTAAGTTTTTGATAACTATTTAAAATATTGTTTATTTGTACGGGGAGGTGTGTGGGAAAAGCGGAGTAGGGCTAGAATAATGGATCAATTTGTTAGGGATTTCTCAGTATCTGAACATAACACCATATTAGTCGGTGATGTTAAGGATATTATGACTTTAGAACACGATATTTCAAAGAAATTTTCCATAGTACATATGAATATAAGAAGTATAACAAAAAATTTTGATGAGACTGTGATGTTTTTGGAGCAGAGCGGGCACCTCTTTGATGTGATTGTATTTACAGAAACTTGGAAGATATATGACACCAATTGTTTTAAAATTGATGGATATGATATAATCTATAACGGGGGTAGTATAAATAAAAATGATGGAGTTATTGTGTATATTAAAAAATCGAACACATCTTCGTATAATTTTGATATTGTCAATATAGGGCAAAATATTCAAATTATCACGTTAAAAATTAAAAAAAAAGCAAATAATATTATTATAAATGCAATATATAGGTCTCCAGATACAAACATTGAATTATTTAATAATGATTTAAAACAATTTTTTGAACGATATACACATAAACAAAATGATATTTGCATTTTAATAGGGGATTTGAATATAAATATAAAATCAAATAAAGAACAAGCACAGGTCTATTTAAATACACTTAGTGAATATGGATATACCGCGTTAATAAATGATTTTACCAGGGTGCATGAAAACTCGAAAACGTGTATTGATCATATTTTTATAAAAAACAATAATGAATTAAACAAAAACTCATATATAATACAATATCAAATTACAGATCATTTTCCAATTGCAGCTACTATAGATCTAAATATAAACAAAAATACAAATAATTCCTCATGTGTCAAAATTAGCAAATTGGATAACAAAAAAATTGTGAATTTAATCAAATCAGAAAACTGGGATGGCATATATACTACAAATGACACAGATATGGCTTGTGAAATTTTCATAAACAAACTAAAACACATTGTAAATAAATCTACAAACGTACAAACATATAAAAATAAACATAAAAAAAGAAACCCTTGGATTTCCCAAGCTTTAATGAGTTCTGTAGAGCAAAAGCAAATATTATACAAACAATATTTAAAAAACCCTGATTCCCTTGAAATAAAAAATAGATATTTTGTATATAAGAAAAGGTTGGAAAAGCTAATAAGGGTAACTAAACAAAATTACTATAAAAATGAATTAGAAAAAAATAAAAATTCTTCGCGACAATTATGGAAAACTATAAATAATTTTACGGGGAAAGAAAAGGAAGGCACTAATATAAAGGAAATAATCTGTAACGGGGAAAGCATAACAGAAAATAAAGAAATGGCTGATAGGTTTAACAAATATTTTACTGATTTGGGGAAGAATATGGCGCAAAATTTACCTAATTTAAACATAGAACATATAAAACGAACCCATGTAAATTGCAACATATTTTTCTATCCAACGGATACAAATGAGGTATTTAAAATAATAAATAGCCTAAAATCAGGTAAGTGTCCAGGACATGATGATTTAACTGCGGAAACACTAAAAATTATTGCTCCCTATATAACAGAACCATTGTGTTTTATAGTAAATAAAATTTTGGAAACCGGAGAGTTTCCAAAAATATTAAAAATCGGAATTATTAAGCCTTTATACAAAAGCGGAGACCATAAAATGATTTCGAACTATAGGCCTTTATCACTGATTTCAAATGTAGCCAAGATTATTGAAAAAATTATTAAATTAAGAATAAACTCGTACATTAATAAATATAATCTATTATCCGAAAAACAGTTTGGTTTTCGAGAGGGAATATCAACAAATGACGCTATTGTGTATTTAGTCAACAACATCTATGAAAAATTAGATAGAAATGAACCAACGCTTTGCGTCTTCTTAGACTTGGCCAAAGCCTTCGATACCGTTAGTCACAATATACTACTAGATGTGCTCGAAGACCTCGGATTCAGAGGTACTGCTCTAAAACTTTTCAGGACGTATTTAAAGGAGAGAACTCAGTGTGTCAAAATAGATAATATTGTAAGTAATAGGAGGGTGGTGGAATACGGAGTGCCACAAGGTACGGTTTTGGGTCCCCTTCTTTTTTCTTTATACCTAAATGGATTATTTAATGTACAAATAAGCGGAAATATTTCCTCATTCGCGGACGACACCGTAATCCAGTTTACAGGAAATGACTGGGACAGTCTCAAAGACACTGCTGAAAAAGAATTAGGAACTCTAAAACGTTGGTTCGATGAAACGAAGCTCACCATAAATTTTACAAAAACCAAATTCATATCTTTCAGTTGCAATAAAATAAAATCAGCACCTTTTAACCAGCTCGTTATCAAATCACAACATAATAATTTTAACATAGCATCCACAGACTCCATAAAATATTTAGGTATCGAAATAGACAAACACTTAAAATGGAATATACATATACAGACATTAATTAGGAAATTACGGGGCATATTATTTAAATTTAGAGTACTAAAATGTATAGGACAAAAACATTTGAAAATTATGTATTATGCTTTAGTTGAATCTATTCTTCAGTATGGCATAGTTGGGTGGGGAGCAGCGTATCGGGCACATATGAGACCACTAGAAATAATTCAGAAAGGGTTTATTAGAATTATTTTGGGAAACAATCGTTTTTATTCGTCTGAAAACTTATATAGGGAGTCCAAGTTATTCGACATAAGACAAATGTTTTGTTACCGCATCTTAGTAATGCAGTACAAACACCAACTGCAACATATACAGTACTATTATGAAACTAGGAGCAAAGCAAAAGGAAAAATAAGATCTAAAACGGCATCGAAAACAATTGGTCAAAAATCTTATTCTTACTTGGCTCCGCGCCTTTTTAATACTCTCCCTGAATATATGAAAAAGATAAATAGTAAAACTATGTTTACGAGGCATGTCGGGAGGTGGTTTCTTTCGGTTCCGAGAAAATATTATTACGATCTTGTCGACTGATATGTACAATAAATAAGGTTCGTGCATTCTTAATAATTTTTGGAATTTTGATTTGTTTCTTGTATGTTCTGCTTTTCTCATATACCAATTTTGGTGGGGGACTGATTATGCATTTGTTTTTAGTTTTGGTGTTATTTTTAATATTTCAACATGTATGTTATTATTAATTTCAATGAAATTATTATGAAACTACTACTCTGTGTCTAATTCAAGATAACTTTATATTAAACATGAATATTACACCGCACACAAATCATTAAGTTGATTTCCGTGGTTGGATCTTTGTGTTTTTTTTGACCAATAATAACTACAATTGTAATTCATTAAAAAAGAAAATGTATTTTCTTATATACTTATTTCTGTATCACATTGTATTTTATGATTTGTACATGTTGGCTAAATAAACATTATTATTATTATTATTATTATAACATATTTTTTAGGTTATATTCTATCAAAGCTATAAATAACTAGTCAATATTTTTGCTATGTTTAAGAAATACGTTTTTTCTAACCTTTTTACCCCATTTACACTTTTTTCGCATGTCAATGTGGTCTAATTGTTTAGGTTAAATATTTTAGGTTAATTTTTTTTTTATTGGCCTTCTGCATCTTGGCAATTTAGCCATCATCCAGTGAATTTTTATTTACTCGCGTGAGCAGCTACATGCCGCGGGTCCGGGGCTCGAACCAACTACATACCGCTAGCGCGCTTAGCCACTAGACCACCCGCCCCGGCTATTTTAGGTTATATTTAATTAAACGCAAAAAAAAAAACTATTCAATATTTCGGATAAGTTTAAGAACTATGATTTTTTAAATTTTTGACTCCACTTTTGAACCCCTTGCCTACGCTCAATGTTAATCACCACCTATAAATATCCTGTAGTATTTTCGTACCAAATGTGGTGAAAATCCGTTAAAAAGTGGTTTTGAGTTATCACGGATACAAATTTTTTCTGACATTTTTATAGAATTTTCACGGACGCCTATGGTACATTAATTTTTGTCGTGTATTTTTAACACCAATTCAACTAGTTAATTATAAAAAAAATTTACATTTAATTTTTTTTTATTTTACCCCTTTTTCTACTGTTTACGAACGCCTATGTAAATAAAAATTTTATGCTGCATTTTTTAGGTTATCATATATCAGGGCTATATATAATTAGCCAATTTTTCTGGTATATTTGGGAAACATTTTTTTTTCGTTTTTGACCTTTTTTTAGACTATTTTCGAACCCCTGTGTGTACCAATTCTTTTATGTGACATTTTTTCGGTTATATCCTATCACAACTATGAAGAATTATTTAATATTTCTGATAAGTTTAAGAACTATGGTTTTTTAAATTTTTGAACCCTCTTTTAAACTCCTTGCGTACGCTCAATGTTAATCACCACCTATAAATATCCTGTAGTATTTTCGTACCAAATATGGTTAAAATCCGTTAAGTGGTTTTTGAGTTACCACGGATTCAAATTTTTTCTGACCCTTTTATAGAATTTTCACGGACGCCTATGGTACATTAATTTTTGTCGTGTATTTTTAACACCAATTCAACTAGTTAAATATAAAAATTTTACCCCTTTTTCTACTATTTACGAACACCTATGTAAATAAAAATTTTATGCTGCATTATTTAGGTTATCTTATATCAAAACTATATATAATTAGCCAATTTTTCTGGTATATTTGGAAAACATTTTTTTTTCGTTTTTGACCCTTTTTTTAGACTATTTTCGAACGCCTGTGTGAACCAATTCTTTTATGTAACATTTTTTAGGTTATATTCTATCACAACTATAAAAAATTATTCCATATTTCGAATAAGTTTAGGAAATATATATTTTTTATGTTTTGACCCCTTTTCCGCTATTTACGAACGCCTATGAAAGTAAGTTATTTATGACACATTTTATAGGTTATATTCTATTAAAGCTATAAATCATTAGTTAATATTTCTGCTATGTTTAAGAAGTATGTTTTTTTAAAACATTTTTTACCCCATTTTACACTATTTTCGAACGCCAATGTGGTCTAATATTTTATGTTAAATATTTTGGGTTATATTCAATTAAATGCGTAACAAATTATGCAGTATTTCGGATAAGTTTAAGAACTATGAATTTTTTTAATTTTTGAACCCTCTTTTAAACCCCTTGCCTACGCTCAATGTTTCCCAAAATCTAATCAGCTCCTTGCCATGTCCAATAGTATTTTTGTACTAAATTTGGTTAAAATCTGTCAAGCGGTTTTTGCGTTTTCGTGCATACAGACAGACAGACAGACAGACAGACAGACTGACAGACAGACAGACATTTTTTTAAAACTACTTATTTATGTATAAAATGACCAAAAACAAGTATTTCCGGTGAAATTAAAAAAAAAAAATTTTTTCATGAAACTAATACTCTCCATATATACATAATATATTACATATATGATATGGAGAGCTAAAAATCATTGGGACTGATGAAGCAAAATTTAGCAGGGAAGGCTTTTTTAATAGACGAAATTTACATTTCTTGAATCTAAGATAATTTTCGCTTTAATGTGTTTTGTTTATTAATGGATAATAAATCAGAATTTTATATTTACAAAGAAAATTTAGATGGGAGGAAATATTTGAACATATTACAGAACACCATTTAAAAATTTTTAGGAAATTTGCCTTTAAACCAATAGGGCACTTGCTGGTACCAATTGGATGGAACTCCACCTACAGAAGTGAGTAATGAACTCAATATTATGTTTGAAGATCCTTGGGGTTGCCGTTTAAGTCCGTGGAATTGGTATGCTAGCTCCACCGACTTGACTCCCATGGACTTTTTCCTGTTCGGTAAAATAAAAAGTAATGTATATAAAACATCAATTAACACACGAGTGGAGTTATTAGAAAGCTTCAGGCGTGAATTTGAGAATTTGAACAACGACGAAATTCGGCGAGCTACAACTGATGAGGTTAATAAAAGGGTACTAAAATTTTTAGAAGTGAACGGAAATCATTTTGAACATTTATTTTAGATTTTTTTGTGTAATATTTCAAATTTCATATCGCACCATACGCTTTGGGTACAAGGTCTGGTGCCTAAATAACGTAATGGGCTATTTGATAGATTTCGAAATATATCAAGGAAAATCTGTAACTCCTGACGTTGATATTGAAGACTTTGGAAAGGCGGCAGCGCCATTGGTTAAAATGATAGAACTACCAAATAATCTTAAACCCTTGCAATTCTCCTTTTTCTTCGACAATTTGTTTACCACTTTTAATTTATTGTCCTATTTACGGTTGAAAGGGTATGGAGGCACGGGGACCATTAGAGAAAACCGTTTACCTAGGAGCTGTCCCTTATAAGATAAAAAACTTCTTGTAAAACAAGAACGAGGTTATTTCCGACACGCACCATAAGTTTTAGTAGCCAAGTGGGTTGATGGCTCTGTCGTTTTAATTGCTACCAACCAACATGGCAGACGTTACTCGCAAAAACAGAAAAAGGACATACAAGTTAGTCGACCGGCTTTACTTGCTGAGTACAATAAAAAAATGGGTGGTACTGATCGAATGGACCAAAATGTTGGACTATACAAGATAGAAATAAGAAACAGGAAATGGTATTGGGCATTGTTTACATGGCTCCTTTATATCTCAATCAATAATGAATGGTGTTTATATCGAAATTCCATTAATTCTCTATGCAGTCAAATAGATTTTAGACGTGCCATTGTTCAAGTTTATTTAAAAAAATATGCGTCACCTCCAAAGGGCACTGGCAGAACTCCATCGTCATTTTCTAATGTACAAGGAGCGATTGATGAAATTAGATATAGCGGGATAGACCACGTTGTTGAAAAAATTTCAAACAACAAGAGAAGACGTTGTGCGGAAGTTCTTGTAAGAGTTCAACACGCACCCAATGCAGAAAATGTGATATAGGCTTGTGTATTGCTTGTTTTGTTTCCTACCACACAAAAAATGTTTAAAAAAAATGTTAAGGTATCTGTAATTTTTTTTTTGTACGATTTTCATTAAAAAATTTACATTTTGACTATACGTATTATTTGCTCCCAGTAGTTCCTAGCGTTACATATATTATTTAACACCTTATCCTAAAGGATCCAAAATCCTAATTGCAAAAATTAATGGTTTTTTATAAATTCGAACTATAATCATTCAAATTACACCAAACATCGGAAAAAAATAATTTGGGCACTAATGGGTTTTAAATATAACCCACACTCAAAACATGATGAGATTCAATGACAAAAAAACTGCAAACCAATGAAATTTCATACTTTCTCAAAATAATTACAAATTTATTATTATATTGGCTACACTTGTGTCGTAAATTGCATTCACGATCAACGGCAAACAAAGAACGGCAATCGCTCTCGCTCTCTCTCTCTCGAGTATTCCAAAGTTTGTGTGACGTCATGTCAAATACGAATATATTAATTTTTTTTACTTCATATACGAGACAACGTTTTTTAGGAATTCTTCAGAGTGAAACGTAAAAACTTTTAATTTTCCAAAAAAAAAAAAGAGAGATTTGTATACAAGGTAATCACAATTTAGTTTTGAATTTGTATTTACTAAGAAAATTAAAATTTTACCTACTGTGAAAATAAATATGTGTGATGTTTATAAAAATATAAGCATAAAATAATAGTAAAAATTGCTAATTTTTTGCGAAGAAGGATCATGCCGAAAAAGTTATCCTTTCACCCTAGATCAGCTGGGTGGCTTTTCTTAAAAACCAAGGACTAGAACAATTGAGAGGTGCGAGGCTAAATTAGCAGAGCGTTTAAATATTTAGCGCAATGCAACGTTTACTTTTGTTGAGGCTTCTTTCGAGGAAAACATTTTTAAAATAGTTCCCAAATCGTAAATTTTTTCAGAAAAGTAATGTCATTAGAAAAGAAAAAAGATATTTGTTCTTTTCTTATGGAAATCTACTCACCAAACCAACAACTTGCGAAGTCAAGCATGTGCTCTGCGCCAGACTTTTTTAAAGTTTCAGGACAGACATATTCCAGTACATTTTTCTCACCAAATCCACACATTACACAATATATTTCCACATGGAACCGTACAACATGTAGATACTTGCTTTTCCAACAAATGTAATTTATTCAACTTCCACAATTATATAACAAACATTAAAACATTATTATATCTAAAAAAAAATCTGCCAGAATTGTTTTTAAATGCATTCTAATATTAATATTTCTATTTTATCATCGTCACCATTTAAATTCTGTGCATCTGCATTTAATGAGTTTTAAAGAACTAATCATAACAAAGCTGTTGGCGTATGTTAACGTTTACTCTCCGAAATCGTCAGGTTGCGAGTTTAAAACTGGCTCATAGAACGTTTTTTATATTATTATTGAAATTGTACCCGGTCTGCACATATTATTACCTGACATGTTTATTAAATTCTTTTTAGCAGATAATTTATTAATATATATATATCTATACAAAAAAACACCTAATATATATTTATTTTTATAATAGTACTATTCACATGAACTAAATCTGGCACAATTCTTTAAAATGACACAAGTTGACACATTTGGAATTCGATTATGCCTATTTTACCGTCGTCACCATCTAGGTTCTGGGCATCTTTAATTAAAGACAATTTTAATAAACAATCATGTCATACGTTGGTCTATGTGTTACCGTTAAAAAATTTGAAACATTCTGATATATGCCAAATAGCTAAAAAATTATGCGAAATGTATACAAAAACTATAAAATATTAGTATTTGACGTGATAAATGTTATTGTAAAAAAACAGCAGGCCCAACGGAAAGGTACATTTAATTTGAGGCGGATGCTATTCTTTCTTTCATTAATAGAAATGTTTCGACATATTCGATTCGATTTCAATTTCTCAGCCTATATTAGAAGAAAAAAATATTACAAGCCATGCGACATATTTTAAAGGTTGAACTATTGCCTCGACTACTGCATCTGAGTCTATTGGCCGCTTGTAGAACATAAAATACTCGTATTACACAACCAGCTACTTACATTATTTGTTTTCAAATATTTTTCATGCATTTTAGATATTACGTATTTGACTCAATATTATTACACCTTAGAACATAAAATATTACCCAAAGAGCTACTATAAATGACACTAACGTTGACACTATTGGTTTTCAATAATTTTGCATTCATTTTATTTGACTTTTGGTACGAATCGAAGCCTAAAATTTGTATTTAGTATGATCGTAAATAATTTCAATTATAGTTTTAACGTTCCTTGTTGCTTGGTAGTTGGTTCTGATTTACATAGAGTAGTTCACGCTTTACTTTAATATCTGTGTCTTCTTTTTACAGTATTAAAGATGTATCATTCCGTGCAACTCTCTCCGTTTTAAAGTTGTTGACTATGTATTATTATCAAGCAAGGGTAAATGAACCTCTCTGAAATTGCATGTAAAATATAGAGCAAAGGATAAGTTTAAAGCGGTTTTAAAGCCGATAACCATGTGCACAACATAATAAGTATACTATACAGGGTGATTGTTAGTCAATGGTATATTAGACGTTTTGAGAAAATTAATCATACAATTAGGCTTGTTTAACAGAACAAGACTTAATTTCGAGATTTGTCCGTGAACCATTATACTTTCACCAGAGCTCTGTTTCTTCGACTCATGAGTCATCAGTTAATCGGTCAGTGGCTGACAGCCAAATTCTCTAAATTCTGTGGTATATATTATTTCACACGGTTTCACATCATACTATTATTTCGAAAACTTATTTGATTACTCAATTTAATCCACTCTATCATCATATCATATTGTGACATTTGTGGAGGTTTTTACCAATTTCTTATTTCACATAAAATATCCTATATACAATTATTATATTTCTGGATTCCTTATCTGCTTTTAAGTATTTTGTTTTAACAGTTGCCTATACGTATCTTTAACGGTTGTGAATAAATAATTTATTTTGGGATTTTTTCGGCCCTAAACTTGAAAATATTGGCCATTTCGACACCTGAATAGACCCACTCTTATCATTTTGATTGTAGTTGAACAATATCTTAGATAAATCATTTTTATGGAACTAATAAATAAAACTTTTAAGAAATGAAATAGTTTAGTCACATTAATATTTTGAAACTTGTTCTTAACAAAATATTAGTATGATGTCGCCACACGATTATGTTGAAAATTTATTTGATTACTCAATTTATCCACTCTTATGATCATATATTGTGATATTTGTGGAAGCTGATACCAATTTCTTATTTCAAATAAAACACCCTATATATAATTATATTTTTAGATTCCTTATCTGCTTTAAAGTACCTATTTTGTTTAAACACTTCCTATCTTTAACTGTTTTCGAATAAATATTTATTTGAATGTTTCGGCCCTAAACAGGTCTCCGGATATTCTTCGCCATTTCGGCACCTGAATATACCCACTCTTAAAATTTTGATTGTAGTTGAAAAATATCTTATACAGATCAGTGGTCGCAAACTACTCTAGTGTGATCGACTTTTCTTAAATGTGTCTTGTATATTATCTAGTATTCTAAAGGACAATCAAATATCCTTTCAAACGATATGCTGTTCCTATACCCAAATGGAAAGTTTTCAGTGATAAATGAAAGTCGAATCTCCACAAAAACAAATTTAATAGGAATTTACAAACATGTTTCGGAACTTAAACCAGTTCCATTATCAGTGGCGAAAAACTTACAAATTTTATGTTCTAGAAAATTTCCATTGAGGTCTGGAAACATATTCATCAGTTCACATGTTAGTAAAAAAAGTTTTTATAATGAACAAATCACTATTTTTATAGAAAAAAAATATTTGTTGTATACAGGGTTATTCACGCTATACGACGGAATATTGTGACAACTATTTTTTGCTAAAAGTTTTGTTCATTGGTTCGATAAAAATGATCTATCGCTACATTTTAAAAATATTGTTTCCCAAATATAAAAACTGAACTATAGTTGTGTGTTTTTAAACGGAATGTATATGAATAAATTTTTAGATTCCCCGTCCAAAATAAACCTAACGTTCATTTTATTTTGGAATTTTTTTAAAAAAAATCGATATAATTTGAATGCAAAAATTTAGACCTATTCGTTTGTTCTTTTTGAGCCAGTCTGAGCTTAAAAATAGACCCACCGTCACTTCTTACGCCCAATATAAAAAAGTCCAATACTAGCTACAGAGTGCCCAATAATATAAGTTATATGAACGTAAAGTTTAATTTTAAATATCTTTTTTATTTCAAGTGGAACACCCGATACATGATGTGAAAATTAGATGTAGAAAGTAATTATCTATCGAATATTATAATACTTTCCTATGGATAACTTTTGGCGTTTTCGTGGAAAATGCACATATTCATAATATTAGGCGAATTTTTAATTGAACCTGTTATTTTCATGTAGAGCACCCTGTATTTGATGAGGCGAAACTTAATTATCTATTAATCACTATAAGATTTTGGAAAAAGCATATACTGGTAATAATAGGAAGAATTTTTCAAAATTATAAGTCAACCATGATAATTTGATAAAACAAAATATTAAAACAATAAAATACTGAATAAATAAATTTGTGACTTAAATTAAATAACTAGATACCTATATATTGTCACACAAAAATAATATAGAAAGCATAAAAAAATTTAAATTATCTGGCAACGCCGTCCTCACCATGTCACAGATAAAATAAGAATATGAATTTAATAGGAACGGTGCCTTCACCAAGTCTCAAATTGAGAGTTAGAAAATAAGGGTAGAGCCTCCCTTAGGTCTTATAGTATTTGAAGATTCAGGTAAGCGTGCTCTACTGAGTTAAATCTTTATATAGAGTTTAAAGAAGGGTTTGAGTTTTATTACTACTACGTACATTGTACGCAAAATAATTGATTTTTTTTAGTTTTATTATAAAATTTATTTTGCCCCCTTTTCTACTATTTACGAACGCCTATGTAAACAAAATTGTTATGCTGCATGTTGTAGGTTATCCGTTAAGTGGTTTTTGAGTTATCACGGATACAAATTCTGACCCTTTTATAGAATTTTCACGGACGCCTATGGAACATTAATTTTTGTCGTGTATTTTTAACACCAATTCAACTAGTTAAATATACAATTTTTTACATTTATTTTGTTTTTATTTTACCCCTTTTTTTACTATTTACGAACGCCTATGTAACTAAAAATGTTATGCTTCATTTTTTAGGTTATCTTCTATCAAAGCTATATATAATTAGCCAATTTTTCTGGTATATTTGGGAAACACTTGTTTTTCGTTTTTGACCCTTTTTTAAGTCTATTTTCGAACGCCTGTGTGAACTAATTCTTTTATGTAACATTTTTTAGGTTATATTCTATCACAACTATAAAAAATTATTCAATATTTCGGATAAGTTTAAGAACTATGATTTTTTAAATTTTTGAACCCTCTTTTAAACCCCTTGCCTACGCTCAATGTTAATCACCACCTATAAATATCCTGTAGTATTTTCGTACCAAATGTGGTTAAAATCCGTTAAGTGGTTTTTGAGTTATCACGGATATAAAATTTTTCTGACCCTTTTATAGAATTTTCACGGACGCCTATGGAGCATTAATTTTTGTCGTGTATTTTTAACACTAATTCAACTAGTTAAATATAAAAATTTTTACATTTTAATTTTTTTTATTTTACCCTTTTTTCTACTATTTACGAACGCCTATGTAAATAAAAATTTTATGGTGCATTTTTTAGGTTATTTTATATCAAAGCTATATATAATTAGCCAATTTTTCTGGTATATTTGAGAAACGTTTTTTTTTTCGTTTTTGACCCTTTTTTTAGACTATTTTCGAACGCCTGTGTGAACCAATTCTTTTATGTAACATTTTTTAGGTTATATTCTATCACAATTATGAAAAATTATTCCATATTTCGAATAAGTTTAGGAAATATATATTTTTTATGTTTTGACTCCTTTTCCACTATTTACGAACGCCTATGAAAGTAAGTTATTCATGACACACTTTATAGGTTATATTCTATCAAAACTATAAATAACTGCTATTTTTAAGAAATACGTTTTTTTTTTAATCTTTTTTACCCCATTTTACACTATTTTCGAACGCCAATGTGGTCTAATATTTTATGTTCAATATTTTAGGTTATATTCAATTAAATGCGTAAAAAATTATGCAGTATTTCGGATAAGTTTAAGAACTATGAATTTTTTTAATTTTTGAACCCTCTTTTAAACCCTTTGCCTACGCTCAATGTTTCCCAAAATCTAATCAGCTCCTTGCCATGTCCAATAGTATTTTGTACCAAATTTGGTTAAAATCTGTTAAGCGGTTTTTGCGTTTTCGTGGATACAGACAGACAGACAGACAGACATTTTTTTAAAACTACTTATTTATGTATAAAATGACCAAAAACAAGTATTTCCGGTGAAATTAAAAAAAAATTTTTTTTCATGAAACTAATAGTCTCCATATATACATAATATATTACATATATGATATGGAGAGCTAAAAAAGGATAAGTCTCAAAAAAAATCAATAATTATTATAATTAACAATTGGTACTTACATTACAATTACCTATCATCATTGCCGACACAGTTGATTTATCTTTCACGTTAATAAAATATTTAATATTTATAATGATTTAATATAGGTACTAATAATATTAATTCGCGTTAAATAAGCTGTAAAACTTTAAGACACTACTCAACGGAGGAGATTAGTGCTTTTAGAACCCGAAGTTTACTTCGCCGAAGTTTGGAGAGAAGACCCAAAAAAAAAAAAAGAGTTTTGTGGTTAGAGATCCTGGCGGAGCATTCGGATACATATGTCCTCCAACGCGGGGAGACTTCATGGTCCGAGCTGCCAAGTGTCCAACAACTCTCTTCAAATTTATTACACCGAAGTGCAAATCAAAAATCCCCCGTAACTTCCTGTTACAACAATATTTATAACTTTACTATTTTCTACTCTCACGAATATCGACCAATCCAATTGTCTATTCTTAGCGTCGGTCGTACCGTTTTTCTAGAAAAATATTAATCAGCAATTTTCTTGTCTATTGCTATATTAGAGTCATGAACTTTTATAAGCTTTTAAAAATTACTAATCAGCGTAAAATAACTCGTTCGAGTTTAAAAAATAAAAAAAAATATTGGTAAAGATCAACTGTGCCGCATACAATAGTATATCTTATATATATATAAATTAAAATATCTTTCAAAAGTGTAAAAAGTTGTAAAGAAAAAAATTATGTTTTATTGCTTAAAATAAATTATTGCTATTTTTTGCATGTCTTTACAAAAATCGTTAAATAAAATACAATAATTTCCCAGTTTGCTGTCCTTGAACCTTGTTATGCATTTGTTCGTTGTAGCTGGAAATTCTGCCATCATATCACTGGTACTTGCGGGGAGGGAGTTTGCCATCGTTTGGTTGGAAGTTGCTGATATCTCCAATTGTTAATGTAAGGCGCCAAATTGGATGGTTCTGCTTACTCGTTATGCTTCACCATAGGCGTCCTCTTTATTGCATAGCATTGGTTGGTTACTTTGTATCGAATCGTTTAGATGTGTAGTGTGTACATCTAATCGTTCGTTTTTCACTTGCATCTATTCAGGTCGACTGAAGGAGGAACATCATTATACGAGATTTTCGTTCCCTGTGATTGTTATTTGAGGGTTCTGGAGATGTAAGATCGTCTCATCGTTGCTTGAGCGAACTTTTTTCAGTGTTAATCGTCATGACTTTTGTTCTCATTTCGTAACTCCCTTCGCCGCTTTCCTCAGTGATTTAATGATGGTTGCTGGTTGTCTTGCGGCTCATGTCGTAAAGGGCATTTGATACAGTGGATCATGCAAAAAAGATAAAAAAAAAAGTATTAATATATGCTCTTATTTAAATATCTGATTAAAAATAAAAACTGTTAAAATTAAATGATTTGATTTTCATATTAAATTAATTATTTTTAGAACTCCCGCGTGCGCATTTTTGGCACGTATATGTACTAATATGTTATCATGAGTATAACATTGTAAAGAAAAATAAGACTTAATTCTTATCTTAATGGTATTAAGTATTAAATTTCACTTTAGCGTTTGGCCAGTTCCCACATTATTTGCTACAATTTTCTTTGGAATATTATCGGGATCCCTCAGCATTCAGCATGTCGTCTGGAATTAACGATTATGCATATTTGTTGCATTTGCAGTTTTATGAATGTAACGGTTTTTTGGAAATGAAACCTCAGTTTTTTGTTGGCCTGTCGGAAAATGAATATCTTAAGGAATACTAATAGGTAATGACGATGACTTCAACGAGATCGAACAGGATGAAAATGACGACGAAGATGAATGGGGTGTACCTTGCTTGATAGAGATGTCGCGGAAACTGTGTTCCTTCCACTTCGAAAAGGGACGTATTGCCATCAAACAAACTGAAAATATCCAAAATAAAGGTAACGACAGACTGGTGCGTAGTAACGCGGATCATTGATTGACCATAGCAGGTTTATTTATCTATTTATAATTATTGTATTAAAAATGTAAAACTAAGAATATATTGTTTAAAATCGATACAATGATTTTATTACCATTGTAAACAGGGAAAAAAAAAACTCTTATCTAGTAGGTAAATTTCGTAACATTAACTGTTGAATTTGTCAAAGTATGTTTTTTGGTATGTGTTATTATAAAATTGCTTTGTATATTATTATTATATATTCTCTTTGTAATATATATAGAATGTCTAGAGAGAGTCTATTACATACACTTACGTCTATCGATTTTACGAGCAGAATAATGCTCGGTGTGGCTTGTCAAGCTGTCAGAAATCGTTTCCTTTGTGCAACCAACATAGGCTCGTCACTATACCCTTGTATTAAACATATTCTGTTGTATAATACCTACAATGTGGATAAATTTTCTACATGAGGTTAACGTTATTACTTAGTAGAAAAACAATATATAAGATAGAAATGTGTTTTCATAAAACGTATCTGGAAAGATGAAAGAGAATTAAATTATTTTTGTTCTTTTATCAAACACATGTTTAAAAGAAATCGGTAGTGTCGCCCCAAAACTTTCCAGACAGGATAGCGTAACGGAACAGAATTCCAATAATAATTATTATTATAATTGTATTATTTTTTTATTATTTCCAATCAACTAACCTAACAAACTAACTACTTTATTCAAAAATTAGAAATAAAAAAGTTGGCAAGGAAAGGGTTTTGTGGCGAATTTTTATTTTATTTAATTATAAGTATTAAAGTTCAACAATAGTCAGGCAAGATTCATAAATAAATATTAGAGATTCCACGATCTTTTTGCAAACTACGTGTGAGAACAATTAAGTTGACTTCGCGATGGCCGCCAACTTACAGTGGAGAAGGGGGTGTGATATGTGATGAGAAATAGAGGGCGCCACACGATTTATTTCTGTGGGTTACCAAAAATTACACCCTATCATAGGTGATATGGCTTAAGAGCCGTGAAAATGAAACAGAGCAGTATCCACCTCACAAACTAAGGGAACTCTACAAATATTTATGGGGTCGTCACTAATTATTCGGCGTGCTGCCACTTCAGTGCCAAATAAAACACTTCATATAAATTTAAACATATAATTATAATTGGTGATTTCAAGTCGATGCATAAATAACGGAAGAATTCAACAAGTTAATAACGGTAAGTATTCAACAAGTTAATAACGGTAATCATTCAACAAGTTAATAACGGTAATTATTCAACAAGTTAACAACGGTAATCCGTTATCAAATAAACGCAGCTTAATTACAATGTAAGAGATAAATAACGTTCAGTGAAATAATGCGTAATCGCTTACAGTATACAAGTTACTGCGTTTCAGAAATGAACCGTAATAAGATAGTGATAATGATGATAATGTGACAGCATTTACTATACTATAGTCAGACATTTCACCTATAATTACGGACGCCCCTGAATTCCCGACGTGCGCACGAAGAGCTCACAGCAGAGTTACAACGCCTCGTTATAACTTAAAGTTAAATGATTGAGTATTTAGTACGCAGGTACAAAATAAATACAACTGATCCTACGTACAAGAACACAATGGTCTATACAGAAAAAAAAAACTTGGCTTATCCAAATAAAAAATATTATTTAGAGGTGATTTTGCTAGTTTTCGCAAAATTTTTGTTAAAGTAATAAATGTAGTTATCAAGTATGAGTAACTACATTATCTAAAACCGACAATTTTTCCTGCTAAGCTGATATCTTCTCATCTAAACGAGACTTGTATGTGCATTAGTTAAATAAGATTTCAAATTGTGAACCTATATAAAATTTTATTTGCGCTAAATGAGTTCGGTAATCTGCTTGAATTAGGTATTGTACACCTCCAGATTTTCATACGTACCCACTTAGGTGTAGCTATTATTATTAAAAGAATATTTACTGAGGTAATTAGGTAGGTACCTATACGTACCTAACTATACTCAAAAATCGTGTTATGAAACCCAAAACTAAATTAGTTCTAATAGGAACATATACCTACCTACCTATAAATTATATTTATCTGCTTTAGTATATTAATGTACCTAGGTATGTGCATTATATATATTTAAGTATAAATAAGATTTTAACAACTAAGTACATAGCTAAAATAGGCACTGATTTAATTAAATCTGTGTAATAGGTATATTTTACCTAATACTTTTCATTTACGAAATTTCTATCCTCCAAAATATCTAATTATTTTATCTGACACAGATAGGTACCTATAGTTGTCTACAAAAGCCGTCGTTCTATTTCAGCCAACGGTTATTCCCGGTTCTACCTAATGTGTTTGTCCCCGCTGCTAGTCCACGTACCTAAAACCCTTTGAAGAAGCGGGTGCCGACAATAACATCTTCTATGTGTACCTAGCGCGTCTCGCTTGGTGTAGAGGGAAGGGGTTTCATTTTGGTATTTTTTGATTAGAGTCTTGGCGTCGCTCTAACTAGGCTTTAGTTATTTTGCGTTTTGTGTTCTAATCTGAAGATATTTCAATTTCAAAATTTGATCTATTGATAGTATATACCTAGGTATTGATCTCCCAATTTCTACAAGTGGTGAGGACGGACTATACAGATACAGTAACAGATATTAACCAATGTGCATCCAACATAATTAAGTGTTAGTTTGGCGTGTTGAGTTTTGTTAAATATATATTATTAATATCTATGGAGGAAACAAAAGAAATATTAATTAGCTGGAATCTGGGGGAGCTCGTTGATACTTTTATCGGTAAGTAAATTATAATAATTAGGTATTATTTAATTATTTATTTTTATAATTTTACGACCAATGCAAACAATCTTATTTCATGGCAATATCAGATATAATCTTTGGCAATAGATACCTATCTAGATACGTATTATTTAGTAGGTACTTAATCCTAATTTAAAATACTTTTTCTAATTTAATGAATCTTAAGGCGGGTTTAGCCAACTAATAATGGATAGTGCATAATGCATAAAGAATAATGCTTAATACATAGTGCATAATCGATAATTCACAACAAAATATAGGTGTTTATACAACTCATAACTTTTATGCATAAAGCGAAAGGTGACAATTGACTAGACAGCAGGTTAACCTATTACCATTGTCTTTAAAGATAATGCTTTTCCTTTGCGTTGGACTTGTTTATGTTTTAATAGCTTTCAAATTAAAAATTCTGTTAATTATCACATTTTCAATTATTATTTAGTTTATTTTGTAAATTGAGGTTATGTAAGTGTTTATAATTTATTTGCGGCGCATGCGTAGTGATATTTTTTGCATAATTTAGTGCATAAAGTTGAAAGTTCCCAACCTTGTGCATTATGCATTATCAACGAAAATTATGAATTATACACTATTCGTTGTATAAACAGGTGCATGTAAGTGCCATGTTTTAAAAATTATCCATTATGCACTAAAATTATGCATTATGCATTATTAGTTGGCTAAACCCGCCTTTAATATGGTATTCCTCCATTTACAGCAACTAAAGAATAGTTTAGATGGGTTCACGATAATATATTTAATTTGCCAGGGACGGATTAATTTTTAGCAAATTAATGCAGTTTTTCAAAAGAAGTTACATAAATATTTTAGCTAGGTATGACTTTTTTTCTTTCTTTTGTAAAGGTATGTATTGATTTGTTTATCATTTTACCAATGTCTGTGAGTTAGGATTTGTGGATTGGAATTATCTTATCATTCCTTGTACGTACCGGTAGAATCTGTTATTTTACTTAGTTTCCTCATAAGGAATCTAAAGTTTCTTTGATAATTTTTTTTTGTTTCAGCGTCATTGTTTTTCGGAAAAACTCGATTTTTTTTAAAATAACCAATACATTTTAGGTTTATTTGTCCCCAAATTAGATAACTACCTAGTACCTAGTTAGTAGATCTTGAAATGTATAATATTTATAGTAGAAAATGAATTAGGTATAAACTATATTTTACCGTATTTTTTTTAAGAAAATGCAATTTTTTTGCGATTTTAGTTTTTATTGATTTCTGACATTATTTTTACAGATATAAAAAAAACTTAAAAGCTCTCATTGTTACTTTTTTATGAGAACAATATAGCGTTTACAAATATTCATTACGACATTTCGTTTTTGAAAAACCATCAACTTGGATTTTTTTAAATACGGCCCAGGATTTTTTATTGTTAAATTTAAAGCCATTTTCAAAACAAAAATAGATGTAACGGAATGGTTTCAACAAGTTTTCAGTATTTTTAGCTGTTATTTAAACTTCAAGAAAAATCGCCATAGTTTGGCATTTATTTTGCGTAAAAGATTCATCTGAGAAAGGCGTTTTTTTAATAATATCAAAAAGCACAAAAATTTTAACTAAATTTAAAAAACTGCGTACAGAATAAAATGTGCTGACAGAAATAAATTGGCAAATAATAATAAATAATTTTGATTAACGTCGAAAGAATTTCTTTGCAAAAATTACTAATTAGGTATATACTCTGCATTCAGTCAGTTAAGTCCCAAACTATGGCGATTTTTCTTGAATAAGTTTAAATAACAACTAAAAATACTGAAAACTTGTTTAAACCACCTATTTTTGAATTGAAAATGGCTTTAAATTTAACAATAGAAAATCAAGGGCCGTATTTAAAAAATCGAAGTTGATGGTTTTTCGAAAACGAAACGTCGAGTCTCCTCAAAAAGTAACAATGAGAAAGTGCTTTTCATTTTTTATATATATATCTGTAAAAATAATGTCTGAAATCAATAAAAACTAATATCGCAAAAAATTGATTTTTAAGAAATTCTCGAAAACTGCTAAATTTACTTTACTTTTGAAAACACCATTTAAAAGGTGTTTAAATTGTACAACTTTTCTCTAAGTTAACCGACATTGTCACTCCGACCGCTTCCAACATCAACCAACCCTAGTTGTTTATGTGCTGAGCAATATTCTCAGGAATTCCGGCAAAGGATTCAGCCGCATTATACCTACCCACTTTAACATGTGTAGATTGAAGTTTGACTATATATACCTAGCTTATATTATACCTAATACAAGATTTTCAGTAGGCTTAAGTTTATTTTAAAAAAATAAATAAATAAGAGTCGCACTAAAAAACTGATGGTGGTTCAGATAAAAAAACGTAAGCACCACAGGGACCCCCAAATCTTTCTACCCCTTCTAGAAAAAAATACTAGAAGAGAGAGACAAACACTATTTGTCATTTAAATAAAAATATATTGTATGTTAGCAAAGTTTATTAGTTATTTTAGTAATGTAGAAAAATTTACTGGATAGACATTAATCGAGTATCATCACTAAAATAACTAGTAAACTTTGCTGGCATACAATATACTTGTATTTAAATGACAAATAGTGTTTGTCTCTCCCAGACAAGGAGCATATGTAGACTATTCAAGAATATTATCTAAATGACATAAGGTCTATCCAGTAAATTTTTCTACATTACTAAAATAACTAATAAACTTTGCTGGCATATAATATATTTTTATTTAAATGACAAAAAGTGTTTGTCTCTTTTAGACAAGAAGCATATGTAAACTATTCAAGAATATTATCTAAATGACATAATGTCTATCCAGTAACTTTTTCTAGAAGGGGTAGACAAGGTTTTGGCTGTCCCTGTGGTGCTTACGTTTTTTATCTATCTGAACCAAGATTTTTTTTTCTGTGTATAAATGTCGTGGACACGAAGGCTGAAGGCCAGATTAAATATTTAAAATGTTAAAAATAGAGGAACTGATCTGAATATGGGCCGGGCACTTAATATGGGCTGCAAAACTAGTAGTGCTATCTACTAATCAGTATGTATTTTACCGGCTCCCGGCGTGATCCTTCCCATTAACCGGTTGCGACTGATGTGTTTTGCTGGTTCCCGTAACTTCTTTACTTACGTTTAATTATCCAATTTTTTATATTTATTGACATTATTTTATACTGGGTGTGATAGGGGGATAGTTTAGCATTGCATTCCAGCATCCAATGTAATTCTAAATATTTAAATGTTTTTCTTAACTTATAATTTAATTGCTAGTTGTGCTTAGTGCAATATGGGCCCCTTGCGTGTGTTGACTATGTGTGGCCCATATTCGGAGCAAACCATTCGGTATATAGATTTTTTTACAGGTTATGTCCTCGACAAGCACAGATCGACAATTGGTCCGAAAAAATAGACGTTTTTATTCATTTGTCGCTTAAAATTAAAGCTCTTTGTAACATTTTTTTTGGGGCTCATATTTCATACAGTCTGGCCAAATTGCATTAATGTGCATGATTTTTTATTTTTTGTATATAACTGGATTACAAGTTTTTGAGAAAAAATAATGTTATAGTTTCATTACCATATCTTTTCTACACACATTAACATTTTTACACACCATCTGAAAGAAAAATTCCAAAAGTTATTTAAAAAAAAACAAAATGGGGGCCCATATTAGGGCCGGTTCCTCTATCACTAAAAAGGCTGAAGGTCATTATGGACATCACCAATATGGAAATCATTTAAAACACTAAGTAACTAAACTTTTATAACTACAACATTCTTATCCTGAAGGCCGTGATATATACAAAATACGACTTACAGTCTGGCAGCACCCTGACAAACCTTCATTAGGCAACATCTTTGTCTCGGTTCCGAGCCCAAAAACCTTACCGGAAGAAAATCCATTGATTAATAATACCAATACTAGTACCATGTCGACAACACAATAGCTAGGTATGATGCAGTAATCACGGCCAATGACCCTGGCGTAACGTAACGGGGATGGACTGGTAGAACCAAATGAGGTAGGTACTAGAAAAACCCTAAAAGCAAAAGCTTTTAGTGATAAAACCTAAGTTTCTTGACAAATTAAATTACTGATCTCTTCGCGAGGGTTTTCTTGATCAGTAGATTGATCGAAAGTTACTCTCGGTTGGTAGTAGAGAGAATTACCATAAAGGGCTAAAAGAAATGTAACGTAAGTAACGTGAAAATTGGTATGAAAATCTGACTACTCACGTGGTGGTGAAGACTTATGTATTCCTACTCTCTGAACAGACGGGAACTCCAAACTCACAATCAAAATCAGTCTCTCCAACGTCCCAATGCCGTAACGGCTCTAAATACTCCCAACTTTGGGTTAAAAATTATTACCAAATAATTTTTATATTAATAGCACAAATTGGCCGTCCTGCTAAAAAAATTCAACAACAACAAAAATGCGCAGGATGACGGAAGGACAGTGGTACCGCCCGTCTTAACCAATCAGACGCAAACACACGAACAATTTCTCATCCAAGCCGAGATGGACTTCCACCAAAGGTCACAATCTTCGTTCGTCGAACGTGCAAAAACTATACCCAAACAATACGTACAATGTAAATTATTAATTACCAAACCCTAATCGCAAACATGTATATGAAAAGTTTTACTTGCTTTAATGTATGAATTACGTGGTATAACATTGTAATTCCACAACAACCAAGAGTTAGCGACAATGGGATTAACCTGTTGCAAAAATTCGCAATACGTCACGATACCACCTGGCAAATGACAATTGTGTATGTGAACCCGACTTCGCGATTGACGGATGTATTATTGTTTAATTAAAAATATTAAGTATTCACAAATAAATATGCAATAATTAGGTGTAATAAGTATGGAAAACACAATTAATGGTAAGTAGAAATCAGGTAGGTATTCGATCATACAGTTGCTACGTATATTTCCATATCTTACAACAATCCGGTATTGTTGTTTGTTATGTATAACAAACTCGTTGATCACAGCTAGTACAATTAAGTTTGAGGGCTAAAAAGGTATCGGTAACATACGATACAAATCAGAAAAGCTTCCCTAGGCTACACAATCAAAATATTATGTGGATTAAAGCAGTAATCAGCTCAAAAAGCAAGACTACTCAGAAGGACTACTCAAGTGTGGACATACTCAACACAAGTAACAGGTAGGGTATAAAATAAGTAAAGTAAACATTCTACTTTCTCCACAGGTATATTCATGAAGATAAGTTCAGTAATTATCACACAAAATAGGGGCAAAAGCAAGCGCAAGCAGAGGTTTGATAAAGGGGTCACAAAAGCCTTGAAGGACACAGCCAAAACTACCTAAGCGACTAAAAACAAGCGAGGGTATAGCCAAGGACATCCTCACTCGGTAAGTACCTACTAAATATTTACAATTACTATAAAATTATGCTAAAACAGTCCCGCATATTTCACGATATTGACAGTGATGAATTAGGGCTAAAAATCATAACACACAAGTGGCAAATGGGGTAAAATACTGTAACAATGAACTGTGTATAAGTTTAATAAAGTTGGGTTCAAAACAGGTACTAAAATGTGTTTTACTTTGCCAAATAGAACGGTAGACACTTAGTTAGGGATAAGTACTTAATGTTCCCTATGTAAACGGTGTTTAAACGGTAATAGGTGGTAGGGATTAAGCCAATAGCAAAGATTAATCTACACAATAGATAGTCAGCCCAATGCATTAAAATGAGAACATCTCTAAGTATGCCAGCCACTACGTGGCGTAGACTAGCGTGTAAAGCATAGAGCAGTATTGTCACAGCCAGAAACCGTTTTGTAGTTTATTAATATCAGAAACAAAACGCAACGTATAACAATTATTTACATCATTTGCAACAGTTATGCACCGACAATGCTGTATTGTCAGAGAGAGAGATTGATGAAATTCTGTATTAATCTGGAGGGGATACGTAGGGAGGGTAGAAAAAAAAACAAGCGAATGTGGTGTGTGTCGTGCTGTTGCCGATTCGTCGGTAAAAGAAACACACAGGGTGATTTATTGCAAGTACAGTATTGAAATAAAAGCCTTATCTCTATGAATTAAATTTAATATAATAATATTTAATCCATGTCATACATGTTTCAAGACTAGACCAGTCCCATGATCAGTGGCGAACAATCATTAAATGAAAAGCTTTTAGATAGAAACATACTTCTGGCTCCATTGTAATAATTTGTTGATGTAAGTATATAAAAAAATCTAAATATCTAAAAGCTAAAAGCTTTTGATTTAATTATTGCTCGCCACTGTTTATGGGACTGGTCTAGTCTTGAAACATGTTGTATGGCATGGATTAATGATTATTAGGTATATTAAATTTATTTCGTGGATATTAGACTTTTATACCAATACCGAAATCAAGTAGGTATTAATGTACATTATTCTTTGTCAAAATTATAACTCCACTTAAGAATTGACTAGATACTTTTTCAATTTATTACATATATTTTAAATATTTCACGTAGACAATGTGGCAAAGATGTAACAAGATTGTTGTAGATCTTATAATACCTATAATAAAAAAATTATCAGTGCTACCTATATTATATTAGGTATACATATTATGGTTGTTTTCATACCTACTGATTTTGTTTTGAAGAGAATTACCTAATATATTAAATTAAATTTAATCTTTGGCTGCGTAGTTATTTTTTTTGTGAATATTTTTTAACTTATTTTGTGTTTTTCTAATTTTAGACTAATTATATTATTTTGTGTTGTGTTTTTTTTTTATTTGAGAAACTTCCTAGTTAGTGACTAAATAATTTTTGTGTTTTGTGAAAATGGAAAGAAACAATTCGAAATTAAGTCGTAACCAATGTGCTTTTCGAAATTGTAACAACAGTTACAGAAACAATCGAGAGGTACATTTCTTTCGATTTCCTAAAGAAGAAGATCGATGCAGAAAATGAGTTATAAATTCAGGTATAAGTTCCACTTTATAGGTTTAGGTACTTAAATTTTACTTCTTTTTAATGTTTCTTCGGGTAAATAATAAGTTCGGTAGGAATAGGGCTTTGGGTATCAAACAAAAAAGATAGAAAATAGAAATTTGACATAGGGGTAGTTCTAAGCATTTACAAGTTTGTGACGTGTAGCGATTTTCGATGCCGCCCCCGGAGGTATACATGAGGGCGGCGCAATGCCGTTTTAAATATCTCGTTTCGCTTTCTTGGAAAATAAAAAATTATAACTGATAACTGACACTTAGTACTTAACCCATTAATCCCCAACGTTGCGTAAACGAAACATTTTTTAAATTTTTTTTTCCAATGTGCCAGTAAAAAAAATACTTTTTTGTTGCTACAATTTTTTCAAAATACAACAAAGACTTTACGTTTTAAGAAATATGTCGACAGAGTTAAGATATTTATTTTGTGCGAATTTATGAACTCGCAACATTTTGAGATTTATCATTTCATATATTCGTCAATCTATTTGTCTGACACAGAAACGGATGAGATATTTCAAATTATGGATTTAGATTCCCATGATCTTTAGTAAAAAGGGCGTTATATGATATTTTACAAAACATGTATAGTTTTTGCATATCGGATCATTTTTCCTAATGTTGCGTATACGCAACGTTGGGAATTCCGGTAAGAAGGCGCCATAATGTCGCGCCCTTCGCTGACCCACAATTAGGTAGCATTTATTTTGTTTCTTATATAATTTGTGTGTGATTCTTCTTAGTGAGTGTCAACAAAGATACTAAGTTATAATTATTGTGATTTAAAATTATATTATATATAAAATATAAAGTGAAGCTCTGGAAAATATTGACTTGAAGTAAGTGATAATTATGGTTCTGTTTGTTAATTTTTTTTTAAATAATTTGTTTGGTTATAATGATGTCTTGGAAAAACAGAATGCCTTAGTTATCTGCTGAGCTTTTAGCTATATTGGAGGAGGATGAGGATTTACTGCAGACTGATACCGTGGATGCAGTATATATTCCGCCACCCGTAGATGCACTTACAGACGAAGAGGAGCTTGACGAAAATATATGTGAAAACGTTGAAGATTTATCAGATGTTGCGGGGACCTACGAAATACACGCAAATTTGCCTGATACTTCTGAAGCCTTAGATGATGAATCTTTACCGTCAAATTCAAAAAAAGCAAAACTATGTGCAAAAAATATAAAAATGAAGTCGAAGAAAACTCTACCGAAGTGGAGAAAAGAGACCCCAATATATACAACAGGACCACATAATGAAGAAAATAATATCTTGGAACAAATTGAAAACAGAGTTTGTGGAAAAAGCCCTTTTGAAGTTTTTTCCTTGTACTTCAGTGACGAAGTTTGGGAAAAAATCATATATTATACTCGTAGAAGAAAATATGCTCACGACAATAATAGGCATTCATTTGATATTGATAAAACAAGCCTAAAGCGATTTTTCGGCATACTCATTTTTTCGGGATACCATACGGTTACCAGCTACAAAACTCTATTGGTCAAAAGACAACAAAGCAAGAAGAAGATGCTGACAGTGTAAAAACAACACAATATACATGTGTGCTAAATTTAAGGTGCATCTTCACACAAACTGTTTTGAAATATTTCACACTAAGTAGTAGTAGTATTTGTTTACCGTAAATCCCAATGTTGCGTATACGCAACATTTTTTTGTAAGAAAACTAAAAACTTGTATTTTTTTTAACCTGATAAACAGTTATTTGGACATAGGTTTAATAATAAAATAAACTAAAATCACCGAAATTGTTTGATTTTCCAAGCTTGGGAATTAATGGGTTAATACGTGGGCGTAAGAGGTAAGCTCACTTCACAGGTTCTCGGCCTTTTAACAGAAAAACTGACTTTTTGGACAAATTAGACATGGAACATCATATCATAACCATATTTTGTGTAACACATGTAGTTTTCGATATACAAGATCGATTTAAACACTTTTTGGACCCCTCTCGAAAAATTATTTTTTTTTGTTTCTGTAGTTAGTCAACGCCTTAAATTTATGTCAACATTAACCCTTATTTACAAATATTTCAAAAACTACTGCACCTAGGCAACCCGTATGTCATTTTTCTTGTCCTTTAGAGCGGCATTTATATATGTTAAAATATACAGAGTGTCGCATCAAGAAAAAGCAGGTTTGGTCCGCTGCGCGTTTGTGAACTACCCTATGTAATTAAAAACATTTTTGGTTGTAGATCTCTTCAGGTCCTAAAATTTTTTAAAGGATTTTTTTGTCTATCGCTTATAGATTGAGCTAGCTATCTTCCGCCCACACACTAATGGGCCACCCTGTATATTATATAACGCTTAATAGCTGTATATCTAGAAATATCAAATATCGAGAGCGTTATAGAAAGATTTAATGTAATGAGGTTAGTTTTTAAAATGATATAAATCTAAGTATATAGGTTAAAAAAAAAATTTCATAGGTTTCCACATTGTTTGTTTTGTTTATTAAGGCATCAAAACGGAAATTTTAATTGAATCTACTTAGAAGTTTGGTATATTAAAGACTAATAACATAATCGCGTAAGTTAACCCTATACCAAAATTACAGGGTGTGCAAAAATCCCCATAACAATAAATTTTTTAATAACGCTCTCGATCTTTGATATTTCTAAAAATAAAACTTTGTAAAAAGATGTACTAGTTTTATCAGAATACTATCTTAAACTTACTAAGTACTTATGTAAATAATATATTATTTTTTTTTCATTAATTGGTCGTGTTGATTTATACATAGGTGAAAGCATTAAGCTATGAAATATGCTAATGTGTTCTTTTGTTATTTAGGAGACGCGGAGCTTCTACATTTATCGCCTGAAAAACTATACGAAAGAAAACGCGTGTGCAGTGTACATTTTGTCGAAAACGATTTTGTAAATCCGCAAAAAAGAAATAGACTTAATTACTTCGCGGTTCCGCAAAACTATAAAGAGACACTAGACTTGACTGAATCTTTAGTAGTTGTCCCACCATTGAAGACATATAGTAATTCAAAAATAAATAATTCGCCACGTGATTCTTCAATGGTAGCTGTTGAGCTAAGTAGTTCAAACCAAACAACACACATGTCGCCACAACGGAACACATACTTGGAAGCCATTTCAGATATGCCTACACCATCTCCAAGAACTAAAATGTTACGACGACGACGTGTTCTTTTTCCGAAAATTTCGACAAATTCCTCTGTATCACAATTTAAAAATCTTCTTTCCATACAAAAACGTCAATTGCGTAAGAAAAATTTGACGATTGCAAAACTGAGGCAACAGTTACGCATGCAAAGCAAAATGCGTGAAAGAAAAACAAGTGTTGATATGTTTAGTCTCAAATCAAAATATGCCGAAGCACTTGTTAATATGCAGATACACCACAAACCTGGTCGTCCCTGGACAGAAACTGAAAAGGACTTGAGTCTTTTGTCCTATTATAAATCCCCAAGCGCCTATAAATATTGGCGAAACAATTTAAAAATCTCTATGCCCAGTGTGTCCACTATTCGAGCCTGGATTAGTGACATTCCGTGCCTAGCTGGTTTTAATGAGGGTATTATTGAAGAACTTAAACGAAAAGTATCTACCATGGAAGAAAATGAAAAATATTGCACTCTAATTTTTGACGAAATTTCTATAAAAAAATACCTTCAATATTCGGCAAAATATGATAAAATCGAAGGTTTTCATGACCACGGTGGGAACACAAGGAAAAACATGTTTGGTAGTCAAACAATGCTTTTTTTGTTACGAGGAATATACAAAAATTGGAAATATCCGCTAGCATATTTTGTTTCTGCAACGGCAATGTCGGGCAAAGATCTTAGGCCTAATTTAGAAAATGCGTTAACAATTCTTTTAGATATTGGCCTAAAAGTTGTAGCCGTCGTTTGCGATCAAGGCAAAAACAACCAATCCGCAATGAAAGCTCTAGGGGTGACCAGAGATAAGCCGTTTTTTTATATTGGCCAATCAAAAATATTTTCAATATACGATGCTTTACATTTGATAAAAAATTTTAGAAATAATTTTCTGCATAACAGGTATTTGTTTAAAAACAATTTAGTAAATTTTGATGACATAAGAAACGCATATAGGATTGACCAAAATAGTACTTCAAGCAGAAGTATGATTAAAATTAGTGAAGCCCATCTTAACCCAGATAATTTCCAAAAAATGAGTTGTAAATTGGCTACTCAAGTATTTAGCAATTCTGTCGCCGCAGCTATAAGAACTGCAGTTAGTACTAATGAATTAGTGTCGCCGACTGCATTGCATACCGCAGATTTTATTCAATTTGTTAATAATTTATTTGACACGTTAAATAGTAAAGAGCTCTTCGCGAAGAACCCATATGCTTCTGCCCTTTATAATGAAAGACCCATAATACAAGAAACTATGGAAGGCGCTATTGAAGTAGTGCTGACGTTAGCAAAAGAAGGCAAAGTTGGAGTGTATAGTAGACCTGATTGCTTCGATGGGATGATACAATCTTTAAAAGCAGTTCTTGGGATTTATGAAGAAAATAAAAAATTTGGGTTTCACTACTTATTGACCAATAGATTAAACCAAGATCCAATAGAAAATAAATTCTCTTCATTTAGGCAACGTGGTGGTTATAATCCTAATCCCACAGTAAGAACGTTTCGAACTACATTTCGTTTATCGCTTAAGGTAAATCTTTTAAAACCTACAAATATTTCATCGAATTGTGAAGACGATGAAGAAAGTACTACTCGTATATGTCCGTCATCTGATGTGATGGCTCCGTTTCAGCTTGCACAAGTTGAAGTCCGTACTATGCCAGATACATCATCACCGGCACCTTCTAGTATTTCAGTGAGTTGTGGCTCTGAAGTACCAAAAAGAACAAAAGTTACTTTACAGGATTGTTCTGACACTTACTTTGCAGGCTATTTAATCAATAAAACATTAAATAAATTTAATAATTGCACAAATTGTGCAACTCACCTAATTGATGCGTCAAACATACTTGGGGATAAAAATCAATTATTAATTTTAAACAAGACATATCGTAATGTGTCAACTGGCTTGAAAAAACCAGTCCCTCGGTTAGTAGTTTTTGTGAAAAAATGTTTAGTTTACATACATAAAGTTTTAAATAATAGTCCACACAGAAATAATCTTTCTCAATATATAAAAGAAAAAATTTTAAGAAATTTTATTGCGATATTTCCCCCAGCATGTGAACATCATACCGCATATTTTATTGATTTAATGATTCGGACAAAAATATATAAGGAATGTATATGGAGAACATCTTTTTCAAAAAAAACTATTAGAAGAAAACGAAAGGTAGATATTCTACAAAATTTGTAATATTTCTGCATTTTGTTTTTAAATTCATTTTTTGTCTTTAACGATCAATACATCTTTTAATGATATTTAGCATTCTCTAAATATTTACAAACGAGTCTTTGTGTTTTTTTCAATTTAGAGTAATATGTATTTTGAACTTTCCGATGGAAATTATTGGTTACTTCCCGGACCCAGGGAAAGTATTTCTAAAATATATGACCCGCGTAACGAAACAGAAATTTAATTTATTCCAATAAACTAACCTAACAAACTAACTACTTTATTCAAAAATTAGAAATTAAAAAAATAGGTCTAGGCAAGTGTCAAAACAAAACACTCCAAAATGTATGGGGAATCTAAAAATATAATAATATAGATAAAATTGGTATCAACTTCCGGTATTACCGGACGTCGCACAATTATAACAATATTTTATAGACTGATAATTAGATGACTAACTAACATTTTGAAAACAATTTTTTCCAAAACTTCTAATGTACCAACGACCAGTAATCACCCTATCTGTCCTATGTAAAATAAAAATTTGTCGTTTATTATTTAAACTATCTGTGTTATCCAATAAATTATTCTTACTGAAAAATTTTTCTTATAATATTTTGGCTATACTTATAGCCTGCGAAATAATTGTCAGCACGCAGTCTTACAAAGTAATCTTAAAAGAATGAGGTTGAATCTCTAAATGTTTCGCACTAAAACTACTACTGCAGTAGGAGTTGAATTTGAGGTTGCAATAATTGATCTGAGTGTTATGAGGTCATTGCTGCTTCACAATTGGAAGATGATAGTGGTTTTAAAAGATTTGCTACTCTTCAAGATATTCGAAATGGTGATCTGAAATGTATAGCAGTTGGATTACCATTGTATCCATCTCTAATATATATAATATATGTAAACTTATTTTCGATTGGATATTGGTTAAGTCATTAAAATTTGTAGCCCAATTTTTCTTAATCCTCATACAAACACAAAATTGATTCCATCTTCCATTTTTTTTAGTAGATTTTCGAAGTAATTGCACAAGTGCATCAAAATTACCGATAATTTTACATGACAGCGTTTGAATGTAGTTTTTCCAAGACAACACGCTCGAATGCAAAATTATCTGGTTATTTTGATGCACGAGTGTAATTCGGGGGAATATTTCCCGAATACTGTCGCCACACGTATTGTCTGTTGTGTTTGGTGTTCTTTGGTTCGCTTTCCATCACTTTATTTTCTATAATTCCCAATGAATCACATCCGAATCGAGACATTTTAAAAAATATTTTTTGACTTTACTTGTCAAACTGATTTTATTATTAATTATCATGGATTCACAATGAGATTACCGTGGATACGTAAACAATGCAATCAAAGATTAATCTTTGATGCAATTATCGCAGTGCTCTTTCGGTTTCTACAGTGCAGTTACCGCTGTAATCAATCGATAATTGCACTGCTCTCATAGGATTTTTTACACATGAGGGAAATATTCAAAAAAATCAGTTGTGTCGCCCCAAAACTTTCTCGACAAGATATAATGTAATCAAAAATATAGGCATGACCTGCGTAACGAAACAGAATTTTAATAATTATTATTATTATAATTGTATTATATTAATTATTTCCAATAAACTAATGTAACAAACTAACTACTTTATTAAAAAATTAGAAAACAAAATATTGGCAGAACTGGGACTCGAACCCATGACGGTGCCTAATAATAATAATAATAATAATAAGGTACACACAGCTTAAAGTAGGAACCGTTACTTGCCGAGTTTTATTTAGAGGCAACTTTCTGCAAAAGTGTTCACTTTAGACCCATAAAATGATATTACTTTTATAAGGAAAAAATTTACAGGGAATAGAACATACGAAAGGATTTTTGCTATATAATTCTTTACTATTTAGGGTATCAAATAAATTATTGATAAATTCCACGTAATTTGCTGTGTCTGATGCAGTTTCCGATTCGAACTCGGAGTATAAAGTGTGGAAACCCCTGTATATCCGAAAATAATCGTTATTTTGAAAAAATGTTTAAAGAAAAGTTATTGGGTATAATTTCTGGCACAACCTCCTGATGTTCAATTTTTTATAGCGTTAACAGCTTTGTTGCTATGGCAACCAACTTTGTTTTTTTAAATGACATGGTATATTTTTCTTTTCATTTTTAGGTAGACAATTTATTTCTGGATACGACGATCTTAAATTTTTATAGGGTTACATTGGAAAATAATTGAGGAAAACTGTTTTATAAAACAATCATGTTCTTCGTTTACAGTTCATTAAAACTAAATTTTTATAAGACTTGCCATGGAAAACATTGTAGCTGTCAATTGAAAATACTTGTAAAATAAAATACGAACAAATAAAAATTTAATTCAAAAAACCATTAGAAAGAAAATGGAATCCAACAACCTAATATTAAAAACTAGTCCAACATATGTTGAAAATGTTGTCCGTTGATATTTGCGCACAATTGGAGTCTCCTTTCAAACGAATTTCTTACTTTTACTGACATGACAGGTAATATTCTTCTAGATTCTCCAATAACTTTATACCTATTCTGTTTTTAATAATTTCACCACAGATCTTTGAGAAATATCGAAATTATTATCGGAGTCAAAAAAATTTATTAACAAAATTTATATGTTTTTTATGTTATTCGGTAATGAAAAATATATGTTTCCATTAAGAAAAAAACGAGTTGACCTTGAGATAACCTTGAAACGGTTGACAAACTCGCCAATGGGTGCCACCATTGTTTTTCCCCCACAATAGCAAACATCTTTTATTTGAACTTGTATAACATGTATAATATGTAATTTAAATCCATTGATATGCTCTTTGTACAATATATTTTTGAAGAGTTAACATGAAAACATGGCTTTTCCACTGATACACCCAAGTTTTTAAGGCTGATTGGTTTTTCATTGATCGCATATAATAGCAACCATTTTTAATCCGCATTCTATAAGAATTTTTATAGCCGCCTCTAAAATATACTTTAAATAAACATGATTAATAGTAATGAATTGCTTGCTACATAATGTAACAAGACAATAAGTTATGTTGGAAATTTGTTTCACACTACCATGCTTTCACCAGACGGGCAGTTTCGTTGATTCACAATTCATCAGTGGTGATCGGCAGGCAGTGTGACCCAAATATTCAACATTTACGAAGAGCTTATACTAGCATGAGAGATGAATGACATATCATAATTACAGGTAGTGTAAGCTCTTTGTAAATGTTGGAAATTTCGGTCACACTGGGTTGTGGATCAACGAAACTGCCCGCCTGATGAAAGTGTGGTAGTGTGAAACAAATTTCCAACATAACTTAAAAAGTCATGTATGTATGTAACAAGCCATTCATTAATAAAGCTTCCCGTCAGGGAATATCTTGTGTTGGCAATAGGATATAATCAGTTGTTACTTCTCGTCCGGCCATCGTCTATCAACTTTCTCTCACCGGGCATATTGCCTGCTCACACTAGATGTCTGCGTAAAATTAAATGTATCCGTTTGGTGGGTAGTTTTGATTACAATAAGTCGGTGCCAAGCCCAAGCTCGAAACAAAATAAATCTATATTTACCTACTACCTATTTGGCTTGGTACCGACTATTATGTGCATTGTTGTCTTTTGAATGATATTTGTATTTTGTTATTTTTCGTATTTTTTATTAGTTCTTTTGACAGCTCTGGTGTCATCAATACACCTGTATCCCGAATTGCACCAAATTGCGATGCTATTGAACAAGCATATAATCCTAAATATAATATTATTTTTGAACTTTGAATGTACATATGAAATTTGTATCTTAAAATTAGTCAAAGAATCACCCTTTAAAGTTTGTACAAGTACTTATGCAACACCCTGTATACATAGATACTTTGATTTGCAATTTGCAAATCTGTTAAACTAGGTAATGCTGTTTTTTTTTATTTACTTTCAAATATGGTGTTATGTAATTGTATTCAAATTAAATGTTTGGGGATGATATTTACGAGTTTTATTTTTTTATATAGAGAAACTGTTATTCAGTTTTTAAGGATCAATCTGAAGCAGACGATTGTACTTGTTAAAACATGAAAAAAGTTATTGTCGTGATACTTTTAACACCCTGTTGGTGGGTTTTTAAAGCTTTTTACGAAACGTGTTAACAATACAATCTACATAAATCGTTATTTTTTTAAAGTTTTATGATCATTGCACAAAAACCAATATTAGGGAGACTGTAAGTTTTTTTTCAATTCGGCGTTGCAGAATTTGAACCTAATTGTGATAATTGTGTTATTTTACTAGTATAGATATTTTTGAGTAAATTAATTCGGTTATAATCGATGAGTAGAATCTTTGGAGTAAAATACATTTCACAAAAACCCTGAACCATGTTTCTCAATAGATTTAAATTTTCATTAAAAACAGATTAATAATTCTAATTTTTTACATCCTGCATTTCGAAACCGTATTTTTTTAAATAATTATTGTCATGCTGGAAATTTCAAACCTTATTTACTTCAGCAACTTGTAAAAAGCACAGCCTTTTTAATATTAACATTTCTTAAAATCGATAATACGCGATAACGATGACTTTCTATCAATATCACAGAAGGATACATTTATTACGTATATAATTTGTTAGATTTTACATCTCCGAATTGAAACACACGCAAAAAATGTGCATAAAAAAGTTAGGGTAGCATTTCACGCCTGTATGAGTCTGAGATTTATTTTTTCATAATGTTAACAAGTTGAATCTGCTGTTTGAGTTTGATCCTTAAAACTGAATCAGATAATAAGCGGAAGTCCTATCTATAACGCCAAATTTCGTTAATTTAAATATAACTTTTTGATGCATCCTTATATCCGAAATTTAAAATTAAATGACTAAAATAATATTATTTTAGTCATTTAAAATTATTGTCTAAAACATTTAATGAACCAGCCCTGTATATTTATACTATTATAGTAATTTCTTTTATTTTCGTCCATACACATTAATCTTTGCGTAGATAGGTGTACGTATACCATATAATTTTATATTAACCGACAAAAAACACTGCTGCACAGTAGTACATAATATATGATACCTATAATATAAAAACAAACTCCCACCTCGTAGGGGAAAGTATACTCGTCCTTGTCTAACATTGCCCATATGATTATTTTATTTCAACACAATACATATAACACCATCTACAATTTCCATAATTTCCATGGTTACATGTTTTTCTAATAGATGTAGCTCGTGTCGAGACAGTTTCAATTTTTGTTTTCTTTCCCATATACGCTGACTATCTATTGTGTAGATTAATCTTTGCCAATAGTAACGCCAGCTCAAATTTTAACGTTTCAATTTGAACTCAGGACCTTCCATATGCAAAGCTCACGCTCTACCGATGATGACACCGACGCTTATAGACATAATCACTTTGACTATAACATAACAAACTGGTGAAAATCATATTAAATTTTCTCGAGAACAATAAAATTAAATTTCAAAAGTATGCTACTCCTGTAAAAAGTGCTTTCAAATGATGTAGTCGGACCTACTGCTATGTAACAATTTGGGGCTTGTGTCCATCACCATCACAGGGTTAAAGCGATTTCAACCAAAAACTATGGGTTCATCCTTGGACTCCACCAAACTGATATGCTAAAATGTAGCTCAATTGGTTGAAGCGTTTAGGCGCTATCGTAGAAGACATAATACTCTTTTTAACTACTATGATTATTTTAAATATTTATATAGGTGGCCCATTTTTGATATGAAGATAAATTAAAAAAAAACATTATGTTAACCTTGTATCTTTATAATTTTTACTGTGTTCTTATCTTCTTTTTCCATTTCTTTTTGTTTTTCTACATCATTTTAAATTAAGTTTTTAGAAAGAGTAAACATATTCTCAATTTTGTGTGATGTAGGCAATATGGTGAAAATTTTCACCACAAAAATAAAAGGAAAAAGTAGATAAAAATCAGTTGAAACTTCGTATAATAATATAAGTAATGTTTTTTTTAACGGTTTGTATATTTTCCCAAAGATCAATGCTTTAATGGACCGAAACATGTATATTTGATCATAAATGCACTGCACACACTATATAGGGTTATTCACGCCATACAACACGGAATAGTGTGGCTAAACTATTTAATTTCCTAAAAGTTTTATTCATGGGTTCGATAAAAATGATTTATGGCTACATTTTAAACATATTCTGATTCTATACAGGGTGTCCCAAATATAAGAAATGAACCATAGTTGTGTTTTTTTTTTAAATCGAATGCTCTGTATATGAATATACACGGAAAGAAATATGCGTGCATTATTTCTACATACATTGGATAACGAAAAATGGATCTAAAACATTCGCAATTGCGACTTTTTTGTACATGTGCTTGTTTAAAAAATATAAAAACTTTTGTGTACATTGAATAGGATATTTTTTATTAATTTAAGTTAACAAAAAATGCACCACAGTGTGTACTTATTATTTATATACCAGTGTTTATATTTTATACATACATTTTCTCATAAAACTAATATAATTCTGTATTAAAAATGCACAATTTGATGATATAGAAGTTATTACAACAATGCAAAAGTAAAAGTGGTGGTTAAAACAAACATAATGTGGTGGTTGAAGTGTGCGTCCTTTTCTTTCTCGAAATACCTAACCATCATCTGTCTCTTTCGGTATTGCTCTAGGACCTCTGACCTTGGAAAAATTCGTTATTCTGTTATTTTACTGTACCTATCTACTACCTATTTGTAATGCATTATTTTTATTTGGTGTTCGTCTATCCAATTGATAACAGGCAACCGCAATTATTATGTTTCCCCATAGCTATTTATTTAAAAAAAATGGACGAATTTGAGAAAAATAAATTAAGTGAATGGGAGTTAACGTGTTTAGAACAAAGATTTGAAGGTAAGTTCAAATGATTTATACCTATTTAACTTAAATCAACGTAGGTAGGTATATGTATTAAAATTAGGGAATTCTAGCTTTTTGAGCAAACTCTGATTATTTCCGCTTCCCTGGACTATGTGTAGTGTCCTATTTGGTACTGAATTTATTAATCTGACATGAAAGTAATAGTAGGTAGGTATAAAAAATTACTATACCTACCTACTATTATAGAGTATAGATAGAGTACAGAGTACCTACATAATCGTCATTTTGATGCTTGCAAAATAAAGCAAAATCGCGTACAATTAAAGGTCACCAATTTATTAGTTCTTCACACAAAATAAAAAGCAGGGTATGTTTAACAGCCAAAATTAAACCCTAAATATTCAACAGTTTCAATGTAATCTGTAAATCTGGCATCTCCCAAAGGACAAGATTATAGTAACTACATAGTACAAAAGAATGCAGAATCAGAATGCACCCAGTTATTGTTGTATCTATAGTGTCATGATTGTTGGTATTTACATATTCAAAAAAGTAGTTTTAATTTCAATATCGAGACATTTAATTTTAGAACATCAAATTGATAAAGAAGCCTTTGAAACCCTGACTGAAGGTGATTTTCAAAAACTTGTCCCTGCTATTGGATTGAGAAAAAAATGTTTAAATAGATATATGGAAATTAGATCAAACTCGGTAAGGATATTTTTTAAATTTGCTAATTTGTATTAACCACTTAAGTAAACGAAATTTAAAAAATGTTTTATGTAAAATAATTAATATTACTTTTATTATTATGCTTATGAAACGCTTAATAGAGAGAAACTCTATTCATTAGATTATTTATTAGATATGTTATGCACCATGTTAACTACACGTTTCCTGTTGTGATTTCAAGTATTTGTTATGTTTATTTCTACTTTTTCCTTTAATAAATTTATTTGTCAAAATGATTGTGTATTTTTAATATCAAAGTTTGTACACATTTCCTACATAATCTTGTGTATTAATTCAGTACAAAAATTAGTATTGTTTTTGCACAATTAATGCATCAAACATAAATATTAGCTGTAACTAAAATCTACACATTTTACAGTTTATGACAATATTGTTGGGCATATAAAATATATTAAATATGTAATAAAAGTAATCACATGTGTACTAAAAAATTTTACAAATTCGGAATTTTTAGTTCATCGTTATGTGTAGAAAACATGCACACTAATTGTACATAACATCTACATTTTTTGCAATTTAAGGCAAACCATTGGATACTAGAAATATATTAATTGTGCATTTTTCATCCATCACCGTGTGTTGAAATTAGGTCCAAGTGTTTAAAAATAATGCCAACTCAATATCTCCAATTCTGCAGAGAAAAAATGAACAATATTGCTCCTGTATCCATTTCAAGCACAAATTGGTTTAAAAATATGTACAATCGTGTACAAATTATGCCCCCATTTTTTTCCGTGTATATTTTTAGATTCCCCTTTAAAATAATCCTAACTTTCATTAAAGTACATCTCACCTAAACCTAACAGTTTTTTAAATATTTTAATTTTTATAAAAATATAGACATAATTTGAATGAAAAAATTCACACCTATTCGTTTGTTCTTTTTAAGCCAGTCTGTGCTGATAAATACCCACTCATCACTTGTTACAACAAATATAAAAAACGAAATAAATTATCCATCATCAAAGTGGAGTGTCAGTTTCAAATAAAAGAAAACAAACAAAAACTTTCAAAGTCAACTCCACAAAATCTTTAATTTAGTTATGAAAAAGGAAACTAGTTTCGGCTCAACAAGCCATCATCAGTCCTACAATAAAGATAAAAACGAACGCATAAGAGAAAAATAAATAAATAAATAAAACGTACAACGGGCAACAAATCTATACATAAGTTCATAAGGTAAAAAACTTACCATTCTTACAAAAACATCTACACAGATGTTTTTGTAAGAATGGTAAGTTTTTTACCTTATAGATTTGTTGCCCGTTGTACGTTTTATTTATTTATTTATTTTTTCTCTTATGCGTTCGTTTTTATCTTTATTGTAGGACTGATGATGGCTTGTTGAGCCGAAACTAGTTTCCTTTTTCATAACTAAATTAAAGATTTTGTGAAGTTGACTTTGAAAGTTTTTGTTTGTTTTCTTTTATTTGAAATATAGAAAACCCCCAATACTAAATACAGGGTGTCCAATAATATAAGTTATATGAACGTAAAGTTTAATTCTAAATAACTTGTTTATTTCAAATGGAACACCCGGTATATGAGGTCAAAATTAGATGCACAAAGTAATTATCTGTCAAATATTATAATATTTTCCTATGGATAACTCTTGACGTTTTCGTGGAAAATGCACATATTCATAATATTAAGCGAATTTTTAATTGAACATGTTAAATTCATGTAGACCACCCTGTATTTGATGATGCAAAAATTAGAGTTAAAGTAAAGTTTTCCTATAGATAGGTGTAGCTTTAATTTTGCATGGAAGAGGCACAAATATTGGTAATAATAGGAAGAATTTTCATAATTATAATATTTATCAATTCAGCCATGAGAATTTGAGAAGACAGAATACATTTTTTTTTAATTTGATATTTACTGTCAAATAGTCTGTTGAAAATTCTTACCTACGAGTTATAATTATTATTATTCTACGTAAAATAATTCTAGTATCTCCTATACGCTCTGGTAAATAGCGCTAAAACTCGGGATTTACTATATGACGCTAAGAGGCATGAAATCAAAGCTGACTTTACATAAATTTATTTTCTGCTTGTATGTTCAAAATTCTACTCCACGAGGGGCTATTTCCTTAAGATGTTTTGCTTTCTTTATGATCACGGTATTTTACAATTAATTATTGTTCTAAGCATTTTTTTTTGTAACTGATTTTATTCGTTTGTTCACCAATAATGTAGGTTTTTTTTTGACAATGTTAATTTTAAGACTCCAATATTAAATTTTCATTAAATGTTATTAGCGATTAAGTGATATTTTAAAACATAGGTAAAACGTAAATTAGTTGTTAATAAAGAATACTAATTAGGACACCATGTGTGTTCTCATCATTAATCATTACGAAATTTTTTAATAGTATATTATGCCATATCTACTGCTACTACTACTACTGGAAAAACGTTTCTGAAATTAAAATATACGCGATTCATCAGAGACGCGCGTTCTTTGTATCACAGGTGTTGATATTGTTAGTGATGTTCGTATAATGAGACGTCGTCGACATCTTTTGTTGAGCAAATATAACAATAATTTTTATTCTGTAACAATTTTGCTCAAAAAACTTATATATCATTCAAAAAAATAAAAATACACATTTTAAATTATGGAGAAGTACGTAGGCACCTCCATCTCATTTAGATGTATTTGTATATCATGCGGCAGTAGCTTCGTTTACATTTAAATCTTTTTTGCACGATAAACCACGTTTAAAATATAATTTAACCAAAAAATGAAAAGTTCCCGTTTCTGTAAAAAAAAAAAAAGATTTTATGCTAAAACCATTTTCATATTATTTAGATAATAAAATTTTCCTCAAGTATGTTCAAAAGTTTTTAGGCGTTTAGAATGCAGGGAACAAACAATAATATTCAACCTCGCCAGCAGCAGCGAGTAGCTCGTAAAGCGTGGGTTAGGAAACATTGTTTAAAATTAAAATTCTATAGCACTTATGTAAATAATACAAAACTTACATTCAAGACAATTTCGTTAAAAATTTGTCTAATGAAATTTTAATTTTTTGATGTAGAATTTAAGTTTAAAAGTTTTTTTTTTATTTATGCATCCAACGGTATTGTTTTTAAGGATTTGTATTGTTTAATTAAGGAATCTTTAATTAAGTATAACTTTATATGCAAGGAATATGCAAAGTAAATAAAAATATGTGCGTCTACGCTAGGCAAGAGGATCAAATAATACCACCGACTTCTGAGTCACTTTTCTCTCCATATCTATAAACCTCTAGATGTCGCTATAGGCATTGTTTAGAGATTACCGGTAAGTCTCTGAGCACATACCCATAGTAGAATCACAATATTTATGTTTCACATTCTAGTGTAGAGAATTTGACATCCATATTCTCGAATTTATGTTCAGAAAGTTAATGGACCGTCGATATCTTAAATACAGTATATTCGTTTAATGCTAAATTTTTCATAAATGAAAGCTGTTATAAACAAATTTCAAAAACCTCGAAGAAGAAAAATAACAATAATTCTGCCAGTTCCCTAAGATCTTTTGCGTTTTATTAAATGACAAGCGGCCAATAGACTCAGTTGCAATCCTCGAGACAATAGTTCAACCTTAAAAAGAAATTGAGATCGAATGGAATATATCAATACATTTCTTGCATCTCTATGACCCAGTTCATTGCACTTTTTTTATTATTATTGAAATAGTAGCCCGTCTGGTGAGGTCGGTAAAAATCAATATTTGAATGCCAAATGTGTCAACTTGTGTAATTTAAAAACAGTTCTGCCAGATTTAGTTCTTGTGAATAGTAGTAAAATAAAAATAAAAAAATAAGTATAAATTTGCAGTTTATTTAGATAAAATAAGGTTTTAGTAAATAAATTAAATTTGTTGGAAAATCAAGTATCTAATAATGTTGCACGTGTAAATCTATTGTGTGAATTTATTGAGGAAAATCTGCTGAAATATGTTTATGGTGAAAATCTTCAAATAAAGTCTGGCATCACCGAATTTCTCATCTTTTCTTGATTGTTGTCATATTTTGAATGAATTGACAATTCAATGAAAAAAAAAATAATATGGAAATTTTTCAATAACCAAATTATTTTAGCAAAAATAAAATAAACCAGGGGAAATTAATTGTGTTTAAATAAACAATACACGTGTGTCGGGTGTAAATAGATTTCGGATTAATTACGGTATTGGGCGAATAATGAGTACGAGGTGTAGAATAGCGATAATTTGAAAAACAGTCTGGCATTGTAAGTTGGTATGTTGTTTAAGCGAGTAAATTCCATAAGAATAACACACAAATCTGTTTTCTTTTCTAATGACTTTACTTTAATGAAAAGTGTGACGATTTGGAAACTATTTTAATAATCAAAGGAGCCTCACCAAAAGTAACCCACCTCCTAACCTGAATATTTAACTGTATGTAAAAACACATTACATATTTTACTACTGTTTGGCTTCGAAGGAGATCTGCAGGAACTTTAACATGTTTTGGTTGAGGATTAGAGTGAATAAGAGCTATCACATTTATATTAGTTGACAAGAAATCTCTTGCGTGATTTCCCAGTCGTTTTGTGGTAGTTCTATCTATGACAAAAGTCATTGAGGGTTATAAAAAAAAATTAAAAAAAAAAAGTCAAAAAAGAAAATTAAAAAAAAAAAAAATTTAAAAAAAAATTTAAAAAAAAAATTCAGAAAAAAAATTTTTTAAAAAAAATCCAAAAAAAAAATTCAAAAAAAAAATTCAAGAAAAAAAAAATTAAAAGAAGTATTTCCAGAGCTGGGATTCGAATCTCTAACCAATCAATGACGCCACAGAAACTTGATAACAAGTATTCTATTTTAATTATAATAATATAGGTTCCAACTACCTAACTGGTGGAATTTTAAATGGGACCCTGTATAAAAATTTTATGGGCCCATTCTATCTAAAAATACTGTGAAACAAAAGAAATATATAAAAACTTTTTTTAACCACCCTGTGCAATAATTTCATAACCAATCTGAAAAAATCTGAGAATTTTTCTAGCTATTACGTCTACCGTACCTACAAATATTGAAAATAAATAGAAACATTTTTGAGTTACCCCGTAGATCACCTGTTTTTTTATATCACCCTGTACATGCTGCTTATTAATTAATGTTGTTACATATAAATACTTAATTTAAATAATAAATCTACTTGTCAAATTCAAAAACTTTATAAAATTTTATACTAATTAACTACTTGAAATATATTAGATAGGTATTTTAAATCTGCTAGCCTAAAAATTGTTGCCTATAAAATGGTTGTCATTATCAACAACGACGCTCTGCAAAGAATGCATTTTATTTATCACAATAAAGAAGATCTAAGTTTGATTGTGAACAGTGAATGGGACATAGAAAAAATCATGATTTGGTGTTAGAAATTATGAAATTTCGTTGGGTTTATTATAATATTTTTATTGTGTGTAGGTTATACCTATTAATTTACCAATGTTTTTAAAATGTGTGTGAAAAACCAGAAGAATCCACTGTCCTTAAAGTCGGCCGTAGCCCAAATTTAGTTTATTAATATAATAATTAATTAATAATATCACACAAGACACGGGTGTAATTAATATTATCGTTTGTATTGTTTGTATTTGTAGTTTAAGGAATTTTAATTATTGTGTATTTTGAAATAAAAACATATTAAGGTTGTAAGCGGAGTTATAGGTACGTGATTTTCTAGGTATAAGATAAATAAGTAGCAAATTAAGTTTACTATAGGTAGTTTCTTATTCCTTACTTATATTTATATGGATACCTATATGTATGTGGCTACTTGTTTAATATAGGTACAAAATCACGTATGTATATTTAGTTTCATTGAAAGTTTTTAATATACCTACTACCTAGGATTTTTGTAACAAAAACAGTAATGAAAGAACTGATTCGGTATCAAAAGATTAAAACTAAATGTAAGTATTTTAGATTAATTTGTGACGTCATCCTATACATATGTTACAACTCAGTTCAGCTGTAAAATATTTTGAGGCCCACATTGTTCGACTCTAACCTCACACACTTCTTTTAAAGTTCATCTTTTCTAATTCTGTCGCACGTAAGGAACGTGCGTTTAAAATAGGTGAGTGAGTATTGTTGATATTTTGAGTTCTACACCTCGTTATTGTGAAGTCAGATTTAAAGATTAAAACTTGTTCAATGCAATTTACGTTATTCTTTGAAACGATTGTGACTAAAAATATACGAAATTGCTTGTCCCATATGTTTTGCTAATAATACTGTCCTGAAAATGGTTTGAAAAAAAAATCGACAAATTTCAAGATAGTCGACACCTTTAGTTTCACGTCATAATTTGGTAATATGTTGTTCTAACGTTGGTGCCACTTATTTTACTAATAATTTGCTTGACAGTTCCTTGTGTCAAATAGTTTATTATTTACATTAATAGTCGAGCGGTTTTCATCATTATTTTCATGTTTAAGATCAATTTGTATCAACATGTTGTATATTGTAGTGTTATAAAATGGTTATTCCATATAGTTGTAGTAAATTTAGAAGTTGTCATTGTGTATTTGGAAGTAATTTTAGTGGAAAAGTCTTAATAACCTCAAGTGACAGTGTCATTAGAGCCGTCACATCGAAATTTGTACGACGGCATCAACATTTTCCAACATTTTTAGTTCACAATTAAAAATCTATTTATGTTTATACTAAATACCTACTATAAATATATTAGATAGGTATTTTAAATCTGCTAGCCTAAAAATGGCTGCCTATAATATGGTTGTCATCATAGGTGACGTTATTTTCTAGGATTACCATATCTCTCTATTTAAAATCGTTGGTGTTAAATTAACGTTAACGTTAATAGCGGTGGACGTTATTTTTAGGACTACCATATCTCTCTATTTTGGTTCGTTGGTTTGTCAAAATTTGGTAATTTTTTTTCCTAACGTTGGTGTCACTTTTTTACTAATAATTTGCTTGACAGTTGAAAAATTGTTAATAACCCTAAGTAACACTATCAACAAAATAGAGGCGTTCAAAATGTGGACATACAGGTGTTTGTTTAAAATTTTGTGACCAAGAACGAAGAAAGTTTTCAATGTGAAATATTCAATGTTTAAAAAAAGGTGGACTAATCTAGTTTAGTAATAGGTTGTTTGTAAATCATTAAGTGTAGTTAACTCTATTATCATCTATATTGATTTGTTGTATTTACGTACGTGTATTTAAATACAATTATTGGAGATAGTACGAATAGGTAAGGTAGTTTTGTATCGAAACAATAAGTATAGCAACTTTATTTTAGTGTAGATAAGTACTTACTATTGATATGAATACATAGTGGCTATACTTAGTTAAGCTTGTACAAAATTACGTACCTATTTTGTTTCATGATACATCTAGGATGTCTGTAATTACTTTTTGAACAAAAACAGACATAAGTAGGTATTCGGCACCTAGTAATATGTAAAACCTGAGGTAACCTTTAGTTTAGTTTCAAGCAAATCTAAATAGAATAACAGGTAATAATAATAATAATGTACCTACCTACCGATGTTGCCCTCGTAATAGAAATTTTAATTAGATAGCTTTTCCTCGGTACAGTAGGTATAACTTGAAAAATGGATTCAAGTTTGCTCTAAAGTAAGAAATAAAACACTTAGATATTGTTATTGGAATAAATCTAATGTCCATTGAGTAAGAATAGTTTAAAGTTGATAGGTATTAAATTCTTGTTATGGTTTTTGGAAAGTTTTTATTGAGTATAGATGCTTTTCAGTGGTGGTTAGAGATTCAGACGTCTATCTGGTAGTTTTAGAAGTGCCTTCGTATGCTGATAAGGTGTATATGGTAAGATTTAATTGTGATAATATGTTGTAAATATTTTACCTAGCATGTAGGTGAAAGATTCATAGTTTTATTCGTCATTCGTAACTGGTAACACATGAACTAAAACCTCTCCTTTTATGACCCCAATGTGTTTGCATATATGTTGTAAAACTAATGTGGAAAATGAGCCATGTTATTTATTTTCTGTACCGTCTCACTTGATATCGTATTTTGAGTTTTTCCTACAAATAATGGTAAGTTAAGTGGTTGCGGCATGTCAACAAATAATTTCATCAAAGTGTACGGTGATAACCCTATTTTATATAATTGTACACTTACCTTCCGGTATATACTCTTTTTCAATTTCCATTCTGTCTTTTTTTTACAGTAATATTTTTGGAAATTATTGTATTTACGTTGTTTTACTATAGACAGTATAGTACATGTTAATTATTATGACAGATGGATTTATGTTATAATTTGACACTATGGAAAATCTTTACTTCTTTGGAGGTAGGGTTCAGTATATTTGCATTAATTTTTAAATAATTAAGCATCAGTTTTGACAGGAAAGGAGGGTTTGTCAGCTAGGTGCTTCCAATACAACCAATTATTTATTGATATCGAAATTTTTTTGTGTGGGGTAGCTGTCACAGTTTACATGACATTTGGAATAGTGATATTTATAAAAGGAACGTAGTATGTGTGAAGTGAGTCATATTTTTAAAGATTAATGCTTTTTCAATAGAATTTACAAATGTGTACGTCATTCTTTAACACAATTGTGACTAAAAATATACGAAATTGCTTCTCCCATGTTTTTCTAAGAATATAGTCATGAAAATGGTTTTCAAAAAAAAATCGACAAATTCCAATATACTTGCACCTCTAGTTTCACGTCATAATTTGGTTATGGTAAGATGTTTTTTCTAACATGCCAGACAAATTGCTTGTGTCAAATAGTTTATTATTTTCTTTGTTTACATTAATAGTCTAAGAGTTTTTGGCATTATTTTCATGTTTAATATCAATTTCTATCAACATGTTGTATATTGTAGTGTTCTAAAATGGTTATTCCATATGGTTGTAGTAAATTTAGAAGTTGTCATTGTGTATTTAAAGTAATTTTACTGAAAAAGTGATAATAACCTAAAGTGACTGTGTCATGAAAGCCGTCAGATGGATGGATGTAATCATATGTTTGTGAATAGCCCAAGAAATAGTTGATATCTCCCTCTGCGTCGCACACTTAAGTGTAGATGTAATTAAATTAATTAATAAAATAGTGAGACCGCATTAAATCACAGTTGAAAAGTAGCCTATTTAAAATTTTCGAAAATAAAATTGCCATTAATAATGTAGGTTCCAAACTGGTGAAATTTTAAATGAGACAGATACACCCTGTATAAAAATTTGATGAGCCCATTCTACCTAGAAATACAAAAACATTTTTGAGTTACCCTGTAGATCACATGTTTAACCACCCTGTGCCATAATTTTATAACCAATCTAAAAAACTAAAAAAAAAATAAAAAAATTTGTATCTACCGTACCTAAAAATATTGAAAATAAGTAGAAACATTTTTGAGTTACCTCGTAGATCAAATGTTTAACCACCTTGTGCAATAATTTCATAACCAATCTAAAAAACTAAATAAATCTGAAAATGTTTCTATATATTAGGATTTACCATACTTAAAAATATTGAAAATAAATAGAAACATTTTTGAGTTTCCCCGTAGATCACCTCTAGGAGCTTATAGTTTAACTTTCAAAGAACTCTTGAATTGAAATCAAAAAATTACTGAAAATATTACTTTTTTGCCCTTAACAAAATAAATAAATAAATTTTTGACTCACCGCGTATATAAATTTAAAGTGCTTATACTAAAAATGTATGAGACCATTCTAGCAAACTGAAAAAATTAAAATTGTTTCTATTTATTAGGTCCTGTCGTGCCTAAAAGTCTTGAGAAATAAATAGAGACATTTTTGAGTTACCTCGTATATAACCTCTACGAGCTTATAGTTTGACCTCTAAAAAATCTAGAATTGAAATCTAAAAAAATTTTAAAAGTACTGAAAATATTACTTTTCTGTCCTTAACAAATAAACAAATACATTTTTGACTCACCCCGTATATAAATTTAAGTGTATGCTAAAAATTTCTAAACATTGAAAATTTATTTGATTACAATCTGGCAAATTTGTAAAATGTTGGCTAATTAATGTTTTTTTTTGCATCACCCTGTACATGTTACTTATTAATTAATTTTGTTATAATCTGATAAATACTTAATTTAAATAATAAATCCACTTGTCAAATTCAATATCCTTATAAAATTGTATACTAAATACCTACTATAAATATATTAGATAGGTATTTTAAATCTGCTAGTCTAAAAATGGCTGACTATAATATGATTATCATCATAGGTGACATTATTTTATAAACATACCACATCTGTCTATTTGAAAATCGTTGGTGTTAAATTAACGTTAACGTTAATAGCGGCGGACGTTAATTTTAGGACTATCTGTCTATCATGGTTCGTTGGTTTGTCATAATTTGGCAGAATTTTTTTCTAACGTTGGTGTCACTTATTTTTGTTTGGTTGACACTTCTAGTTCACGTCATAATTTGGTTTTCTTTGTTTACATTAATAGCCTAACAGTTTTCGCCATTATTTTCATGTTTAAGATCAATTCCTATCAACATGTTGTTAAATTGTATTGTTATAAAATGGTTATTAAAAATATTTGTAGTAAATGTAGAAGGTGCCATTGTGTATTTGAAGTAATTTTAGTGAGAAATTGTTAATACCTAACCCAAACTGACACTATCAACAAAATAGAGGCGCTCAAAATGTGGACATACAGCCGTTTGTTTAAAATTTTGTGGACCATAAAGTGACCAACAACGGAGCTCTGCTCAGGCGACATAGACAAAATCATGATTTGGTGTTTAGAAATTATGAAATTTCGTTCGGTTTATTATAATATTTTCAGTGTGTGTAGGTTATACCTATTAATATACCAATGTTTTTAAAATGTGTGTGATAAAGTCGCCCGTAGGCCAAATTTAGTTTATTCATATAGTTAAATTACCTATGCACTTAACACAAAACTGTAAAGTGTATTGTTTGTATTTGTAGTTTAAGGAATTTTAATTATTGTGTATTTTGAAATAAAAACATTGAGCAAGTAAGCGTAATTATAGGTACGTGATTTTCTAGGTATAAGATAAATAAGTAGCAGTTTAATTTTACTATAGGTAGTTCTTTATTCCTTACTTCTATTTATATGGATACCTATTATAGGTATATGGCTACTTGTTTAATATAGGTACAAAATCACATATTTAGTTTCATTGAAAGTTTTTAATATACCTACTACTTAGAATTTGTGTAACAAAAACAGTAATGAAAGAACTGATTCGGTACCAAAAGATTAAAATTATATTATGTAAGTATTTTAGATTCATTTGTGACGTCAAAGATTAATCTACACAATAGATAGTCAGCCCAATGCATTAAAATGAGAACATCTCTAAGTATGCCAGCCACTACGTGGCGTAGACTAGCGTGTAAAGCATAGAGCAGTATTGTCACAGCCAGAAACCGTTTTGTAGTTTATTAATATCAGAAACAAAACGCAACGTATAACAATTATTTACATCATTTGCAACAGTTATGCACCGACAATGCTGTATTGTCAGAGAGAGAGATTGATGAAATTCTGTATTAATCTGGAGGGGATACGTAGGGAGGGTAGAAAAAAAAACAAGCGAATGTGGTGTGTGTCGTGCTGTTGCCGATTCGTCGGTAAAAGAAACACACAGGGTGATTTATTACAAGTACAGTATTGAAATAAAAGCCTTATCTCTATGAATTAAATTTAATATAATAATATTTAATCCATGTCATACATGTTTCAAGACTAGACCAGTCCCATGATCAGTGGCGAACAATCATTAAATGAAAAGCTTTTAGATAGAAACATACTTCTGGCTCCATTGTAATAATTTGTTGATGTATATAAAAAAATCTAAATATCTAAAAGCTAAAAGCTTTTGATTTAATTATTGCTCGCCACTGTTTATGGGACTGGTCTAGTCTTGAAACATGTTGTATGGCATGGATTAATGATTATTAGGTATATTAAATTTATTTCGTGGATATTAGACTTTTATACCAATACCGAAATCAAGTAGGTATTAATGTACATTATTCTTTGTCAAAATTATAACTCCACTTAAGAATTGACTAGATACTTTTTCAATTTATTACATATATTTTAAATATTTCACGTAGACAATGTGGCAAAGATGTAACAAGATTGTTGTAGATCTTATAATACCTATAATAAAAAAATTATCAGTGCTACCTATATTATATTAGGTATACATATTATGGTTGTTTTCATACCTACTGATTTTGTTTTGAAGAGAATTACCTAATATATTAAATTAAATTTAATCTTTGGCTGCGTAGTTATTTTTTTTGTGAATATTTTTTAACTTATTTTGTGTTTTTCTAATTTTAGACTAATTATATTATTTTGTGTTGTGTTTTTTTTTTATTTGAGAAACTTCCTAGTTAGTGACTAAATAATTTTTGTGTTTTGTGAAAATGGAAAGAAACAATTCGAAATTAAGTCGTAACCAATGTGCTTTTCGAAATTGTAACAACAGTTACAGAAACAATCGAGAGGTACATTTCTTTCGATTTCCTAAAGAAGAAGATCGATGCAGAAAATGGGTTATAAATTCAGGTATAAGTTCCACTTTATAGGTTTAGGTACTTAAATTTTACTTCTTTTTAATGTTTCTTCGGGTAAATAATAACTTCGGTAGGAATAGGGCTTTGGGTATCAAACAAAAAAGATAGAAAATAGAAATTTGACATAGGGGTAGTTCTAAGCATTTACAAGTTTGTGACGTGTAGCGATTTTCGATGCCGCCCCCGGAGGTATACATGAGGGCGGCGCAATGCCGTTTTAAATATCTCGTTTCGCTTTCTTGGAAAATAAAAAATTATAACTGATAACTGACACTTAGTACTTAACCCATTAATCCCCAACGTTGCGTAAACGAAACATTTTTAAAATTTTTTTTTCCAATGTGCCAGTAAAAAAAATACTTTTTTGTTGCTACAATTTTTTCAAAATACAACAAAGACTTTACGTTTTAAGAAATATGTCGACAGAGTTAAGATATTTATTTTGTGCGAATTTATGAACTCGCAACATTTTGAGATTTATCATTTCATATATTCGTCAATCTATTTGTCTGACACAGAAACGGATGAGATATTTCAAATTATGGATTTAGATTCCCATGATCTTTAGTAAAAAGGGCGTTATATGATATTTTACAAAACATGTATAGTTTTTGCATATCGGATCATTTTTCCTAATGTTGCGTATACGCAACGTTGGGAATTCCGGTAAGAAGGCGCCATAATGTCGCGCCCTTCGCTGACCCACAATTAGGTAGCATTTATTTTGTTTCTTATATAATTTGTGTGTGATTCTTCTTAGTGAGTGTCAACAAAGATACTAAGTTATAATTATTGTGATTTAAAATTATATTATATATAAAATATAAAGTGAAGCTCTGGAAAATATTGACTTGAAGTAAGTGATAATTATGGTTCTGTTTGTTAATTTTTTTTTAAATAATTTGTTTGGTTATAATGATGTCTTGGAAAAACAGAATGCCTTAGTTATCTGCTGAGCTTTTAGCTATATTGGAGGAGGATGAGGATTTACTGCAGACTGATACCGTGGATGCAGTATATATTCCGCCACCCGTAGATGAATGACATATCATAATTACAGGTAGTGTAAGCTCTTTGTAAATGTTGGAAATTTCGGTCACACTGGGTTGTGGATCAACGAAACTGCCCGCCTGATGAAAGTGTGGTAGTGTGAAACAAATTTCCAACATAACTTAAAAAGTCATGTATGTATGTAACAAGCCATTCATTAATAAAGCTTCCCGTCAGGGAATATCTTGTGTTGGCAATAGGATATAATCAGTTGTTACTTCTCGTCCGGCCATCGTCTATCAACTTTCTCTCACCGGGCATATTGCCTGCTCACACTAGATGTCTGCGTAAAATTAAATGTATCCGTTTGGTGGGTAGTTTTGATTACAATAAGTCGGTGCCAAGCCCAAGCTCGAAACAAAATAAATCTATATTTACCTACTACCTATTTGGCTTGGTACCGACTATTATGTGCATTGTTGTCTTTTGAATGATATTTGTATTTTGTTATTTTTCGTATTTTTTATTAGTTCTTTTGACAGCTCTGGTGTCATCAATACACCTGTATCCCGAATTGCACCAAATTGCGATGCTATTGAACAAGCATATAATCCTAAATATAATATTATTTTTGAACTTTGAATGTACATATGAAATTTGTATCTTAAAATTAGTCAAAGAATCACCCTTTAAAGTTTGTACAAGTACTTATGCAACACCCTGTATACATAGATACTTTGATTTGCAATTTGCAAATCTGTTAAACTAGGTAATGCTGTTTTTTTTTATTTACTTTCAAATATGGTGTTATGTAATTGTATTCAAATTAAATGTTTGGGGATGATATTTACGAGTTTTATTTTTTTATATAGAGAAACTGTTATTCAGTTTTTAAGGATCAATCTGAAGCAGACGATTGTACTTGTTAAAACATGAAAAAAGTTATTGTCGTGATACTTTTAACACCCTGTTGGTGGGTTTTTAAAGCTTTTTACGAAACGTGTTAACAATACAATCTACATAAATCGTTATTTTTTTAAAGTTTTATGATCATTGCACAAAAACCAATATTAGGGAGACTGTAAGTTTTTTTTCAATTCGGCGTTGCAGAATTTGAACCTAATTGTGATAATTGTGTTATTTTACTAGTATAGATATTTTTGAGTAAATTAATTCGGTTATAATCGATGAGTAGAATCTTTGGAGTAAAATACATTTCACAAAAACCCTGAACCATGTTTCTCAATAGATTTAAATTTTCATTAAAAACAGATTAAAAATTCTAATTTTTTACATCCTGCATTTCGAAACCGTATTTTTTTAAATAATTATTGTCATGCTGGAAATTTCAAACCTTATTTACTTCAGCAACTTGTAAAAAGCACAGCCTTTTTAATATTAACATTTCTTAAAATCGATAATACGCGATAACGATGACTTTCTATCAATATCACAGAAGGATACATTTATTACGTATATAATTTGTTAGATTTTACATCTCCGAATTGAAACACACGCAAAAAATGTGCATAAAAAAGTTAGGGTAGCATTTCACGCCTGTATGAGTCTGAGATTTATTTTTTCATAATGTTAACAAGTTGAATCTGCTGTTTGAGTTTGATCCTTAAAACTGAATCAGATAATAAGCGGAAGTCCTATCTATAACGCCAAATTTCGTTAATTTAAATATAACTTTTTGATGCATCCTTATATCCGAAATTTAAAATTAAATGACTAAAATAATATTATTTTAGTCATTTAAAATTATTGTCTAAAACATTTAATGAACCAGCCCTGTATATTTATACTATTATAGTAATTTCTTTTATTTTCGTCCATACACATTAATCTTTGCGTAGATAGGTGTACGTATACCATATAATTTTATATTAACCGACAAAAAACACTGCTGCACAGTAGTACATATATGATACCTATAATATAAAAACAAACTCCCACCTCGTAGGGGAAAGTATACTCGTCCTTGTCTAACATTGCCCATATGATTATTTTATTTCAACACAATACATATAACACCATCTACAATTTCCATAATTTCCATGGTTACATGTTTTTCTAATAGATGTAGCTCGTGTCGAGACAGTTTCAATTTTTGTTTTCTTTCCCATATACGCTGACTATCTATTGTGTAGATTAATCTTTGGTGACGTCATCCTATACATAGGTTAGAACTCAGATCAGCTGTAAAATATTTTGGGGCACACATTGTTCGACTCTAACCTCACACACTTTTTTTGTTGTGTAAAAGGAACGTGCCTTTAAAATAGGTGAGTGAAAATTGCTACTCCTCGTTGTTGTGAAATGAGATATAGAGTGCAATTTACGTTATTTTTTGATAGGATTGTTACTAAAAATATACGAAATTGCTTGTCCCATATGCTTTTCTAAGAATATAGTCATGAAAATGGCTTTCAAAATAAATTGACAAATTCCAATATAGTTGCACCTCTAGTTTCACGTCATAATTTGGTTTTGGTAAGATTGTTTTTTCTAACCGACAGACAAATTGCTTGCTTGCAAATAGTAGTAGTAAATTTAGAAGGTGCCATTGTGTATTTGAAGTAATTTTACTGAAAAAGTGTTGTTAACCTAAAGTGATAGCTGCCAGATGGATGGATGTGTCATATATTTTTCAATAACTTATGTCAGATGGATGGATGTACAACGTCTCGAAGATTTTCCAACATTTTTAGTTTACAATTAAAAATATAATAAAGGGCCGTACCATACCGTAAAAGTACACTCCCGTGTTTAAAACAGTTCCTTGTATATATCAAAATGCTTTTATTGTATGTGTCGATGTTGCAAAAAGGTAAATTTATTGATTTAGTAGTAGCATTTTTTGCAGTTTTGTACTGTTGTTTTCTTTATTTTCCTCGTAGAAAAAGTTATTCACCTCTCACTCACTCTCTAATTTCATACTTAAATACTTACATACTACTTACTTAAATCTATTACTAATAGTCCCATACAAGAAACATGAAGAGGGAAAAAACACAGTCACTAGGCGAACAATGAGTTAATTCATTAATTTTAAATACTCTGTCATAGTGAAATCCGTGTATCAGTTTCGGAGTGAAATAATTGAGATAGCTAAAATTAAATGTGTTAAGCTCACAGTGAGGTATAAAAATCGAGTAATTTCCATTGTTTCAATTTATAGGCCTCATACAGTAGAAGTTTCTTCTTTTATCGAGGAATTGGAACGTTACTTACTGAACAACCACAATTCTAGTGACACTGAAATAATCGTCGGGGATATAAACATCGATATTTTGGGCCGCTCACGAGATTCTATGCAATATTTAAATGTTTTGTATGAAAATGGATTTAAATCACTGATAAATAAACCTACACGTGTCGACGGGGACTCAAGGACGTGCCTAGACCATATATTTTTTCGAAGTCCTTTTGTGGATTATCAAAAACTGGCCCCAGTTGTTCTCTACCCTAAAATAACTGATCATTATCCAACAATTTTGAAAATAAGTACGGAAATGAAAGCAAATAAAATAAATAGAACAAAAAAGAGCTTTATAAATTATGATAAACTAATCGAGAACTTATCTAGAGAAACTTTTAATGATCTTTTTAATGAAACCGATCCAGAGGCTGCTACAAAAATATTTGTATCAATCTTGGATCAGCATATATGCAGGGTTACAACGCATGTTCAAATAAACGAAAAACGTAAAAAGAAACCATGGATTTCAAGGGGACTTATAAAATCAATGGAGGAACGAGATAAGCTATACAAGAAATTCAAGAGGACGAACAATCAGGAAATTTACGAGCAGTATAAATATTATAGGAACAGAATTGTTGGGTTGACAACCAATCTAAAAGCCCAATATTATAAAGGGGAAATACTGCAGAATAAAAACAATACTAAAAAACACTTAGAGATTACAGAAACCAAACAAAAACGAAGTGTCTCGACCCTCCCCAGGAGATTCTCGATCACAACAATACGCCAACCACAAACTTATTCGAAATAGCCAACAATTTTAACGACTATTATGCTGATATTGGTAAGAAGAAGGCGGACGATGTGTTGCGGGGCTCGAGAATTTCTCTAAATACTATACAGAGCTATATCAAGGCCCGGAACAGGAATTCAATTTTTCTAGAACCAGTTTGCGAACGGAAATTGCCAACATAATTAATTCTTTGAAGTCATCCTCGTCCCCGGGTTTCGACGCAATAAGAACGGACATGTTAAAGAAAATTAACGAATATATCGCTAAACCATTAGTCCATATCGTGAACCTGATATTCCTTTCAGGTAAATGTCCGGCACATTTTAAGTTAGCAGTAATAAAACCAATTTATAAAAGTGGCGAAAAAAATTTAACACGAAACTATAGGCCCATTAGTTTGATTTCGAACCTTGCTAAAGTCCTCGAAAAGGCTTTTAAGAAGCGACTCGTTTCCTTTCTCGTAAACCATAAAATATTGTCAAGTAACCAGTTTGGGTTCTCTGAAGGTAAGTCGACCAATGACGCGATAGCTCTATTAACATCCAACATATACAGATGCCTAGATTCAAGCAGGCCGTGTGCTGGAGTATTCCTTGATTTGGCGAAAGCGTTCGACACAGTTAGCCATGAAGCGCTTTTAATAAAACTTGATTCAGTAGGAATTAGGGGGCAGGGGGCTTGCGCACGACCTGATAAATAGTTATCTATCTAATAAGAAACATATTGTGGAGGCCAATGGGATAAGAAGTGGACCTAGAACCGTTACCTACGGGATACCCCAGGGGACGGTCTTGGGACCAATATTGTTTCTAATATACCTTAACGACTTGCTCAGTGTGGAAACATGTGGCAAAGTTATCTCGTTTGCCGAAGATACTGTCTTGTTCATCGAGGGTAAGGACTGGGAGGAAGTGGGAGCAAATATAACCCAAGATATGAAAAAATAACGAATTGGTTAGATATAAATTTGCTTCAACTTAATTTGGATAAAACAAAATATGTACCATTTTCGATAGGGTCTTACATAGAACAGATAATATAAAGTACGCGGGGATAATTGTGGACTGTAACTTGAGGTGGGATTTGCATGTCCTGTCTTTAGTTAAGAGAATAAGATCCTTAATATATTTATTTAGGCAATTTGGTAAGATACTTGACAGGGAAAATTTGCTCATTTCGTATTACGCTTTAGTACAATCATTAATATGTTACGGAATTGTAGGATGGGGTGGGGCATACCGCACTAGTTTAAATCCTCTATCTGTCATCCAAAGAAGAGTTCTTAAAATAATCTTTGGACTGGACACAAGATATCCTTCAGATCAGATCCACAGGGATTTTTCCATGCCTCCGAGTAATTAGAGTACTAGATATAAGGCTGGTGAAAATATTACCTTACCTAGGCCACATTTAACAATAGGCCAAAGAAGTTATATGTATATTGGCCAGAAATTGTTTAATCTACTTCCTGTTGACTACAAACAAAAGATCCGTACTAAAGGATTCAGAAAACATTTAAATGTGTGGTTATAAATAATTATACAAGCTATCATTAATTGCAAAACACAACTGATAATGCACGGCTGTCTAATTCGAGGGTTTGATACTGTTGTGAATCGATTTTTGTATTGGTTTTGGTAATTCGTACTTTGACTGAGTATTGTTATTTGTTTCGTTTTGTGAATGTTATTTATATTGTAATTAATATCAAATTATGTGAAAAACGACAATGTACTATAATCGGAACGGATGATCTGGAATGGATTCGTGATTGATTTGAGATTACTGACAAGTTTTTAACTTAGTGATCTTTAATCGAATCTTGGTGTGTTACCATTTCTTAGAATTAATTAATTTTTCACATATACATAATGATTTCATAAACATATTATTAAGCTGCACTCATGCCTTTTCGATTGTGTACTATTGATTGTTTTATTTAAAATATAGGTAGGTACGCAATTTGAATAGAGACTATTATTATTATTATTCTCATCTTTATTATTTCAGAGCTGTGGAAATACTCGATGCTCTGGATGCATCGGAAAAACGTACAGTTCTCAGGGCAGGTTTTGTAATTGAACTCTCGAACATATCGAGTGACTGACTCTTTAATGTTGAACTTTGAGTGACAGCAAAAGTTTTTTAATTTTATTTATTTCCATTAAAAATCTATCTTCTAGATCGCCCACCTTGTGATTCAGCTTATCTTCCAGATTGCATACCTTGTGATCCAAGTTGCTTAGATTTCCTTCAAAGTTTTCGTTCATAATTTCGACTGTATGATTTAGGTTTCTCTTCTAAAGTTCCCAAATTTTGTGGTAAATCATTGTTATTTTCGATTAATTTTTGTTGTAAATCATTGTTATTTTCATTAATTTTTTGTTCTAAAGTTTGGCACATTTTTTGTTCTATTATATCAAAATTCATAAATAGGTATGTTTCAGGCTCCTTAACTTCACGTAAACGATTTTGTAGAACTTCTTTCTTTCCCGAAGTTTCCAGGTCCCTTTCTTCCAAATCAGCCTTTAGTTCTGCCACCTTCAATTCTATTAGTGTAGCACCCCTTTTTAACGACATTTTCACTTCGATTTATTTAGGTCCAATTTATATAGTCACTTATTTATTCTTCAACATAATCATTAATTTTAAAGTTTTTATATACCTACTAGTCTATTTATTATTTAATCTAAACAAACTAAATAATGTCTTAATTAACGCAATTAGTAAACTTAAGTCCACTCTGTATTTCACACCCCATACCTGACACTAACGTAACGTTTTTCTACAACTGTCAAAAAAGAGTGACATTTTTTCACCACTTTTAATGTGACAAATGATATTTCGCAAACGCCGATGTGCGAAGAATTTTCTTCGCGCACCGGCGTTTGCGAAATACTGCGTGCACTAACTTTAACACGATCTAAGTATACGTAGAATTCAACTTTATTGTAGGTACTAATAATATATGAAAAACATAAATTGATTCAAACATTCTTAATTAAGTAGGTATTAAATATTCTTCACAATATTCACGTTAATGGTACAATCAATTATCCTAACCGAACATTTTCACTCACTTTTTCAAATTTTTTAGTTTTAGGGCACTCTTTGAATTGACTGTATGTCCTTTCATACTGCCTCTTGGTCACTGCTTATAGCTTCATTTTCCATATTTTACATACTTAATATTTAATTATTAGAAATTACAATAAAAACTAGTTGTCACCTTTTTGTCAAAATTAAAAAAGCGTATGTGAGTATATTTTACTTTTCATAGCAACGAAATATACAAGGTATAAGGTATATTTATAATTATTATAAATAATATGAGTATTCTTTAGAATAGTAATTATTGATGAAACGAAATATCTGCAGTTGTAGAAAAAATGTTGTATGTAATATGTGTGCGAAGAAATTTCGCGCATTCAACAGATATTTTGACTCAGCTGCGCATCGTCAAAATAAATTTCTGTCTCAATGCGCGAAATTATCCTTCGCACACTTATTACATAAATAACTATTTTCGTGGTTCGTAGTGTGAAATAACGGTCGATAATTAAAACTAATTTATATGCACTTGATAACTAAACACTTCAACAAACTAATAACATCAATGCACTAATATGACTGTATTTATTTGTACTATTTATTTCAATATTATTTATATATGTCACAACACTGTTAACTATCGAATGTTGACTATATCTGTTACGTATCTCTCCTACACCCTTTAATAAAGACTGGCCGGCAGCCTCGAGGGAATAATCATCATCAGTATTCATTGGCTAGCGAGTATACATTACTCCAACTCAGGGATTTCGGTTGTGAACCCTAAGATGGCTAAACAGACCGATCATCTAGCCACAAATCTTGTCACAAAACACGCCCATTCACCACCATTTACCGGGTGTTGGATGTGCGCTGCCCCATCGATGCGTTCGGTCTCTTTTGGATGCTGTCACTTCGCATCCTCTTGTCGTCGACGCTGCTCCTCAAAAGCTTGATGGGCCTCGTAAATGGTACGCCTCCATCTCCGTCGGTTGTTCGCGATCTGCTCCCAGTTGTTCTTCACATCTAAGCCACACTTCTTCAGCTTATGGGTCCCTAAATGGGTCGCTAATACTACCGATACTATAATATTATTATTATTAATTCTTTGATATTAGATACAGGGTATGAATAAAAAATTTATTTCATATCTGAAAAAAAAATGTTTAAATAAAATACACTGTTTTAATGGATGTCCTTTTTATTTAGCAGAATTTTATAAGTTTAGTTGAAAAAATTATACCCCATGATTTTTCTGCATCTTACACTATTTTTGATTATAGGAAAAATATCGTAAAAACAAATATTATTCGTAGTAACATAACCACCTACATTTCCTAGTACTTCTGTTACCTACTGGACAAGACAATGCCTAGAATAAGAATATTTATCCGTTTCTTAGCAATTATACAAACCAAAAATAATAATTATTCAAACTTTATTCGTTCCCAAGAATAAAAACTATATTTTTGACTTAAGATGCTTTTCTAGGATACCATGTTAATTAAAAATTATTATTTATTAAGTGGTCATAGAAGACAAATATACATATTCAGGAGAATATTTTGCACGTATGTATTTTGCACTGTATGGACATTTTCTTAAATTAATGTATACAGGGTGGTCCAACGAAAAATTTGCACCTAGCTTTTCTCTTTTTTTTGTAGTCGAATGCGAAAATGCTCGGACACGTCGATTTTGCTTTTGAGGGGGACACATTTTAAACATATTTTTCGATCTGCGCCTTTAACCCCCTAGCGGGGGTGAGTAACAACCCTAAAATTTTAAATGGAAAGAGGGGTCTAATGACATATCATTTGAAAGGACACAAAATTGTCTTTCTAATGATACCCTATTTGTCGAATTTTACTAAAACAGTTAATACGAAAACGACTTTAAAGACATTAAGCCGATAATTTTGGTATTAATGAGAAATACAAATAAGTTTTAATTATTACGACTGAAAACAACTACAATCATTTCTAAATTATTTACTTTGAAGAAAAACGGGATTTCAAAAACACTATCTTATTTATCAGAACTAAATTCCTCACTAATCGTTTGCGTTTTTTGTTGAAATAAAAACTGCAGATACGTGTAGGAAAAGAATTTACACCGTTTATTTTAGTCTTTTCATTGATTCAGTTTGGTTGCTTCTCAAGTTATTTTACTTTTACCGTACAAAATGATTTATTCCATTCTAGAACGAGTTGAAATTGTTAAACTTTATTTTCAAAATAATAGTAGTGCTAGACTTACGGCTCGCTTATTTAATGAGAGACATCCCGATAAAAATGTGAATGATGTGTACGTTGGCAAGTTAGTTAAAAAGTTTGTAGATGCCGGATCTGTCTGTAATGTAAAACACCAGCCGCAGAAACCGATCAGAAATGAAGCTGTGGAAGTCGCTGTTTTAGGGCATGTTGAAATGGATCATAGTCAAAGTACCCGTCAACTAGCTGAAGCCTCAGGTGTCTCCCGTTCGTCCATAATACGAATTTTAAAAGCGTACAAATTTCATCCGTACAAAATCAAATTAGTACAGGAACTAAATGAGGATGATCCTGATAGAAGGCTGCAATTTTGTGAAGCAATGAGCCAGCGTTTAATTGAAGATCCGCAATTATTATTTAACATTTGTTTTTCCGACGAATGCACATTTTATTTGAATGGAGCTGTAAATAGGCACAATTGCCGTTACTGGGATGACAGTAACCCACATTTATTCCGTGAGGTTCATACCCAGTATCCTCAAAAAATAAACGTCTGGTGTGGCATATTAGGAAATCATATTATAGGACCACTTTTTATTCCTGGAAATTTAACTGGTGAAGTGTACCTAAACATGCTTGAAGACACAATTGATCCTTTAATAACACAAATAATAGAAGATGACCAAAATCATACTGCTGATCGGCTTTATTTCCAGCAAGATGGAGCACCTCCGCACTATGTGGCTCCTGTAAGACAGTTCTTAGATGACCGGTTCCCTGGACGGTGGATTGGAAGGAGGGGCCCAATTGAATGGCCTGCCAGGTCACCGGATTTATCGCCTTTAGACTTTTTTCTTTGGGGGCACTTAAAAAATAAATGTTTTGCCACGAAGCCCGAGTCCATAGAAGATCTTCGCCAACGCATTACAGAAGAGTGCAGAAACATAACACCTGATATGCTACAAAATGTTAGAAATAGATTTGAACAAAATCTGTATTATTGTATGGAATCAAATGGGTCACATTTTCAACATTTGTTAATGTAACGTTTTAATAAATCAATTTAACAGCTTGTTTACTTTTTTTACAAAGCAATGTTAAAACTAACAAACATTGGAATGTACTAACGATTGCAGGTGTTTTCACTCGCAATAATTAAAACTTATTTGTATTTCTCATTAATACCAAAATTATCGGCTTAATGTCTTTAAAGTCGTTTTCGTATTAACTGTTTTAGTAAAATTCGACAAATAGGGTATCATTAGAAAGACAATTTTGTGTCCTTTCAAATGATATGTCATTAGACCCCTCTTTCCATTTAAAATTTTAGGGTTGTTACTCACCCCCGCTAGGGGGTTAAAGGCGCAGATCGAAAAATATGTTTAAAATGTGTCCCCCTCAAAAGCAAAATCGACGTGTCCGAGCATTTTCGCATTCGACTACAAAAAAAAGAGAAAAGCTAGGTGCAAACTTTTCGTTGGACCACCCTGTATATTTCATTAGAAACGATAACGTTTGTTCTGAGAATATTCTAAAAAGTAAGCTTTGGCAACAAATTTATGTTTATTGTTACATACGATTAGCATTCCTGCGAATCTTAGGACATAATAATAATTAATAAGATAAGTTTACCTATTTTAACAGCAAACTTATTATTTTTCCGAATTTTCTTAATACCTTTTTATTTTATAAGTTATAAGAAGCTTTCTAAGTACCTACATTACGTTACATTCCATTTTTTTACACTAAGTAATAATAATATGTTTTTTGTATAAGACAATGTACGTTTACATTTGATGTTACATTTCTCAATATTCTATTTATAGACTACCAAATATATATTTGCAAAGCACGTAAATTTTGTAGGGCACGTTCCCATTTTATAGTCAGAATATACAGACATGGGTACAAACCCGCATAAAATTTCGTGATGAAAATCACTTTTTTTGTGTACGAAAATATATTTTCTTTTTGAAACATGAGAGGATAAATTGCATTTTTATGGTGGCAAATCGTTAAAAAGTTCAACATATATTGAATTAATTGTCAGAAGAAATATTTGTATTTTCTAAAATGTTTTAATACTATATAATATAATGTGTACTAGTATATCCTCGATATACAAAGAAATTAAATAAACAACTTGTACAAATTAGAAAAACTGTTAAACAACTGCCCGGATATCGGGAGGTGTGGGTTCAAATCCCACTTGTGTCACGAATTTTTTTTTAATTCGTACAAGTTAGTTTATTTGATTTCTTTGTATATCGATTATATACTCTATACGCTGTCAACTTAGTTGAATATCTTTGTTTGTTTACGTATTTATATTTATTTGCGATAAGCAAAAGAGAAATATTGCATTATGGCAGTGTGTGTAGTCTATGATGTCTTTAATAGATAGATACAGATATAGTTATTCACCATTTTATGTCACAAAACATGTATAGTACGTCAAACAAATCAATCAAAATTATAGTAACAAAGAAAGGCTTACAAACAAATTAAAATAGTAACAAAATAAAACAAACTAAAATCTATAAAAACTTTACAATATCGCTTCTGAAATAGTCCTCAAAGGCATAAAAAGCTTGAGATATCAAAAATGTTTTTATTCTTTTGTTAAACTGGACTTCACCAAGGTTTTTTATGTGAGACGACAGCTTATTATAAAATTTAACACAATAATAGTAGCCAGAACCTTTCCTAGTCCTCAATAGTCGGTGAAATTCAGGCAATATGTCATTTGGATTTCGCGTACTATAATTATGTATATCAGAGTCACGAGTGAACTGCGATGCATTGGATCAAATGTAGCCGAGACAGTTGAAGATGTACAAGGAAGGCAAAGTAAGTACCTAGTACATGTTCAACAAAATATTTTTTACAGCAGTCACGCCAACCGAGCCTCAACATTGTACGTAAACATCGCCTCTGTAGCTTAAAGATTTTCATAGCATAGGAACTATGTCCCCAGTTCAAAATACCATACGACATACGGGAGACAAAATATCCGTTATACACCGTCAACAGATTGGCGATTGAAACACTCTGCGCAAGCCTTCTGATGAGATATATGATCCTGGACAGCGAGCACCCAAGCTGCCGAACATGACTCTTCTATGTTAATTTAGGATCAAGATGAACCCCTTCACGCGAACATCGCTCTTAAAATCAATAGGCGCGAAACGCAAAGTGAAGTTCATGCTGTGGGTTTTAGCCTGATTCCAGATCATTTGTAAGAAACCAATTGACTATGTCAGTCTCAACAGCATTAGCCAACTCCCCTAAAGGGTCGGTTGGTCGATATCTAATCAGACTAGTTTTGTCGTTAGCAAAGAGGATTATATTTGAGTCTTCTTGAAATCTGTATAAATCATTTAAATATATCAAAAACAGTAAATGTTCTAAATCCGAGCCCTGTGGCGCACCTCGTCCAACCCTTTGTCTTTCCGAGTATCGTCCCCCATACAAAAAATCCTTAAAACGATCGCTCAGATAGGAGCCAACCAAGGCAACACTGTCATCATCAAAGTTATAGTAAGAGAGTTTTTGAAGAAGTATTTCGTGTGAAACACAGTTAAAAGCCTGAGTGAGGTCATAAAAGGAAGCAAAGCTGTCACAGCCCTGCTCCATGCCATCCGAAACATATTCCAAAAGGTTATTAATTGCAAGAGTACCAGATTTTTTATTACGAAAGCCATATGGACTTTGCATGAAGAGATTATTTGTTTCAAAATATTCAGTTATTTGATCTTTAATAATAGATTCAAAGATTTTTGAAAAAGTTGGCAAGATCGATATTGGTCGATAGTTACTGGGATCATCAACCGATCCTTTATTTTTGTAGATTGGAATAACCCTTGCCTTTTTCAAGTCCGCCGGAAATACCGGTACCAATGCAATGGTTTATCAACTTAGTAAGCACCACTAGCAGATTCTTTAAACTCCTAACAATCCAAGTAGTGACTGTTTTGAATTTTAGAGGAGAATAATTTTCAGCTGAATTTGCAATGACATTAGTAAACGTTAGAAATCTACCATCAATGCTTATCGTTCAAGTTACTCTGATTTTAAGATATTACAGAGCGGGGTTCTCCAGGGGAGTATTCTTGGACCCTTATTATTTTCTTTATTTTCGTTTGATTTGCCTTTAATTCTAAGACATTCATTTATTCACATGTATGCTTATGATGTTCATGTGTATGGGCACTGTACTTTGGATAACTTCGATAACATGTTGCAGTTTATCAATGAGGACCTTAAAGACTTGTCAAGGTGGTGTCAGCTTCATGGATTGAAATTGAATCCTGATAAGACGGTAGCAATATGTATTGGATCGGAGAGGCAGACGGTGGTAATGAGCGAAATGGGACAAGTAAAACTTTCCTGAGCATGTGGTTAAAATTTTTGTACTGAGTGATAGTTCACCCTGTATATCCTGGAGTGATAACGCCAAATATCTAGATGTTATTATAGACCATAAATTGAGCTTTGATGAACAGTGTAGTTTTGTGTACAAAACCAAAAACAAAAATTTGATGAGATTCCTTAGTGAAAGAACAAAATTAAAGTTAATAAAATCCTTAGTTGATCCACATATCACATATTGTTGTCAAGTGTACTATTATTTTCGCCAACCTATCGCAAGCTTAGGATCCAGCGTATTCAGATTGCATGTGTGACATTTGTGTACAGAGTTCCATATGCTGCTCATATAACACCATTCTTAGTTCACTTAAAAGAACCGAAAATTGAATTCAGAATAAAGTATCTATTCAGTATGTTAGTATATAAAACTCCGAAATACCTTTTTTTGTTTTTTAATACGCGGATCTCACATACAAGAGAGAAGTCTGCGTTTTAATATGTTTTCTGTTCCGTTGCAGAGGTTCACATTTCGAGGGTTCCTTTTCCTATATGAGCGCAAAGATTATGAATGAGTACTTCGATATTCTCCACTTTTCACCATACTCATTTAAACGAGAACTGAGACATAGATAGACTGATGTGGTCATAACATAGCATCATTTCGCTGTTTGTATCTTCTGTTCGATGCTTCTTTAGATTTATTAATTATTTCAGCTAAAGTTCGTTTATTATTAACAGCATATTAGTTGATTTGTTTACACTTTGCTCAGACTTATTTTTCACAGTGCCAGTGTTGCAAACAATCTTGTTACTATTCTCTATTTGCCTATCACTAGTAATAGCAACAACAGTGCTACGGTAGAAATAGGATGTTTATTTTTAGCAACAACTGGTTCACCCCCAAGGCCTGCTGATTATTCAGTGCATGCTGGTCACTTCTGCTTTCAAGGTCACAGCACTGTTGGTAATAATTGTTATGAGATTGCAATTTGCTTTGCAAAAATTTAATAATTGTTTTTTGCAAGCTATTTGAGTATTCAACCTCGGCTAAAAGGGTTAGTTAAAACTTGTTCTTTTTTTAAACATTCAATGTCTTTTTTAAGTATATAATTTTCATCAACAATGGAATATTTCATCAGTTCTATACCTATTAAGGGAAAAATATTAAATTAAATAAAAGACAATTTTAAGAATTCACCCTTGGTATATTGAGACTCTCTTTCTCAGATGTTCTATTTGGAATTGTGGTATAAAAAAAAAGTACCAGGCTAGCTCTTACAGGGTGATTCCTCAAAAGTTGTTATGCCACGCAGTTTACTAGTACACCCTATAGAATTGGTAACTACGAACCTAACTGGTAATAATAGAAGTAATTTTTAACAATTATGATTTATTAAATATTAGGACCTTTAGAAATATCGCAATTAAATTTCAAGAATAAATATAAGTTGTATAAATACTGTAAATAAGAGATGATGAAAATCTAAAAAAAACCTGAATCGTTCAGGGCTCTGTTGTGGCCCAACGTTGATACCAGCCAGGAATGGGCCAGAATGAATCCGGAAGCCTCAAGCGGAGCCATGAAGCTGCCGAAATAAGTGAGATCCCCAATCACAATCGAATTGGGCCTAGCTGGGTTTAGAGGAATGAATATCGGGTTTCTACGGGTATACAAAAGAACCCTGGAAGATAAACATAGCCTCTGAATATGAGGAGAAGAAGGAAAAAACAGAACACACTACAATTTTACACCCACAATTAGTTTCTGGCACACCCCGTATCAAATCCAACTGTAGAGTTGATTACTCGGTAACGAACTACTTAATGCACATTATTCAGCCGATTATGAATTCGTAACTTATACATATATCCACAAAATTTAAAGATATGACTTTGACACACTCAGCTACTTGCTTGTACAAATTACACAGGGTGTTAAATCACCAACCAATTTGGAGAGAATCCTCGTTCTATCACGGCGGATCCGTATTTATCACGTCGGACTCCTAAAAGAACTGGAATTTGCAGGGGAGCATGGGCAAAAGTACGTGCAGAAAAATCTTTAACGAGGATGTCATGCTCCCTACCAGAAGAATACAGCACACACATTATTATTTGGTACCCACCACAATTAGGCACCATATCGCTAAAATAAATTGTAGACCACAAGTACCTATTGAGAGATTTTGTATATTAAATTCTCATATTTGGTAATTCAATAAATTTGAATATGAAGGAAAATAAAACAAATGTCTTGCTTGTAATTTGTTTTTGGTTTTAGTACTTATATGGTTTGTTTATATTAAAAGTTAGGTTAACACAGTTGCAAGTCTTCCTTTACTTTTATTTATATTAGGTATTAGTAAATATAGTTTATTTTATAGCCATCTCGATAACCAGCGAACACAGATTAATTATTGTCTATGGATGCAGATACTTATGTCCAGAAACAACAACTCAGGAACCAGACAATCCTGTCACAATTGTTCAATTCGTCAGGGGAAAAACATCGACATGAACAAAAGATCAATTGTATTGTATGATACTTGCCACCGATATCAAACAAATATAAAAATTATTAATAAATATTAAAATAGATATATTATTAGGGAGTGATAAATGAAGCCGAAAACTGTCACTAATCAGCCTCATAATTACCAACAAAATGGAGAAGCAACGATGAACTCCTCCACAAACAGTCCCGCGGCATTTGCCACCAATGGCGCGCAACGTTCTTAATTGGTGGCATTAGTAGGAATTGCTGTCACCAACAGTTGGGTTAATGGCATCGCAAGTTTACGCTCAGAGGTTCCCGGCGCAAAATCATCACAAAAAAGCAGTCTTCGAGAGGCTGTTAAGGCAGTTTAACGAAAGATGCCTCCCAAACACAGTGCAACTGCATCAAGAACTTTTCAATATTGATTTTAAATCGTGTTGAATTTTGTACATAGGCAGGAACAAAATCATCGAAAATTAAAACTTTTTTAATAGAGGAGATGAAGGAACAAATAAACGAAGCGTTACACCAGGTTAAACTTGTTGAAGGATTTAAGAAAAGGATTCAAATGTGCCTAGAGTCCAATCATTTTCAACATTTATTATCAAATTTATCAGAATTTATGTATATCTTGTTATTTAATTTAAGTTAATAATGTATTTATTTATTATGTTATTGTTTAAATATATGGTTTGTCAAATTCTCATGGCTGACTTGACAAATATTATAATTTTGAAAAAGTATTCCTATTACTACCAATATGTGCTTTTTCCATGAAAAATTAAAAATATACATATCTATAGGACAACCTTATAGTGATTCATAGATAATTAATTTGATCATCATCAAATACAGGGTGGTCTACATGAAAATAACAGGTTCAATTAAAAATATTTGACAGATTTGTGCATCTAATTTTGACCTCATATACCGGGTGTTCAATTTGAAATAAACACGTTATTTAGAATTAAACTTTACGCTCATATAACGTATATTATTGGACGTATTGGGGGTTTTTTATATTTGGCGTAACAAGTGATGATTGGGTATATTTATTAGCCCAGACTGGCTTAAAAAGAACAAACTAATTGGTGTGATTTTTTTCATTCAAATTATATCTATATTTTTATAAAAATTCAAATATTTCAAAAACTGTCAGGTTGGGGTGAGATGTACTTTAATGAAACTTCGGTTTATTTTGGACAAGAAATCTAAAAAAATATATATATGTATATATAATATACTATATAATATTCCATTTAAAAAACACAACTATGGTTCATTTCTTATATTTGGGACACCCTGTATAGATTCGGAATATTTTTAAAATGTACCCATAAATCATTTTTAGCGAACCCATGAATCAAACTTTTAGGAACCTAAATTGTTTGGCCACACTATTCCGTTTCGTATGGCGTGAATAACCCTGTATATATATGTTTTTATCATAGTCAAACTAAATTTTTCGTTGCTCCAATCCCACTGTATATATCTAACCAAAATTAATACGAGTATAATATTGTTTTACTCCATTATCCCTACATAAGTGTATAAACATAACCTTTACAAGAAAGTTCGAGTTTATAATGTTCCCTATGGTCTTATATTACCCCACGTACTTATTCATACTTCTATTACCTCTGGATATTTGATCTACATATATACCATTCACACTAGCTATAGCTTTACATCAGCTTCATACGTACTCTTGTGATGTTTCCACTCTCACCAAAAACTATATACTATATTTATGGTTTGGGAAATATTTTGGTCGACCCTTTCATGTAGATTGAGCACTAAGGAATATTTTACGAACCACATTAAATTTAATGTGTGTATTTGGGTATGTGTATTGTTTGAAGTAGAGGTTTTATTTTGTAGAAACAAACTTTTTACGTCCTTTCGTATTCTAGGTGGCGTCATTAAAGCTGCACAGTTTTCGTTTCTGCTTCAAAATTTAAGCCTGTGGAGCTGCTCGTGTCCTGCACTTGTAACTGAGGAGTCCTTTTTAAGGTTCACTCTGCTGACCCCGCATGGGGAGGGGGCTATAAAAGATGCCCTAAACCTAGTCAGTCCACCCATCCGCCAGAGGGTGCACCATATGCGGTGGAAATAATAATAATAAAAAAATTAAAATAAAAAAAATTATAATAATAATACAATTAAACATTTCCACTTCGGGACATGGAACACTTATGGATCCTAACACAAGTAATAGATCAGAACGACGTACGGCAATTATAGCCCGTGAACAAAAACGATTCAGCATTGACATTGCTGCATTAAGTGAAACCAGAAGATCAGGTTCTCTATACATGTGTTTTATAGACCTTGTCAAGGCGTTCGATTCCGATAACCGTGAGGCTCTGTGAAGGATATTGAAGATCAACGGATATCTACAGAAACTCATCTGGATTATTATTATTTATTATTAGCTCTTAACCATTAAACATACAAACAATTGTACATAGGCATGTCAAAAATTTACAAGTACCTACACATACAAAGAAAACCACAACTACTTATATAAATACACAAAGTCAGATATAAAAAAATACTTATCATAGATATAACAAGTAACAAATAACAATCAATCTACACTTAAGGTAAAATTGACATACATCGCCAATAAAACAGACATTTGTAAGCCGTACACACACACAGTACGTATTCATTTTCATTAATTTATGGGAAAAGAATGCTACCCAGTACAGAATTCAGCATATTCCTGCAGCGTATAAAACGCGTTAGTTGTAAGCAAATCCTTTATTTTATTTTTAAAGATTTTTTCTGACGGAAACTCCTTTAAACCTTTATGATATAAATTATGTTATAATAATAGATTCCTGAGTAATGGGGTGATTTTTTGTAGGATTCATGATACGGTGTCGGAAGGAGTAGCTGTTCACGGCCTCTAGAATTGTAGGGCACGTCGGATACTTCGACTCATTCACGATAATATGAAAGCATCAGTTCTCAACAGCAGCGGCCGGGAGACCCCTTTCCATTAAAAACTGACGTAAGCAGGGTTGTGTCATTGCACCGACCTTGTTTTAGATGTCTGTAGGAACGGTCATTCAACTTGGTATGGATGAACTGCCGGGGAAATAGAGATCGTCTACAGATTTGATGGCGGTACCATCAACGATGTCTTGGAAGAATTGTTGGAATTAAATAGCAGAACCGACCAACAAACATCAGCGTTCTGGAGGAAGCTGAAGCAACTAGCATTGAGGCGATGATTGTCAGGCACCAGCTGCGATGGAGTAGCCACGTAATCCGTATGCCAACGCAACGCCTCCTAAAGAGAATCTTTCAATAACAGCTTACGGTCGGCTCACCAAAATAGGTAGGGCAGCAAAAGGCATACAAGGATGTTCTTAAGACCAAATTGATGAAGTGTGGCTTAGAAGTGAGGAACAACTGGGAGTAGATCACGAACGACCGACTCAAATTGGAGGTAGTTCATACTCGTTAGAGAGTGAATGCTAATGATAGCCATTAGCTTCTCTTCGCTAACACAACTTTTCAAAAAAGAGGAATATAGAAAGACCCGATTACGGTGCTAGTACCTACTGACAAAATCTAATCTTCAAAGATCTAAAAGAAGCATTGTCTTTACTAGTTGGACAACCAGTAACTTATCCGATGCGCGAGTAGAACATATAGATTAGAAAATTAAGTATCTCTTAGTTACAGCGACTTATGCATCTAAAGCAACTAGTGCAAAAGTACCTCACTTTAAGTCTCGTATATCTACTATGTATAATATATAAGAAATGGGCTTGTTTAACAAAACAATACTTAAAATCCGAGAGTTTGTCTGTCAACCACTATACTTTCACCAGACGGCCGTTTCGTCGATCCACGACTCATCAGTGGTGATCGGTCAGTAGTTGACAGCCAAACTCCCGTAAATAATGTGGTATACACCCCACACGGTACAGAGATGTAAAAGGATGTGTTTGGCGACATCTAGTTATCGTTGGTAGTACGCCGAGTGAACAACAGTTCCTATATCGGCTGCCTGGGTGCTTTAGCATCTGTAAAAAATTATACAGACACATAGTATTTCTAATATAATAAAATGTAATGTCAAAATAATAATCCCGCTTAAGGGAGTATCGGCGCGTCTATGTGTTGGTAGTTGCTTTATGGGGTCAGAGACCTCCCAGGCAGCCGATACAGGAACTGTTGTTCACTCGGCGTACTACCAACGATAAAACTAGATGTCACCAAACACATCCTTTTACATATAATATATAAATATATATCCTACTAAATTCTATCTTTTCACCCGTACTTGAATTATCAAACTAAGATCAAACTGGGTTAACCAATTTAATACAGGTTATCGGTCTGTTAAAAATTACTGTTGATTAATAAACACTCATTTAATTATATACACGTGCCTCTATATTTCGGCGGAATTTCCAACATCTTCAGGAGGATACACTGAAACAGTGTAATCAACAGTAATTTTTAACAAACCGATAACCCGTAATAAATTGGTTAACCCAGTTTAATCTTAGTTTGATAATAGTATACCTATTGTGCAACGAAGATGAAATGACATACATTTCCTACGAGTATGATCGAGTATGCTGCAAATCATACGAGTAGGAAATGGTCATTTCATGTGAGTTTCACACTATACTTTTTCTACTACTGCTTTAATATACAGGATGCTTCAATAGTATCCTTTTGAATAAATTAAAAAAACTACAAAGTTTACTCATAACAACTGTATTGTTTTAAATTTAAAAAAAAATACATTAATTACAAAAAAGTATTCCTCTTATTTGTTAATAATATTTAAAGTAACGTTGGTACAATTATTCAAAATAATCTTTGCGGGACTAGAGTCCGTTTTTTTAAAGAATGCATTTAGATTACTTACATTTTCTGTATTTGCTGTCAATGGAAGGTCTGACAGCTTATTGATCGACCCCAAAATTTTGTTGGCTACGTTATTTCGATTAGTTTGGGACTCCTCTATATAACCTTCTGCTACTGTCGTAGAGCGCCAGCCACCAAAACGTTTTAATGTCGTTATGTCTTCGCCACTATCTACTAAGATTGTAGCCGAAGATCGGCGGAAACAGTGGCCGGTATGTAACTCAGCATTTGGAAGTTTTAAATACTATGCAATTTGCTTTCCCATATTTCCTATTTTATTGATTCCAATCTTTTAGGCAGTGCATTTTCCTTTTTGATAATTAAGGAAGAAACTACCGTTGTTGGCAGTACTTGGACGCATGTTCCAATATTTTTTTACAATGGTGGAATATTCCCCAGTTATAGTAAATTTTCGAGATGTTTTCGTTTTAGTGTTTGGAATGTGAACCAAAATTGCGGCACCTAAATCTTCTAAATCGCGGATTTTCAAATTGTACATCTCATCTCTCCTACACGCACCCATAATTCCCATGATAAGGATAACCTGCATTGAAAATAATATTAGAATTATGAAAAATGGAAGTTGAAGTACAGTTCGTTTATTAATTTATAATACTTCAATTAAATATTTATATCAAAATTACAATAGTAGTAAAAGCTTTGTATAGCCCTTTCGCCAAGTGTCCAGAAAGGTTTCTTTCTTAGCATTTGATAAATATGTTTTCTTTTCAGAAATGCTTTTAATTTTAGGTATTTACTTACATCCACGTCATTATTTATACTAAGCATCGTTTTTAACATACTGTATTGTACCCATAACGTGGAAGATTTAAATTTATTAGATATATTACCAAAGTAAGCCAGCAGAACATTCTCTGAATACGAACTAGTTCTCTTGTTTGCACCAGCCCATGAATACATTATACGCAATAGTGTATTTTGCTTTAGATTTCTCAGGTAGGTACCAAATCTAACGTTGCGTTATTTGCGGCTTCTATAATATTAGGTGGTGTTAAAGTAAATTTACTATCACTGTTCATAATATACCTAAATAGTTTTGACAGCTTCGAAATTTAGAAATAGGTTAAACTGTCAATTTGGTGTTGTAGTAGTACATAATTAACCGGAGTTATATATAGATAGGATAATGAATGCAGAGAGTATTACCCCGTCTAAACCCGAATAAGATAATTAGTATAACCACTAGGTTCGAATTGAATACATAATATTTAACGAGCGGTAATCTAGATGCTACGTAATTCTCAAAGACTCAGAACCAAATTATGATAGTCAAAAGAATAATAACAGAATCAAATTATTAAATGAAAGAAACAAACAACTAATAGTTAATCAAACCTTTTTTAGATGTCACAGCAACTTCGGCGTCGTTCACAACACTTCAACTTTGTTTAACATTACTGTTTCAAGACTTATTCATTCTGTGTCCCCACGTAATAAAACTCAATCTCTTTGTAGGGGATAACTTTATGTTTATTTAAAATTAAGAATAAAAGAAAGGAATAATTATTAAAAGAAAATTTAAATCTAAATTACAACTAGACAAAATCAAGAAAAAGAAACAAACTAAAACATAGAATAATCAACATTTGATTAATTGAACAAAACTCTTATTTAACTAACATTTAATCTTAATAAAGACTTAGCATAATGGAAATCGATGTAATTACGAATAATTTACATTGATTTCCACTTAAATGTCTTCAGTTATTTTGTATTAGCAAAAGAAAAAGATAATACGAAACTAAGATAAAAATTAAGCAATTATACCAATAATTCAGCTTTGATAGACTTCTGAATAAAATCTCAAAAAAAATAAGTAAAATAAAATAAAAGAATTTTTGTAATCAGAAAAAATGAACTTAGAAAAATTATAAATCTTAAAACAGCTTATAAGAAAATATATTTAGAAGTGACTTACTTGGATCTCGAACAAGAACTGACTTTTTAATTCAAAAGAACTACCGAGGTACTTTGTTTCGGAACGTTACTCTGATTACCTCCCCTATTATGCCTCAAAAGAGGGATGATAGCCAATAGGAATTCGAAGACGCCAGTTTCAGGGAGCAACCCTTGCGCAGTATTAGAATAAAGCATTAATTATTGATTTTCTACTCTTTAGTCGTACTTTTATTTTCTGTTATTCGATGTGGTTCAAGCGTATCTCCAGAGATGGCGATACGAGGTTTAATTATGTGAAAATATGAATAATATTTTCACGATTCAATTTAATTGGTATAATTGCTTTTAAGATACTAACTATGATTCGACGTGATGTAGATATTTCTCTTGATTTAAATGTGAGAACATTTTGCCGTAATATAGCAACTATATTAGTGACAAGATATAACTCATAAATAAAAAAAAAGCCTTTAACTTAGTTGAAAAAAAACTGCCCAAGATTCACCCATAACTGTTGATATTATTATTATGATTGTTATCCCCTTGGGTAGAATCAGACATTGGGAAGCAAAAAAAACCAAGTAATTAATATCAACATTCCATCGATCATAACGTATTCCTTAATTTAAACAATTTATAAACGTATTGATAATGTTCAGTGAAAGCAATTCTTGAGCAAATCGGCAACCCTGTTACCGAATACATATCTGTAGAGTATGTAATAAACATTCTTATCTTAACGACACAATATTTTAAAACATCGATAAGTGTTAGACCCCGCATAGTTTTAGGGTACGTTCGTATTTATATTTACAGAAAAAAAAGGAACATCCTGTCCACAACTATGGGAATATTTTGTCTTATTTTAAATGTATATAATGAAGAAAAAGGGCATGTTTGACCTTCAAAATACTAGGAAAGAAAACAATCTGCCACCCATGCATTCTAGAATTGTGTAATCTGTAAGGTTGCCAGTGGCGGGTTCTATTTTGTTACAGTGTGTTTGTATTGTCGGCGTTGCTATCTTGAGTTTTCATGGCCGACGCTAGTTTTGTCATTACCAGGAAATTTACCCGTGCGTAATAAATTTTGCCCCTAGTTGCCTAACAACTATTTATTGTGCACGGGTAAATGCAAAACAGCATTACAATGTACTACATTTTCAAATCATGATTGAACATATAATAAAGGCATTTAAAGACAGTCGTAGAAAAATAGATATATATATAGTTTATTTTTTTAAATTTTCTTGATTTATGATCATAGGTAGAAATAGTCAAATTTAATTTGTTCATTTTATTAACGTTTCGACCATAGTTTGGTCTTTCTCAAAATACTCTAAAAATTTTTTTAAAAAATTGATTGTTAACATAATCAGTAATTTTTATTATAACATTTGGAACTGACCTGGTATATGTGAATAATCAAATAGCATCATGGCACAAACCATCCTTAAAGTCACAGCCTCACACAAAATTACAACAATTTTGTATTCGTCATATTTTTAAAAACAACTACTATTTACTAATTATATTATTTTTTAAAAACGTATAGATACTTAGACCGGGCACAACACATTCATTCACAGGACAGACGTATAGATTTTGCTTAAATTGTTTAAATCTTTCCTATCATTTACCGTGTTATCATTTTTATGGATGTATATCATTTCAAGGTACTCTCTTTTTTTCCGATTTTTTCTGTTGCCAAAATTTTTGCATTTTTGTAATCGAATTTATGATTTTCTGAAATTTCGTGGTTGGTAGATTGTAGATTGTTTTTTCGGAGTCGTTTCGGCGGTTTGGCCTCCCCTCACTTCGACCTGCAGAAGATCTTTTGTGAATGACTCTAATCTATGAATTGCCCAGCTCTCCCACACTTTGCATAAAATTGATGATTTCTCTGGGGGCTAAATTCCTTGCCTCGTCGGGTGTTAGGGTCACCCCTCCAAGGTGTTTTAGCCTTTTGCAGAAAAGTGCCATGCATTCGCAGAGCACGTGTTCTGTTGTCTCTGTTGCGTCTTCGCAAAACCGACAAGTGTCGTCCTCGGTTAGGCCCATCTTTTTGAGAAGGTACTTCACTGGGTGGTGTCCCGTAAAAAGGCCTGTAATTCGCCTTAGCTCACTTCTCTCCAGTTGGATAAGCTTCCCTGCGTTGGCCTCTGAAGGTTTGATAAACCTTTTTGATTGTCTTAGGCCTGGAGTGTTTCTCCAGTAGGACTTAAGTTGTTCCTTTTCCCATCTCCGAAGTTCTTCCTTCATATGGCTTTTTGGAAGGCCAAAGATGGGTTCCGCGCCGCAGGACGGAGCATTTGCGCCCTCTTTTGCAAGTTGGTCCGCCGCTTTGTTCCCCTCTATGCCTTCATGTCCTGGCACCCATGTCAGAGTAATCTTTTTCCCCTGAGCTGCCAGTTGCTTTAGGGTCTGTTTGCATTCCCATGCTAGCTTTGACGTGAAGGTGTAAGACCTCAGTGCTTTTAACGCAGCTTGACTATCTGACATAATATTGATCTGCCGTTCCGGGATGCCTCTCTGCAGGCATTCTTGAGCACAACGATTAATAGCGTTGATCTCTGCTTGGAATATAGTGGGACTTTTCTCGAGAGATTCAGAGAGCCTGCAATTTGGCCCGTATACTCCCATGCCTGTGTTCCCTTCTATTCCTTTTGAACCGTCCGTATACCAGACGGATGTGTTTTCTGAGAATCGTGGTTCCCCATTAGGCAATTTTGACGGTCTGCAATGACCACTTCAAATGGGATTTCAAAATCATGTTTGCGTGGCAAAGCGTCCGACGGTTTTCTTCCTGAATCCAAAGGTATTAGATTCAGGATTCCCATGTGTCCCTCTAGATCGCCAGATTTGTATTCCATTACCTGTGCCAGTTTCAGAGCGCTAAATGCTGCCTCTTTTTTGACTAGGACAGGCAAAGATATTAGTTGCAGCAACGTTTCCATCGCTGCTGTGGGGCAAGTTCGCATTGCCCCTGTTATTCCTAAACATGCAAGCCGTTGCAACTTTTGAAGACGGCATTGTGTATGCTTAATATTAACTTTTGGCCACCATACTAATGAGGCGTATGTAACCATGGGTTTAATGACTGTTTGGTACACCCAGTATGTGAGCTTTGGCTTTAGCCCCCAAGTCCTACCGAGTAGCCTGTGACACGTCCATATGGCTGTAGCTTTCGATATGGTTTTCTCTATATACTGATTCCAGATTAGTCCTTTATCCAGGATTACTCCCAGGTATTTGACTTTATCCGAAACGCAAATTTGCTCACCGCTGAGAGTGGGGTTAATAATTTCCACCTTTCTCGTGAATGGTACCAACACTGTTTTTTTCGGATTTATATCCAATTCCTCAGCGTCGCACCAGTTTTTAATATTTTCTTTAATGCAATTTGCATGCGGTTGGATATAACCGATGTGTGATTTCCCTTAACTGTGAGAACAATGTCGTCGGCGTAGCTTTGGAGAGTAAAGCCTGCCCTATTCATTTTTGTAATGAGATGATCCAGCACTAGTGACCATAGAAGAGGGGACAATACACCGCCTTGTGGGCATCCCCTAGCCGCTGTTACTGTTACAGACACTTCTCCTATTTCAGCCGTAATGACACGGTCTTTCAAAATTGCCTGAATCCATTTCATCAGTGGGGAGTCGACACTCCTCTCTTCTAGTGCCCTACTGATGGATTCATGTGAGGTATTGTCAAAAGCACCCTCTATGTCAATAAAGGCACATAAGGATACTTCTTTGGCCTTAAATGACTTCTCGATGTCTTTTACTAAGCAGTGCAGGGCATTAATCGTAGATTTTCCCGCTTGGTAGGCGAATTGCCTTTTGTGAAGCGGCTTCCTATTTAAAGTTTCGCTTCTTAGGTATTCGTCTATTATTTTTTCCATAGTTTTCAGTAGGAAGGAGGTTAGACTAATAGGCCTGTAGGACTTAGGGTCATCCTCTGGACGGCGGCGTCCTGTTTTCGGTAAGGGCAGTTTTATTTTTTTTGTCATATTGATGGCTTTTTATTCGATTTTCCAGGTACTGAGATGTTTGTCCAATGTGTACATTATTACAATCTTTACAGGGGATTTCGTAAATTACGTGACTTTTTTTATTTATTGGTGTTCTTGTTTTTAATGTTGAGAAATATTTTGTTAACAAATTGTTCCCCTTGTGACAGACGGTAATATTAAGTTTTTTCTCGAAAAAAATTTGATATCTGGTGGGACAACCCATCCACGAACGGCAGGGGATTTCGTAAATTACGTGACTTTTTTTATTTATTGGTGTTCTTGTTTTTAATGTTGAGAAATATTTTGTTAACAAAGACAGACGGTAATATTATGTTTTTTCTTGAAAAAATTTGATAGCTGGTGGGACAACTCATCCACGAACGGCAGAGGGAGGTACCTAATAGAATTTTTGTTTTTATTGTTGATATTTAATGAATTATTGTATGACGTCTGTATTCGTTTTTTGAAAATTTTATGAATTAAACTGAGTGGATAGTTGTTTTTTATTAGGGCATGTTTGGCTTTTTGAATTGCGAAGGGCCTAAATTCCGGATCTGACAATCGTATCGCCCTGTCTGCTAATCCAATTAGAATTGATCTTTTTTGTGAAGGGGGATGAGAGCAGGTAAAATACTATTTTCATATTCACGCTGCAGGCTAACATTAGAAAACTTTATGTGCGACAGCTTAAATCTCAAAAATGTTGACACCAGTTCTTCTGTTTTGCATCTGAGTAAAAATATTCTTCGATTTTTACTCAGATGCAAAACAGAAGAACTGGGATTCTATTTTGTGCGTTATCTTTAATATCTATTAGTTCATTTTGTAATTTTTTATTCAAAGTGGTGGATTCGGTGATTGATAAATTTAACAATTTAAAAATAAAAGCAGGTAAAATACTATTTTCATATTGATGCTGTAGGCTAACATTAGAAAACTTTATGTGCGACAGCTTAAATCTCAAAAATGTTGGAACCAGTTCTTCTGTTTTGCATCTGAGTAAAAATTGAAGAATATATATATAAAAACAAAAATTCTATTAGGTACCTCCCTCTGCCGTTCGTGGATGGATTGTCCCACCAGATATCAAATTTTTTTCGAGAAAAAACATATTACCGTCTGTCACAAGGGGAACAATTTGTTAACAAAATATTTCTCAACATTAAAAACAAGAACACCAATAAATAAAAAAAGTCACGTAATTTACGAAATCCCCTGTAAAGATTGTAATAATGGACAATCATCTCAGTACCTGGAAAATCGAATAAAAAGCCATCAATATGACAAAAAAAAATATAACCAACCTTACCAACCATGAAATTTCAGAAAATCATAAATTCGATTACAAAAATGCAAAAATTTTGGCAACAGAAAAAAATCGGAAAAAAGAGAGTAGGTACCTTGAAATGATATACATCCATAAAAATGATAGAAATGATATACATCCATAAAAATGATAGAAAAGATTTAAACAATTTAAGCAAAATCTATATGTCTGTCCTGTGAAGGAATGTGTTGTGCCCGGTCTAAATATCTACATGTTTTTAAAAAATAATATAAATAGTAAATAATAGTTGTTTTTGTACGACCGACCTTTTTTTATTGATTACCGTGTTTGTCTTTATGACAGTAAGTGACATTTACTGGCTGACAACCCAAACACGACGGTAAGTAATTCACTTACCGTTCAGAGAACGGTAAGTAAATTCACGACGGTACATCATTGCGCATTTATGCTGACGTCATTATTTTGATTTTTAAATTGTATATTAAACGGCATTAGGTATGAACTTTATAAGCATTTTCATACCGTTCTCTGGAATTATAGCGGCTATTCCAACATTCCATGCTTCATCAAGAGATTCACATTCAAAGTCACTCATTTTCAATAATAATACTTATTTATAGTATATTAAGTATTGAGAACAGTAAGTGTAGTTTACCGATCGACGACAATGTTTGGCGACTGAGCGAAGCGAAGTCGCCAAAATTGGAGGAGATCGGTAAACTACTTACTGTTTGAGATGCTTATACTATTTTTTGTACGATCGAAATAGCTGAAATAGCAATTTTATTATTTTTAATAATTAATATTTTCAATTAAATACAAATTCAGGTTAGCTGAATACCCTGTACAAAGTTGCAGTTGAACGTTGTCATGGAACTAATTGTTATTGTTATGATTGTTATCGTATTTTTATGTCATGTATTTGTCAAAACTTATTTAAATAAGTATTATTATTGAAAATGAGTGACTTTGAATGTGAATCTCTTGATGAAGCATGGAATGTTGGAATAGCCGCTATAATTCCAGAGAACGGTATGAAAATGCTTATAAAAGTTCATACCTAATGCCGTTTAATATACAATTTAAAAATCAAAATAATGACGTCAGCATAAATGCGCAATGATATACCGTCGTGAATTTACTTACCGTTCTCTGAACGGTAAGTGAATTACTTACCGTCGTGTTTGGGTTGTCAGCCAGTAAATGTCAGTTACTGTCATAAAGACAGACACGGTAAACAATCAAAAAAGGTCGGTCGTACAAAAAATAAGTTTTGACAAATACATGCCATAAAAAATACGATAATAATCATAACAATAACAATTAGTTCCATGACAACGTTCAACTGCAACTTTGTAGAGGGTATTCAGCTAACCTGAATGTGTATTTCATTGAAAATAATAATTATTAAAAATATTAAAATTGCAATTTCAGCTATTTCTATCGTACAAAAAATAGTATAAGCATCTCAAACAGTAAGTAGTTTACCGATCTCCTCCAATTTTGGCGACTTCGCTTCGCTCAGTCGCCAAACATTGTCGTCGATCGGTAAACTACACTTACTGTGCTCAATACTTAATATACTATTTTAAAAATATGACGAATACAAAACTGTTGTAATTTTGTGTGAGAGTGTGACTTTAAGGATGGTTTGGGCCATGATGCTATTTGATTATTCACGTATACCAGGTCAGTTCCAAATGTTATAATAAAAATTACTGATTATGTTAACAATCAATTTTTTTTTAAAATTTTTAGAGTATTTTGAGAAAGACCAAACTATGGTCGAAACGTTAATAAATTGAACAAATTAAATTTGACTATTTCTACCTATGACCAAAAATCAAGAAAATTTAAAAAAATAAACTATATACAAGACTGATCAAAGAACATAAAATAAAAAACTAAATATATATATATATCTAAGACCAATAATATCCTCTATAAATGCACCCACTAGTAAATTGGCCACATTAGTAACGGACATACTCACAACTTCTTACTCAAAGAACAACAACTATTACATTCACGATTCATTTGACTTTTCCAACATCATCAACAACACACAACTGCCTCATAATTATGTTCTTATTAGTTTAGATGTGGTGTCGCTATATAGCAACATTCCCCAGGAATTGGCGGTAAACAGCATAAACAAGAGGTGGTCGTCTATTTCAGAACACACTAACATACCCAGAGAAAAATTTCTCGAGATAATAAACTTCATATTTAACAACACATATTTCAAGGTCGACAATAAATTCTATAAACAAATTTTCGGTACACCCATGGGAGCGACAATTTCACCGATTATTGCACAAATTGTCATGGATGATTTGCTAGATGTATGCATTCCCAAGCTATCCTTTCAGATGCCTTTTTTGAAAAAATACGTGGACGACATCATTTGTTCTGTTCCTCATAACGGAATAACTGAAATACTGACAATTTTTAATAATTATAATGAAGACATCAAATTCACTATAGAAGAGGAAAAAAATCTCTCAGTCCCTTTTTTAGACACCAAACTACTCAGAACAAATGAAAACAAAATCATCTTGGACTGGTATCTAAAACCCACGAATTCTGGAAGGTATTTACACTACATGTCACATCACACAGAAAAAACAAAAATCAACTTGGTGCTTGGCCTTAAAACCAGAATTGAGAGGATTTGTCATTCTAGCCTCGTACAATCTAACAAAAAAAAACTTTTCAATATCTTACTACAGAATTCCTATCCCAAACAATTGTTAAATAAATTAATTTTCAACACCTCCAGGGCACAGTGTCCAGTCACAAACCAGGACAATGCAAATGCCAATTGTCCAGTAAATAACTTCAAATATTACTCTTTGCCGTCAATTGATGGTGTCACACAAAAAATCATCAAAATTCTAAAAAATGAACCGTCAATAAGAATCTCCCACAAACGCATTAAAACAGTTGGCAATCTATTTTCGAAAACTAAAGATAAAGATCCGCCAATGAAATCATCCGACATTGTGTACGCAATCCCCTGCTCTGGCTGTGATAAAATGTACATAGGTCAAACATCAAGAGTCCTAAAGGACAGAATTACATCACACAAAAGTGACTGTAGGCTTCACAAACGTTCTTGCGCTTTGGCTGAGCATGTTTTAGACACTGGACATTCACCAAAATATGATGACACTAAGGTAGTTTTCACTGAGAGAAACTTGCGGAAAAGATTGTTCCTGAAAATGGTAGAAACCAACTTGGCGGAAAAAACAATAAATAAAAGAAAGGACATTCAGGACATAAACATCATATATTCCAATCTTTTGAACGCACAGTCGGGTATCCTATAAAATTCACAGTAAAGTGGTGGAGAGTGCGGCGCATAACTGTTTGTGGGGTTTCGCTTTGGGGGTTCCGTTGGGGATTGAGTTGGGAGATGTGGCAGCTTTCAATTTTGATTCTTGGTTTTCTCCCCGGGATGGAACTCTTCACAACAAATAAATAAAAAAAAAAAAAAAGTAATAAAATATTAAACATCAGCAACAAAGGTTTACCGTCACCGTGGAGGTTGGGAATAGAATTAGTGACAGCTTCTATTCCGAACAACCACTACTGAAACAAAAAGGAAAAAAAAAAAAAGTGTTTCTTAATGTCTTTTCCATATTATTAAACCTGCTATGATTCAGATATGTGGTTTTTTCAAAAGTGGCATTGAAAATATCCACTCTCAGAGGCGTGGATTGTGTGTTGCCGCATTAGCCCCAAACAAATATAAAAAAAAATATAAAAAAGGAAAAAAAAAAAAAAGTAAGCAGATTAACCCCTTCTTCAAAAAATGTAGACACGTTAATGGTAATGCTTGACCACAAAGAACAATAGACACTAATATTTGTATAAAATTTCAATATTCAATAAAAAAGGGAAAAAAAAATGCAATTATAGCAAACTAATAGATGTATTGGGTTTTCGTGCTTTAGTTTTAAAATATTGTGATCGTTCTGTTTGTAAAACAAATAAATGTGGATGTAGATATATTTTTATTTCCAACTTATTCGTTTTGTTTTTTGTGATGTAATTTTTACCTATACACATTATGTTCAACAAGAAAAATTTACCAGATTTACAAACTTCTTAACTCATTTTGCAAGGTAAAAATTTTACAATATTTATTTTATGTTTATTTTAAGTAGATTTTAATTGTGCTTTTATACTTTCCATAGCCCTGAGGAAGAAATTAAATAAATTTCGAAAGCTTGGCAGGTAAATAAGAGTTTTATTTACACACAACCAAGGCAGACTCCCCAAAAACATTGTTCAAGATTTAATTATAACACTTGCCGAAAAATTGTTCAACTCTATATATATATATATATATATATATATATATTTACCTTCAAATTAGCATTCCCTAGGTAGGTGACTACAGTTTTTATCATGGTAAATGCAGTTGTATCATATATGCGCTAATATTTACTGGACATACAAAGTTCAGATCAGAAAGTAACTTTTCCATTCTCCAAACTCCACTTAGTCATGCTATGAATTTCTCCTTTAAGGTTTTAGAAAGACTTCATAAAACGAATTATCATCCTGTAGGCACTACATCCCAGCAGCACATCGTCCCCTCTTGCTCCATAAGTTCTCCCACTACTGCTTTTTCCATACTCGTAAATAATAAATCTTGCATAAATAAGAATCACTTTAGGTACCTTCCTCAGTGGTGTGGGGTGTTTTGCCAATAAGCAGAAACAACGTTTTACAATAAATTCAGTAGTGTATCGTTAAAAGCAACCATCAGTTCACAGTGTCTTAGTCTTTATGAAGGCAATTGATTTGTCTGCACCTCAAATCATTTTTTAATCGTAATAGTAATTTCTCGAATACTAAAAATACATTTTGCTCAATTCCGTCAATTTTTGCCTGTGTATTATTTTGCTGAATTAAAAAAATTAAGAAACCGTATTTACGTAATATTATTTTTATTACAGAGAATGCAGTCGACGCCAATGTTAAGGTCATTTAGCTCGGACTCCACACCAAAACGAGATTGGAAGCAACGACTCAGCTTGAGAGATCATCGTAAAAAAGATACGGTAAGGTCCATACGCCAAACTATTAAATTACATTTTTTTGCAGCTAGCTCTCATCCTTTTCTGGCTTCTTAATGCTTGCTCTATTCCATTATCCTATAGATAAAAGCAACTCTAAAGTTTAATAAGCTTCCAGAGTACGGACATGAAATTTATTACAACTATTTTTTTTTTCATTTAATGTAGTTAAATAATATAATGAGGCTTAGAATGAAGGTCTTTAAGATGAGTGAATTGCAATACATTCATACGTATTTACATTGATTAATAAAAATTCGCATATTTTCATTCAACGTGCAAATTAAGTTCGTATATAAAAAATAGTTTGTATCACTACACTTTTATGGGAACCTGAATGCCTTTTTTCTAATTGAACTTCACCATAGCGAGCGTATGGATTTCGTTTAACCGTGAAATATACACAAGGAGACCAGTGTGAGTTTTTAACAAGGACTTAGGGATCCGTTTATCTATTACTATTTCTGAATTGTACCTTGTATCAATGGAAAACAAGGAAATTCTGGGTAATAAATTGATGTCAATTTTTAATCAACCTCAATTTGATACAATGCTCCGAAAATAATATATAAAAAAAGATATATAAGATATAAAGAAAAAATCTCATCTACAGAGTGGCATGTATTTAAAAGATAACACTTACTTATAAGATACTTTTTTTTACATATCATCTGACAGCTGCACTCGAACTTCCAAACCACAAACCCAATGTTAAAAATGTTAAAAGTCATATCAGTTTGTTCAGCATACAACGTGATATTTGTCATTTTTTACCAGTAACAATAAAGTAACATCTACGATCCTTTAAAAAAAGCGGTTGTGTCACCCCAAAATTTTCCAGAAAAGTTATAATATAATCAAAAATATATGACCTGCGTAACGAAACAAAATTTTCATAATTATTATTATTATAATTTGTATTGTTACTAACGTAACAAACTAACTACTTTAATCAAAAATTAGAAGAAAAAAAGTATTGCCTGAGCTGGGATTCGAACCCATTACCTTCCGCATGCGAAACGACCGCTCTATCATTGACGGCACAGTACCCCTTTGAAAATGTTATATTTTAATTGTAATAACTATCCAACTGGTGAAAATTGAAACGCAATTTTCTCGAGAATTTTGGGAGCAAATATCAAGAGTGATCTATCTCTTTAAAGCAGATAAAAATGCTTTAAAATGATGTATCACACCACCCCTACTGTTATTTGAAAATTTGGCGGATGTGGCCACCCCTATCATAGGGCTAAAGCGATTTCAACAAAACACTAATGGGTTCACCCTAGAATTCTTCCAAACTCATACACCAACATATAGCCGAATTGGTTAAACCGTTTACGCGCTCTCGTGGAAGAATACATACAGACACACACACAGACAGACAGACTTCCATCTGAAAATGGTCTTAATCGTTTCACAAAATCTTAACAAAACATTTCAGTGACTTTCGGAGGCATTTTGCACAAGTGATTTCCAAAGCTTGAAAAAGATGTAATTCAGTTGCAAATTATTGGATAACCGTTACCTTTAAACGATTTTAACTAGAATAGAAATTAGGCTTTTACATATTTGATATATTTATTAGAAATAAATATACTCAAAAACTAAGCTATAAAAACCATTTCAGCCAGTCCGTAATCGTATATTCCACATCGGAATGAAATATGAATATTCCAACGAATTATCAAAATTGCCCAATAGAAACTACGCCATTGTGTTCAATTTCATTTACTTAGTTCCTTTATAGTTTGGAGGAAAATAAATGATTTTTCAGTACACTACACTATTTTGGATGCGCACTATTAATTCAAGAAATATTGGCACAAATTTTTGAAACACCTCGTATAAACTAAATTTGACTGTTTTACAATCAAAGAAAATGTAACATACAAGAAAACTTGAATTTGTGTCCGTAAATATAAATGAAAAATAATTTTGTGGCGTAGCGGACAAAACCAGTCATTTTGTGTTTCTACTATATGTACATTGAGCCCTCTAGATGCAAAACTCGATAAATGCAAACATCCCAATTTTGGGAATTAACAAAAAACTGTTTTTCTTGTTATTTCTTGTTAAAACATTTTCATATTTTGATATTAGGTGGCAATAGTGGTCATGATTGAATTCATAATAAACCAAAACCTCGATACAGTAACAAATCTCGGAAAATTCAAGTAATAAATTGCATTCACCAAGTTTTGCACCCTAACGATAGCAAAAACCTAGTTTTGCAACCTTTTGTCAAAGAAAATATATTTCGCTGGTTATTGGAAAAAAAATTTATTAAGAAAAAATATAAAAAAGAAATAAATGTTTACGAAACAGTAATAATAATAAATATTGCGCTAATAATAACAGTCTGGTAAATCGTAATAAAAACATCTAAACAGAAAACACCGGGAGTCACGTGAGGAATTGAGAGCCTGTCATTGGCCAAAGAGCAAAAATCGAGTTTTGCACATATGGGTATTTAACTCGATTTTCACCATTTTTGCATTTACCGAGTTTTGCATCTAGAGGGCTCAATATACACTATGTAGATGGTACTAGTTTACATATATCTAGTGTTGTATATCTCATTGTGATTAAGTGCATGCCGATATTGTAGATGAGCAACGACTATGGTACTCTGACGAGCTCATAATAAGAGCGAAACGAATTCGTCAGTATCTGTCGACCCATGCCTCGGTCTGGTTCTACTGAATTAGACTGAGGCCCTGCTAAATTAAACAAAATCCCCTGTGTCGGTAAAACCAGTCATTTTGTCCGCTAAAAAATTATTTTTCATACCAGAAAACTATTTTTGTCACCACAGAACTTCCCCGGCAAGATATAATATAATCTAATATATATGACTTGGGTAACGAAACTGATCTAGTTAGCTCTCCATATCATATATGTATATATGGAGACTATTAGTTTCATGAAAAAAAAATTTTTTTTTAATTTCACCGGAAATACTTGTTTTTGGTCATTTTATACATAAATAAGTAGTTTTAAAAAAATGTCTGTCTGTCTGTCTGTCTGTCTATCTGTATGCACGAAAACGCAAAAACCGCTTAACAGATTTTAACAGAATTTGGTACAAAAATACTATTGGACATGGCAAGGAGCTGATTAGATTTTGGGAAACATTGAGCATAGGCAAGGGGTTTAAAAGAGGGTTCAAAAATTAAAAAAATTCATAGTTCTTAAACTTATCCGAAATACTGCATAATTTTTTACGGATTTAATTGAATATAACCTAAAATATTTAACATAAAATAATAGACCACATTGGCGTTCAAAAATAGTGTAAAATGGGGTAAAAAATATTTTAAAAAAACGTATTTCTTAAACATAGCAGAAATATTGACTAGTTATTTATAGCTTTGATAGAATATAACCTATAAAATGTGTCATAAATAACTTACTTTCATAGGCGTTCGTAAATAGTGGAAAAGGGGTCAAAACATAAAAAATATATATTTCCTAAACTTATTCGAAATATGGAATAATTTTTCATAGTTGTAATAGAATATAACCTACCAAATGTTACATAAAAGAATTGGTTCACACAGGTGTTCGAAAATAGTCTAAAAAAAGGGTCAAAAACGAAAAAAAAAATGTTTCTCAAATATACCAGAAAAATTGGCTAATTATATATAGCTTTGATGTAAGATAACCTAAAAAATGCAGCATAAAATTTTTATTAACATAGGCGTTCGTAAATAGTAGAAAAAGGGGTAAAATAAAAAAAAATTAAAATGTAAAAAATTTTATATTTAACTAGATGAATTGGTGTTAAAAATACACGACAAAAATTAATGTACCATAGGCGTCCGTGAAAATTCTATAAAAGGGTCAGAAAAAATTTGTATCCGTGATAACTCAAAAACCACTTAACGGATTCTAACCACATTTGGTACGAAAATACTACAGGATATTTATAGGTGGTGATTAACATTAAGCGTAGGCAATGGGTTTAAAAGAGGGTTTAAAAATTTAAAAAATCATAGTTCTTAAACTTATCCGAAATATTGAATAATTTTTTATAGTTGTGAAGCATATAACATAAAAAATTTTACATAAAAGAATTAGTTCACACAGGCGTTCGAAAATAGTCTTAAAAAAAGGGTCAAAAACGAAAAAAAAATGTTTCCCAAATATACCAGGAAAATTGGCTAATTATATATAGCTTTGATATAAGATAACCTAAAAAATGCAGCATAAAATTATTATTTACATAGGCGTTCGTAAATAGTAAAAAAAGGGGTAAAATGAAAAAAAAAAAATAAAATGTAAAAAATTTCATATTTAACTAGTTGGTGTTAAAAATACACGAGAAAAATTAATGTTCCATAGGCGTCCGTGAAAATTCAATAAAAGGGTCAGAAAAAAAATTTATCCGTGATAACTCAAAAACCACTTAACGGATAACCTACAACATGCAGCATAACAAGTTTGTTACATAGGCGTTCGTAAATAGTAGAAAAGAGGGCAAAATAAATTTTATAATAAAACTAAAAAAATCAATTATTTTGCCTACAAGAACTTGGCCTAGATCTGAAATATAAAATATGTGCGTATAAATAGTGCCTCCAAAGAGAAGAAAAAGGCACAAAACCCGATACTTAAAAAAAAAAAAATAGCTGATGTCTTTCCTCCAAATAACTTCGTAGAAAGGCTGATACAGTATCTCTTTCGTCAGTTTCTAAATCATAATTTATATACCTAGAAGTATGTGTTTGGCGACATCTAGTTCTGTTGGTAAGATGCCCAGTGAACAACAATTCACTATATCGACTGCATGTGAGGTAACTGACCCCATAATGCAAAATTACCAACACATAGATGCGCGGGTACTCCCTTTATGGGGGCGCCTATATTTGAAATGGGCTTGTCTAACGAAACAAGACTTAATTTTGAGAGTTTGTTGGTTTGATCTGGTAGTGCATTAAACCCACTCTCGTTTTTAAATTAGTGTCTTCAAAAGTTGTTTTTATTGCAAACTTTTGGAGAAGATATCGCATTTCGAAAAGGTGCATAATTTATTTGATTGACCAGCAAAATAATTTACAATTTAGCTTTACTATACTAAATGAAAAATAATTTCGTGGCAAAGCGGACAAAATTAATGGTTTTACCTACACAAAATCCCTTGTTTAGGTAAAACCAGTAATTTTGTCCGCTTTGCCAAGAAATTATTTCTCATTTACTACATATTATATTTACGAACATCAAATCTCAATCAAAACTTTACTATAATGTTTTTTCATTCTTTTCTGTACCCCGCACAATTCGTCGTGTTATAAATAGTTTTTGCGTCTTGTTTAGGTTTACGTCACCTATGCCTTTTTTAATAATAGTTTTCAAATTATTCAAAACAATATTTTACTTATTTCTTTAAAACTATAGATTTATGATATTTCTATTATATACCTATAAATAAAAATATTTCGCTCGGATTTCCAGTTCACAATCTGTTCACATCAGACTAGACGTAAATTCAATATCCCCTTTCAACAACTTATTTCATGCCCAATGCAACATCACAAAACTGAATCCCCATCTATAAATACATATTATATGATGTTCTTACTGCTTGCTTGGAGCCCTATACAAGCTTTCATCCGATATATCTCTGAACAGTGACCTTGTGCTATATAATATCTATATAAGTATGCGTTGAAATAAAGAAACTTTTACTGTGGTCGAAAGTTAAAAACTTAAATCATAAAACGGTCTACTGCATTATGTTCATGTATAGTTAAGCCTTGGAGGCATTTGGGTTTTTCCAAATTATTACAAGCCATAAGCAGATTCGATCTGCTTTACATTACAGATGGGAAAGACAATTCTGTTTATTATTAAAATTAATAGTGCATTTTTCAAAATGAGTTGGTAAGTTTGTTATTATTGTTAAAAATCGTTATTAAAACTTCTTCGAACTAGTAGGGGTTGACAAGTTTACGCCCTAAGTCCTGTTGTAGCAGACACGTGTGCTTATACGTTTTTTTCACCAATTACCGGCAAGAACAGAATTCTTTACAGTGCTCCTTCATACCCTTTGTAGATTGTTTGTTAAATTTATTAAAAATATTTTTCTATAATAGATATATAACTCGATCCTCCACGAAATAAATTCAATATATTACTCTACTTGCTACCATACCAAACATGTATCGGGGCTTCAACTTCTATCAGTGGTTACACAACTAGGTACGTTTACAAAAAGCTAGATTGCAATGTGCAGAAATAAATTTTAGTGTTAAGTGAATAGAGGAATGTATTTATGTCTGAAAACCAGTATGCGACATTGTACTACCTGTCCCGTTAAGTATTATGATTACGGTACTTACTATTTCGTGAAAATGATGTAAAATAAATAAAAATATTTACAATTAGAGGTATTATAATGTGTATTTGTATTTTTATAAATAATTGACTTAAATAATTCGGGGAATTATGGCAAACAATCACTGAGTTAAATAATTTGAGATTTATTTAAGACAATGATTTATAAAAAGAAAAAACACATCATAATACTTTGATGTATTTTATTTAAGAAATTTGTATTCGTTTTACATAATTTTCACGAAATGGTAAGTACCTTAATTATAATACTTAACGGGACAGATAGTAGAATGTGGCATTCTTGTTTTCCGACACACTGTTAAAACAGAATAGTAAATTTACGTAAAATATAACTGTAATTTTTATTCAACCATTCCCTCACGTAATTTTCCACCTTGACTGTACAAATACAATATTAGTCGAAATATTACAATTTAAAATTACGCCACATTTGGTGTAAAAATACAATATTCAGGTAAAATTACAAATTAAAGTTACACTTAATTTGGTGTACAATTACACAATATCGTAAAATTACATATGAAAATTACGCTGCATGTCATGTAAAAATACACTTATAAGATTAAAATTACAACATAAAAGTACGCTTAGTTACGTGTACTTTTACACAAACGCTGTCTAAATAATACCAATATTTTAACGTATTTTTGCGGTAAGACCCGGAAATGTACAATGCTCGTAAAACAATAGTGGAATTTACTTAAAATTTACAGTGTTCTTACATAAAAAATGGAGGAAAAATACCATTTTTGTACAGTAAGAACGTAATTATACGTAATTTTTTTGTACTTTCATGAATATTTATGTGAATTTACTGAAGCTTTACCTGAATATTTCATTATACTTACCGTATTTGTACAACATTTTTAGGTGTACCCAGATAGTTTCTGTAGACCTGAAAAATTGTCCATACTGAAATGGAGTCAGATCTTTTGTGTGTGAAATGAAACTCAAAACCACGAAAGAAATTTAATAATCGCTCTATGCGTCAATAGTAAAACCAGACATGTTTCAAGGCTCCAAGGCTCATCATCAGCGGTTATTACATCAATTATTATATGACAAAGAGGAATATGTTAAAGTCTAGAAACAAGAAAGCACTGATATACCAAACGATATACTTAGTAGTATAACTCACCATTTCATGTAAAAAAATGCATTAAAATATTGAAATAAATAAATAAATATTGTTAAAAACTTATTATTTTATTGTATTTCTTTTATAAATCATTTCATATTGAAAATTTAGAAAAATCACCAATGATTCAAACGGCTGCCAATTCGGTAAACTAAAATGGCGAACATCTATACCGAAGGGCACTCTGTACTTCTGGTGGCAAAAATTGAGTGGAAAATCTGGAACTTTGTTGTGGCGGAAGATGATTAACGTCCATTTATTGGATTTTTCACCACTTTTTAAACCAAATGTAAACTAGAAAAAGTAAAGAAAAATTACAAACAACTTCTTAAGTTTTATATAAAAACCACTGCAGCCTAAAAAATATTTCTCCTTTTAGGTTACAGTGGTTTTCACAACTTAAAAATTTTTCTTTACTTTCCCAGTTTATATTTGATTAAAGAGTGGTGAAAAAAAATAAATGCATGTTAATTCTTTACCCTATATGTTGAATATAAACATAGAATTACTAGTTTTCCCGATTTTTAATATTTTACGAAAATATAAATGCTATAAACATGCTTATCTAAAAACTAAAATTTCTTGCCATATTTTCCTAACAATAGGTACCGCAGACTTAACAAACAAACACGTAAATTCAGTCTTAGAAGTTTCTTACATTAGGCTGGAAAACATATCAAATGCGAATTTTAACAAATGTACTAGAAACGTTATACAAAAAAATGCAATTAAAAATTAAGGAAGAAATGATTTACATAATATTTTAACATTAATTAATTTTCTTAGCCCGGAGTTTCCCTTTTTAAAAACTTTATTTTCAAAATACAAAATTACAATATTTCTGGTTTATATTAACAAATAAAATTATTATAACTGAACTTGAAAAATAGCGTCTTCTTCCTATATATAATGTTTACTGCGGTGTCATTTGATCTCGCTTGGTCAGCATTTATACGGAGTGGACCATCATATAACTCCTCCCTCCTTAGAATAAAACTACGCCTGGTTTAAGGGTAGTTGGATATGTTGGTATGTCTGAGTTTCCAAGTTGGTCTTCTTTCCATTGAGTTTTCGTCCTATAATGCACTTATATACCATATATGAGCATATTCCAAACACTAACATATAGATCAAAATTGTCCATAGACTCGGAAATTTTGAAATGCTGTCAAAAATTGTATATGGCTGATTTTTCATGATTTTGTTTTGTAACTCGTGTAGACTGTCTAAATTTATCTCTTGCAGATGGATACTTAAATTAAGGAGTGGAAGGTACTCTTTGGTTTCGTTAAAATCTGGGAAAATGATTGGCTGTTGACTGGAATTGGTTTCCTTTTGGTTATTGATTATTATTTTATCTTCGGTCTTTATTTGGCACCCAGTTGGTATTGTCGTTAAGTAACTTCCTAGTAACCTTTGGTTTTCTTCTTGAAAAGGGCATTTTAATTGTACGATAGTTTCCTTTGGTAGTACTAAAATCCATTTATCTGATTGGTCTAGTTGATTTATGATTGGTTTTGTTGCTGTGATATCTGTTTGTTGACAGGTGGGGGTGTTTTTGGTCGATCCTAGTAGTTGTACTTCACAAGGGCTGTTTTCTTCGATTTCTTTCAGCATTGGTTTGTAGCAGAGGAATGTTTGTGGACGTACGATTGTACAAGGCGTTCCAAAATGTGAATAGTGTAACTGACTTTTTACTAGATATGTATTACGCGGAATGACTACCTTAAACAGACTCTGATGTTTGACTGGTAGAGAATATAAATGGTAATAGTCGAATTTATTTGGATATGTTACAGGAATGTGTAATAAAAAGGTGATTTTATTTTTATAAATAAAGCAATCTATTTCAATGAGTTTTTCGAACAAAAATATGTTTTCTAAGTTAATAGGTAAAGGCAATGAATTAGGACCTACAATGTGTTCCAACTTCTTTCGTTCGGTTAAAAGGTTATTTGTTTTAATTATGCTAGGGTGCATAGTTTTGAGTCTAGCAAAAGTTATTGAATTTTCTAAGTCTTGGAGCATAGAGTCAATTATTTCATAGAAACTGATTATTTGATTGATAATGTCTTTAATAAAATTATAGTTTTCGGGAATTGTAGTTCTTTGCCCAATTTGATTAATTCTTTTTTCTATTAGCTTTTCATTTTGATTAATTTGTTGAACAGTATTGTTGAAATTCTGGATTATGCTTGTTGAAATTGAATTCTGGTTTTTGATAATTGTTGCCAAGTTATTTTGATTGGTTTCTAAATTATTGATGAGTTTTTCGTAGCGTTCGCCATCCGACGCATCGAGGTTACCAATTATGAGTTTGAAAACTGAGCCTGCTGCATTAATAAGTCCTCTTTTGGTCCTTTGGGGGTGAGGTATCAAATTTTTGATTTTGGTGGGTTTTAGGAATTTGTCTGTAAGTTTTTGTCTTATGTGTTTCTTAGGGTAGACTTTTTGGTTTTCTTTGAAAATATCGGGTTTATCTCGGTTTTCGTTAATTTTAGAAATAACCTTCTCTTTATTTCCAATTAGTTTTTCATTTATATTAGAGTATAAAAGACGAGCCTTTTCTTTATGATTATTAATATAGTCAGTTAGTAACATTTGGTCTAATTTTATATCGAATGGATCATTATCAGAAATATGGCCGTTAATAACGTCTATAGGTTTAAATTTCGTAACAGAATGTATTGAGTTATTATATGCTAAAATGGCGTAAATCATTTTTTGACTTATTGGAGATTTTGAAAACTCTTGATTATTAAGGAGGCGAATGTGTTCGCTTAAAGTGGAATGGAGTCTTTCAACTTGCCCGTTAGATTGTGGGTGATATGGAGAGCAAAAATGAATTTTAATTTTATGGAGGTTTAGCATTTCAGTTACAACCGTATTTTTGAATTCAGTTCCATTATCTAATATAATTTGTTCTGGGACACTATGATGAGAAAAGAAAATTAATAGTTTGTCAACAATTTCTGAAGCTGCAAGTGACTGAAGGCCATATGCTTGCGCATATTTTGAAAAGCTGTCGATTATTGTAAGGAATTTGGTTTTTTCTAAAGTGTATACGTCTATATGAATTATTTGAAAAGGACGGGAAGCAGTAGGTGTGACGTTCATTTGCATATTTATAGGGTGACGTTCGTATTTACTTCTTTGACAAATTTCACAATTGTTTATATAGGTTTGTACAGAGTCTTTTTGGTTTGGCCAATAATATTTTTGTTTAATCTTTTCGAGGGTTTCGTCGATGCCTCTATGATTATTTTTTGATTCATGATACATTTTTATGATGTCAGAAATTTCAGTTTTATCGGTAACGTCTATTAATTTCTTTAAACAACGTCTTAACTTTAGTGAAGGCCATTTGAATGTTTTTCTTATAACTTCGCAAAATGGTTCGTAAATATCTGATTTTTCAAAATAAAGGTAATATTGCTTATCAGGCACGATAATTTCTTTAAATGTATTTAAAATATCGACATCAAAATTACTTTTGGAAATTTGGATGATATAGCGGCGTTTCTTTTCAAATAAGATTGTCAATTTTGGTTTTGCAGGGGAATGTAGTACTTGTTGTATAATTATTTGATTCGCACCGTAGTTTACAGGAATATCATGTATTGGAATGTCGACTATGGGGTCTTCGTTTACGTTTGTATGTATAGTCATGTTATCGTTGTTCGCTGCATCATCATTAGGTACTGGGAGTTCTATGTCGTTGTATCGAGTGTTGTCAGTGTCGTCCACTTGGGCAATAGTTGAAATTTGGTCAGTGTTGTGGTCAGCTGTTTCGTTTTCATTATAAAAAATGTCTGAATAATTTCTAATTAAATTTAAAATTTTTATTTTTTCTTCTTCATTTAGATGGTCTGTACGAAATTTGGAAAGGTCAAGTTTATTTGAAAATTTTGGGGATTCGTCAATATTGTTTAAATTTATTTCCGACATTACCTTAGTATTGAATTGTTCTACGCCTATGGGTTCTGATAGGTCTAACGTAATGGATTCACAGGTATTGTTTAAAATAGTTGTGAGTGCAAAGCCTTTTTTTGCAGTTGATAGTGATTCTGGGATTTCACAGTTATGAAATTTTTGATGTGGTATTATATCACCATTTTTTATGGAAGTCCTAATCGTAATTACTTGTTCGACACGCGGTGGGATCGTTATATTGTTTAGTTCACATCTTGTTTTCTGGAATTGTAACTTAATATGCGTGTACGGTGTAACTAAATAGTTGTTATTGTAGTCTAAAGTTGCTTGCAATAATTTTAAATTATCTAAACCTAAAAGTCCATCAAAAATATTATGAAATTTAAATAGGTAGAATTTTAAATCTTTATTTTCGGGTAAATTAAATAATTTTGAAGCAGGCATGAGAACACTATGTCTATGAGCTGATTTCTGATATACTGTAGACACAACGAATGGATCGTCTATTATTTTATTCGGAAATAACTTTTTGGCAAGAATCGGATCCAAAAATGAATTACTTGAACCGGAATCTATCAAAATTTTAAGGTTATTTTCTGGAAATATAATGTAGGATAATTCGTTAGGGTTGGACATATTAAAAGATATTGTAGGTGTTTCTAACCGTTCGGGGTTTCCTGGCCGTCCTGTCGAAAATTTGAAGCATTTTTCTACAGGCTGATTATTAACTGGTTGTTCTTGTTGAGGTAGGTCATCGCAGGAGTGTTCGTATTGGTTAGGATATGCAGAGTAGAAATCTTGATATTGGTTAAGTTCATTGTACTGGCTCTCATCGTAATAATAGTCTTGTTGAGGTAGGTCATGTGATTCTACATTGTATAGTTCTTCAAAAGTGAATTTAGGTGGGTTATAATTATTATTAGGTTGATTTGTAAAGGGTTTAAATTGAGAAGTTTCTATGCCAGACATGGGTGTGGGTGTAGGTTGTTTTACATTTTGAGGTTTAAAAACATTAGTTCCATTGTTATTTGGTCTGCCAAAAACTTGCGAGTTTGTGGGGAATCTTGTTCCGTTAAAACGAGGTCGAATATTAACCGACTGTGGAGAAAAATTCGTTCGAAAAGCATTGTTTGAAGTTTGATAATTAAAAGGTCTTTGTGAAAAGTTAGTTTGAAAGGGTCGCGTATATAGGTTTTGTTGCATGGGCCTAAAATTTTGAGTATTATTTTTAAAGGATATATTAGGTTTATTTTGGTTTTGAAAATAATGAATATTATCCTCTTGTGAAACAAATTGTAGTGCTTGCATTAGAGTAGCGGGACGCATACATCTGATTGTAGTTCCCAGAGGCTCTTTTAATCCCGATAGGAATGTTTTCAAGGCAAGGTCGTTATACAAATTTCTTTTTAATGTTTTACCAGCAACTGATAATTCGTGCGCATCAACAAAAGAACATAAAAGATTTAGTATGTGTAAAATCCTGTCGTAAAATTGACTAGGTTTTTCATTAGGTGCTTGTCTCATCATAACCAGATCCCTATTTAAACAAGTTTCGTCTCTTTGATCGGCAAAATTACGTCTTAAGGTGTCCTTAAGTTCATTCCAGGTGTTAACATTTTGGATGTTTACAACTAATTTAGCATGACCACTAAGTTTGCCAATTAAAGAATTTAATAGGTATATATTGTGAAAATTATTTGGGTTAGCTATGTCGTAAAAAGAATCAATCAAAGTTTGGCAAGTAGATAAATATCTGTTTAAATCATTAGCGTTACCGTCGAAGGTAGGAACACAGTTTAGATATTCAGGTTTAAAAGTATTTGCCATTTTGCTATTACTATTATCTAAAGCAATAATTTCATTCAAATTATCTTTAATATTGACTTCTAAGTTTTGGTCGTAAATAGCAGAGTCAGTTGAAGAAGTTTGCAATGAGAGATTTTCTAAATTTTCGATAAGATTATTGATTGACATTACATTTATCACTTACACTAATACAATCAGGTTCGCTCTGGCCATTACTATAAGTTCCAAGTCTTGATTAGGCGATGATGGTCCTTCTCAATCACTTAGTCCTTGCGACGATAGACAATATTGATTCTATCGACCGAAGATCGATTGTTCAAGAGCACTTTATAGTTCTGCGATAGATTGGGATTTTTCGATGTCCAGAAAGTCCCTTCTATAAAACACCCTCGCACCAACGTCACAACAAAGGTTCGTATTTTCGGTAAATCCGTTGACACGAAAAAGCAATACGATTGATTCGCACACTTCCGAAAATCCTACTGACTGCGCCAATTAATTTTCTTAGCCCGGAGTTTCCCTTTTTAAAAACTTTATTTTCAAAATACAAAATTACAATATTTCTGGTTTATATTAACAAATAAAATTATTATAACTGAACTTGAAAAATAGCGTCTTCTTCCTATATATAATGTTTACTGCGGTGTCATTTGATCTCACTTGGTCAGCATTTATACGGAGTGGACCATCATATAACTCATTCCAAGTTTTAGGCAGTTACAATTTAAAATTTGTTGCTCAAAAGCTGTCATATTTTCCTAATGTTATGTATCTACTATATTATACTTTGCAAACAAAAAAAGTAAATATTCAGTCTTAGAAGTTTTTTACATTAGGCTCGAAAACATATACAATGCGGATTTTAACAAATGTACTAGAAATGTTATACAAAAAAAATCAATTTAAAATTAAGGAAGAAATTATTTAACATAATTTTTTAACATTTTCCAGATTTAGGTTAGAATTTAAAATTTGTTGATTTTGAGCTGCCATATTGGGCTAATAATAGGTACCTACTATACTATACTTAACAAACAAAAAGAAGTTTCTTAAATTACAAAAAAAAATCAATTAAAAATTGAGGAACAAATGCCTATAAACATGCATTGCATAGGTTTTATAAACACTAACCTGGTAAGTGCAGTTTGGCCGGGCGCATATAAAAATCTCTCTGGGTGTATTTCTATGTAGATATTGATGGTACCTAATCATAGTATTAGACTTTATCCTACAACATGAACAAATTATTTTTACTTACCTCGTGACAGCACAGCTAATGTATTTAGACGCGCTTATTATTAGAGCATCAAAAGAAAGCCATTCACTATTTCTCGTCAACCGTACCTACACACCGCTAATATTTTGTTAACTTTTAGGGCACAGCTTATTGTATTTAATTTGTGTTTTAGGGTTATTAAATCAGTTGTTAAATGATAAATGTGCGTTGTTTGTTTGATAACGCTGAATTGTAAAGGTAAATTGGCTGCTGTATATACTCGCATGCCTGCTACGCTTGCGCTGTAAGGATGTTTTTACGAAAGTGTCGTAAAATTACTAGGAGCCACGGAATAGTACTAAAAGTAATGTGTAGATTTGCAGGGAAATAGAAAATTTTCGATACGATTTGAATCCACACAAATTATATCGTGAAAACACATTTCGGTAATGCGTTTTTACGATATTACTAAGGAAAAATACGTGATCTGGGTAAATTATCGGCAATATTCGCGAATATTTAAGATTTACCTAATATTACATAAAAAAACATGTATGTTTACTACAAACCTTACGTATTTCTCACCCAATTTTTAACAGTGCATGGATACATTCCTCTATTTACTTATCTCTAAAGGCGGCGACTGACTTGTATCTGAACGTTGTAATGTAATGCTCTGTACAGCTCTATACGAGTATTACAGTTCATCAAAAACACATCGTAGCGAATGCTCGCGTTTCAATGCAATGTAAACTGATTCACTTATTGACTAACGCCGAACACTACAAAGGGATTCGCGATAAAACCGATAACACGTAGGGGCACCCGCAAGCGCGAGCAGTTCGCGGCGAGCGGCTCTCTCTGTAGTCATTACGCGTAATGCTCAATGTGTAACATGTTACAGCTAGTAGAGTAATATATTGAATTTATTTAGTGGAGGTTCGACTTCTATGCTTATTACATATAATTTACTCCACACACAGAATGGACTACTTCTTAAAAATAAAATATTGTCTTTGGCAAAGATAAACTAAAATATCAATAATTGAATTTGGGGTAGGTACCTAATAGGTGATATTATTTTACCACTCACATCAATTGAACTGATGTGAAAGGTAACTACGATTTCCTGTTTAGCATAAATGGAACAACTCTGAGATGACAGAAAATGATGTTTTTCTACGACTGTCTTTAAATGCCTTTATTATATGTTCAATCATGATTTGAAAATGTAGTACATTGTAGTGCTGTTTATCATTTACCCATGTTGCTAGGCAACTAGTGGGAAATATTATTACGCACGGATAAAATTTCCTGGTAATGACAAAAGTAGCGGCGGGCATGAAAAATCACCATAGCAACGCCGAAAATACAAACACCAAATTGACAGTTTTGGTATTTATAATTAATAATAATAATTATAAGTATTTCGCTAATTTCAAAACACATAAACAGTGAAAGTGAATATAGATTAACACCACCTAGTCAATTTAATACTTCTAATTTATCGTATTTAGGCTTATACGCTAACAAGGGTAAGTTTCGAAAAACAAATATTTTCCTAAAAATTATGTTAAATTTATTCAAAAGCATTAAAACAGTCGTAGAAAAAGTATAGTGTTAAACATGAAATGACCATTTCCTACTCGTATGATTTGCAGCACTCGCCTGCGGCTCATGCTGCAAACAATCATACTCGTAGGAAATATATATGTCATTTCATGTTCGTTGCACAATATACTATTAAAACTTTCTACTAATTGAGGCTGAGAAATTGGGATCGAACTGAATATTATATCGATACATATTTTGTAACTTATTGACTTTGTGAGTATCCGCGTCAAATCAAATGTATGTAGGTGGGCAGTTTTGTTTACAATAACACGTGTCACGTCAAATACTAATATTTAGTCTTTTTTTTTATACATTTTGCAAAATAGTAATAAGTATAAATTAGGGGCTTTTTTAAGAATAAAAGTCAAATCTCCACAAAAATAAATACGGAATAAAGTCGTAACACTCTTTTTTGTGCCACAAAGATATTCTGTACGTTTAAGAGCTAGTGTAAATTTGACGAACGAATTATCCCCAAATATTGATTCCATAAGTTTAGTTTTTTGTCTAAAATGATGTTCTAACTTGTGCACAAATGTGGCTTGGAATTAACGCTATCTGCGTTGAGATTATATTTATGTGAATATAAAACAGAATAATGTTAAAGTTAAGAAAGTAAAGTCATCACATTGCCAAACTATTTATTATTTCTTTGGATAATAGTTTGGCAATGTTGATGACTTTACTTTCTTAACTTTAACATTATTCTGTTTTATATTCACATAAATATAATCTCAACGCAGATAGCGTTAATTCCAAGCCACATTTGTGCACAAGTTAGAACATCCTTTTAGACAGAAAACTAAACTTAGGAAATCAATATTTCTGGCTAAATCGTTCGTCAAATTTACACTAGCTCTTAAAGTAACTTTACGTCAACCAGCGGCCCGCCGTTTTGTTTTGTTTTCTTCTGTCCAGCTTATCCTCATAATATCCAACAATAAATTTGTCGACATAATGTAATATTTATCAGATTTCTTCAATGTAACTTTGGCCTACTGCATTGTTGGAATACCGCTGTTATTATTGTGTGGAATAAGTGGTAAATTTTCATGCCGTGTTGCAGATTTTATCAATTTCATAAAATATTTTCTTCGTGTTAATTCACCGTACTGGTTGTCCGTTAAATATAGTTTTATCCAAAAAGTGTAATTGACATTGTGTGCTTGGAAAGTCAGATAAAAGATGATGGCATGTATATAAGTACTCTATGTTTTATGCTTTAAATTTTCTTGGGTTTCGGTCATAAAAACTATTTTTATGTTTAAAATATTTTATTTTACATTTATATAACGTTTCGATCATTTTTCTGGTCTTTCTCAAATTTCTATAATATAAAAAGTCAAAATACATTACTAATAATTATGAACATTTTGTTGGTAAACTTACCATTTTAGGCGTGTATATTATTTCTGACATACAAGATTTACATCATCAACCAGTATGTCATAAACATTTTCGTCATAATTTTGAATTAAATATTCAACATTCTTACTATTACTGGTCTTTAAATGAAATTTTTATTTATTTATTAAAACCATGTCAAACATACACCACATACAAAAACATTTTAACAGGACACACATTCACAGAATGGAAGCAAAAATTCTACTTAAATTGTTTACGTCTTTCCTATCATTAATCGTATGCTCGTTTTTGTATATGCATGCCATTTCTAAAAATTTTGTGTAAATTATATCCTTTATGGCATACTTTAATTTAATATTTCATGAACAGTTTTGAAAATTCATGTGACAATCTATTTATGTATGGTAAAGAGAGAAACTGGTTTATTTTAGTATTTTTTTGATTATTGTTTGTTGTATTATTATACAATTTGTTTATCCTGTTTTTTAAAATTTTATTATTATTAATTGTGGTGTGTAATTGTTTCTTATTAGAGCCCTTTTTGCTGTTTCTATAGATAGTGGCCTGACAGTTGGATGGCTCTATCTGCTAATCCAATGACAACTGATCTTTTTTGGGCCGCTGGGTGGTTAGAGTTAAAATTGAGGTATCTTGATGACCAGGTTGGCTTAGTATACCATGACTTTGTATATTATAGAAAGAAAAAAACTTGGAGTAATTACATTTTAGCGCTTAATATTGCGAATTCTTAGATATTAATTTTTTTTTAATGTGTTTGAAATGGCACTGCAAGTTTACTGGATATTGTCCCCCTATCAAGGTTTCTTGCTCTGAGGATGCTAATGCCCAGATTGATCGCCACCTTCGTCAAGTTAATATTGAAATATAGCATCCATTTTGTATAACTTCCTGTTACAGACCGAATTTAGTAGATTTAAAAAAAAAAAAACTATTCACGAGATCGACACAATTGAATGTTTGAAAATGTTTTATGCAGTCCTTCATTTTAAGACTCATGAATTGTGTATACTTAAGTTGGAACCATATAGAAATTTTTTTATTATTGTTTTTTTTTAAGTATCTAGTATACGAGGCTTGTCAAAAATTATGAACCTTGCCGAAGAGTAATACCTTTTACAAAACAGAAGAATGTTATAAAGTAAAGATATTTTGAATTAAAAGATACATTCCAATATGCAATTACGTCATTTAGTATGAAAATTCAGGTTTTGGTAATTATACCTATACGTTTTACGTTATAAATTATTTATTTGTAGTTATAAATTTCAAATAAGAATTTATCTCTCTTATCTGTTATTTTTACTGTGGCTGTAATTGCATATTTGAATAGAGATTTTAATTAAACATTTTTAGTTAAAATAACTGTCAAAATGACATTTTGGTTATGTTTGACGAATTTCAGAATATTCTATTATTTGTTTATTACTTGTAGTTTGTGTCAGTGTATAAATAAAAAATATATAAATCGAAAATCTGTCATCGGGATTTATTATTTGGCGACTGTCTAATATTTTTTGTCAGTGTAGACTAAATATAAATAAAAAATATATGAATCAAAATCTACTTTTCCGACAATGTGAATGATGCATGTGATTTTTTTTATAATATTCTTAACAATGTAATTAGCACGACAGCTAAATATTTCACATATACACCTTGGTCTACTGGTTGTATAATACATGGTATTAAGCATAAGATTAATTAACTGATATCGCTCGTACTGTACAGAGGTGAATACATCTTCTCCTAATAAAATCGTAAATACTGCGGTATTTTACAGGTTTAAAAGGTCAAATTTTTAGGAAATACTCATAGTAGAAAGTGTCCAAGAATCATATTAAAATGCAGTAAAAAACTTTTTTTTAAACATATGAAAGTTTACAATAATAAAGTAATAATAATAACGTCAACAATAATAAAACGTAAGAGCTCTTATTTATTCTAATCCTCAACCAAAACGAGTTCCAGGCCGTGTAGATCTCCTCTAACGCCAAACAAGTCTAAAATATTCCCTGTGTTTTAACATACAGTTAAATATTCAGGTCAGGTCGTGGGTTAATTTTGGCTCCTTTGAAGGAAAACATTTTTAAAATAGTTTCCAAATCGTCAATTTTCTCATTAAAGTAACGTCACTAGAAAAGAAAATAAAGATGTGTGGAATCTGCTCGCCTAAACAACACAATGCTCTGCTGCCCAACCCAACCCAAGAGCTCAGATTTAGCCGGATATTTTTTGCGATTAATTTCGAATACTTACTTTCATTGGCAATTTAACGAGAGCTGATTTTGTCAGAACAGATCGCGTTAAATTACTTATATGAAAGTAAGTATGAGAAAACCATCGTAAAAAATATCCTGCTAGATCTGAGCTCGCGTGGTATTTGGAAAGACAATTCCATGAATAGAAAACACAAATCAACTAAACTTTATTTAACAAACTGAAAGAACAATAAGAAGATGAATAATGTTTAGAAAGAACAATTGTTAAAAATACAATTATAAGGTATATACAATTGGTCCAATAGACAATAAATGCTAACGTTGCTACTTATCCGATATTTTTATCCACTTGCATTTCTGTTCCTTTCTATTTAGCCGATAGTAAACTACGATTTTTGTACATACAAATGGGAATTATTATACATGAGTGGAATTGTCACCATCATTCAACACGTACTCATTATTTGCGTAATAGCGTAATTAATCCGAAATATATTTACACCCACCACATGTGCAGATGCTTAATTTAACACAAACTTAATTTAATATTCTATCGCAAATACACAGAAAAAAAACCTTGGTTCAGATAGATAAAAAACATAAGCACCACAGGGACAGCCAAAACCTTGTCTACCCCTTCTAGAAAAATTTACTGGATAGACATTATGTCATTTAGATAATATTCTTGAATAGTTTACATATGGTTCTTGTCTAAAAGAGACAAACACTTTTTGTCATTTAAATAAAAATATATTGTATGCCAGCAAAGTTTATTAGTAATTTTAGTAATGTAGAAAAATTTACTGGATAGACATTATGTCATTTAGATAATATTCTTGAATAGTTTACATATGCTCCTTGTCTGGGAGAGACAAACACTATTTGTCATTTAAATAAAAGTATATTGCATGCTAGCAAAGTTTACTAGTTATTTTAGTGATGATACTCGTTTAATATCTATCCAGTAAATTTTTCTACATTACTAAAATAACTAATACACTTTGCTAACATACAATATATTTTTATTTAAATGACAAATAGAGTTTGTCTCTCTCTTCTAGTAATTCTTTCTAGAAGGGGTAGACAAGATTTGGGGGTCCCTGTGGTGCTTACGTTTTTTTATCTGAACCACCATCAGGTTTTTAGTGCGACTCTTATTTATTTATTTTTTTAAAATAAACTTAAGCCTACTGAAAATCTTGTATTAGGTATAAGTAATATAAGCTAGGTATATATAGTCAAACTTCAATCTACACATGTTAAAGTGGGTAGGTATAATGCGGCTGAATCCTTTGCCGGAATTCCTGAGAATATTGCTAAGCACATAAACAACTAGGGTTGGTTGATCTTGGAAATGGTCGGAGTGACAATGTCGATTAACTTAGAGAAAAGTTGTACAATTTAAACACCTTTTAAATGGTGTTTTCAAAAGTAAAGTAAATTTAGCAGTTTTCGATAATTTCTTAAAAATAAATTTTTTGCGATATTAGTTTTTATTGATTTCAGACATTATTTTTACATATATATAAAAAAATGAAAAGCACTTTCTCATTGTTGCTTTTTGAGGAGACTCGAGGTTTCGTTTTCGAAAAACCATCAACTTCGATTTTTTAAATACGGCCCTTGATTTTCTATTGTTAAATTTAAAGCCATTTTCAATTCAAAAATAGGTGGTTTAAACAACTTTTCAGTATTTTTAGTTGTTATTTAAACTTATTCAAGAGAAATCGCCATAGTTTGGGACTTAACTGACTGAATGCAGAGTATATACCTAATTAGTAATTTTTGCAATAAAATTCTTTCGACGTTAATCAAAATTAAGTATTTATTATTATTTGCCAATTTATTTCTGTCAGCACATTTTATTCTGTACGCAGTTTTTTAAATTTAGTTAAAATTTTTGTATTTTTTGAAATTATTAAAGAAACGCCTTTCTTTCTTTTACGCAAAATAAGTGCCAAACTATGGCGATTTTTCTTGAAGTTTAAATAACAGCTAAAAATACTGAAAACTTGTTGAAACCATTCCGTTACATCTATTTTTGTTTTGAAAATCGCTTTAAATTTAACAATAAAAAATCGAGGGCCGTATTTAAAAAATCGAAGTTGATGGTTTTTCAAAAACGAAACGTCGTAATGAAAATTTGTAAACGCTATATTTTTCTCATAAAAAAGTAACAATGAGAGCTGTTAAGTTTTTTATATCAGTAAAAATAATGTCAGAAGTCAATAAAAACTAAAATCGTAAAAAAATTGCATTTTCTTAAAAAAAATACGGCCTTGTAAAATATAGTTTATACCTAATTCATTTTCTACTATAAATATTATACATTTCAAGATCTACTAACTAGGTACTAGGTAGTTATCTAATTTGGGGACAAATAAACCTAAAATGTATTGGCTATTTAAAAAAAATCGAGTTTTTCCGAAAAACAATGACGCTGAAACAAAAAAAAATTATCAAAGAAACTTTAGATTCCTTATGAGGAAACTAAGTAAAATAACGGATTCTACCGGTACGTACGAGGAATGATAAGACAATTCCAATCCACAACTCCTAATTCACAGACATTGGTAAAATGGTAAACAAATCAATACATACCTACCTTTACAAAAGAAAGAAAAAAGTCATACCTAGCTAAAATATTTATGTAACTTCTTTTGAAAAACTGCATTAATTTGGTAAAAATTAATCCGTCCCTGGCAAATTAAATATATTATCGTGAACCCATCTAAACTATTGTTTAGTTGCTGTAAATGGAGGAATACCATATTAAGATTGATTCAATTAGAAAAAGTATTTTAAATTAGGATTAAGTACCTACTAAATAATACGTAACTAGATAGGTATCTTTGCCAAAGTTTATATCTGATATTACCATGAAATAAGATTGTTTGCATTGGTCGTAAAATTATAAAAATAAATAATTAAATAATAATTATTATAATTTACTTACCGAGAAAAGTAACAACGAGCTCCCCCAGATTCCGGCTAATTAATATTTCTTTTGTTTCCTCCATTGTTATTAATAATATATGAATATTTAACAAAACTCAACAAACCAAACTAATCACTACACTTAATTATGTTGGATGCACATTGGTATAATACATATCTGTTACTGTCTGTATAGTCCGTCCTCACCACTTGTAGAAATTGGGATATCAATATCTAGGTATATACTTACTATCAATAAATCAAAATTTAATATATTAAATTAAAATATCTTCAGATTAGAACACCAAATAACTAGATCTTAGTTAGAGCGACGCCAAGACTCTAATCAAAAAATACCAAAATGAAACCCCCTCCCTCTACACCAAGCGAGACGCGCTAGGAACAAGGTGGTACACATAGAAGATGTTGTTGTCGGCAATCGCTTCTACAAAGGGTTTTAGGTACGTGGACTAGCAGCGGGGACAAACACATTAGGTAGAACGGGGAATAACCGTTGGCTGGAATAGAATGACGACTTATGTAGACAACTATAGGTTCCTATCTCTACCAGATAAAATAATTCGATATTTTGGAGGATAGAAATTTCGTAAATGAAAAGTATTAGGTAAAATAACTATTACACAGATTTAATTAAATCAATGCCTATTTTAGCTATGTACTTAGTTGTTAAAATCTTATTTATACTTAAATATTATAATGCACATACCTAGGTCCATTAATATACTAAAGCAGATAAATAACATTTATAGGTAGGTAGGTATATGTTCCTATTAGAACAAATTTAGTTTTGGGTTTCATAAAACGATTTTTGAGAATAGTTAGGTACGTAATTACCTCATTAAGTATTTTCTTAATAATAATAGCTACACCTAAGTGGGTACGTATGAAAATCTGTAGGTGTACAATACCTAATTCAAGCAGAATACCGAACTCATTTAGCGCAAATAAAATTTTATATAGGTTCACAATTTGAAATCTTATTTAACTAATGCACATACAAGTCTCGTTTAGATGAGAAGATATCAGCTTAGCAGGAAAAATTGTCATTTTTAGATAATGTAGCTACTCATACTTGATAACTACATTAACTACTTTAACAAAAATTTTGCGAAAACTAGCAAATTCACCTCTAAATAATATTTTTTATTTGGATAAACCAAGTTTTTTTTTTCTGTGTAATATGCTAAATTGAACGTTTTTGCCACTAATATACATGATTATTTAAATAATCAAGAAAACTTTAATACGTAGCGCCTCAACTTTGAGATTACCAGCACATATTTTTATTAGCGAGATGGTTACATTATATTTCCCGATATAGGAATCACATATCTAGTCAAAAATTAGTTTCGGCAGATTTTGTATTTTCAGATCGGCCATCGTTGTCCAAATGTATACTGGTACTTCAAAGATACATGTTTGTGGATTTGTGCTTTAAATATACTATGCTTCCAGCCTAAGAACTCTTTGGCTAGTTATTGGAAATAAACCAAAACATAATTAAATTCGACTTAGTTTCGGAATATCAACATTTATCTATCCAAATAGTTTTAATCTTACCCATTGCCGAACCGGGTAGCCTCGACGGGATCATACACTGACGACCGTTGAAGTGCAGCTTTGTGGAGCGCGGCTACAAATTGAATTGGAGGGTTTTATTAAAAACGGACCTGACGGTGGCTCATCTAGGTTGTAGAATTAATGTTGCGTGGTAGTAGAATGAATGGCGTACTTGAGCCTTACACAAAGCTTATTGTGCCATTTCAAGACCCTACTGCATTCACTGTATCGTCCTGAAATGCCACAATAAGCTTTGTGTAAGGCTAAAGTACGCCATTCGTACATCCGGGGGCTATAATTAGAGCGTACCGAGGTGTGCGAGTCAACCACGGATTTCTCGTGCATAAGCTTGAAGGTTTCAGGGTGGCAAATTACTTTCTTTCCTGGTTAGGAAGCTACCTCTCACGTTGGAATCAGGTTGTTCGACTTAATGAGTTTAATTCTAGCCTTCCGGTGTATTCCAAGGATCGCACTTGGGCTGATTATTTTTCAACCTAGTTATTAGCGACACAGACCAATGCTTTTTATATAGTGAATTTAAGCGGTTTGCTGATGATCTCAAGTGTTATAGGATGATCCGAGGTGTCACCGACTGCAGGAGGATCTCACTGGTTTGGTTCTTTGGTGCGAGATTAACGATGTATAATTTAAATGTCCCGAAGTGGTTTCGTGTCAATTTAAATCGTTTTAAAAATCCTCTTTTTCATGATTACTCCATGGGTTAATCGGCTCTGGAGTTCAGGACCTGGGAGTTTATTTGGAGGCAACTTTAGCTTCAGTCATCACGTCGAGCATTCTGCATCGCATTGCAAATGTTGCGCTTTGTCAGGCGGTGCTCGGCAGACTTTAGCAGTGTGAACACAATTAAGTTGTTATATACATCGCTTGTCAGACATCATCCCGAGTACGCATCTACGGTTTGGAGTCCCCTCTATGCCTTTCATGTGGCTCATATCGAGAGGATTCAGCACCGTTTCCTGAGATTTATAGAGTTTTTTTTTCTTTTTTGTTACAAAAAGTACATTTAATAACTCCCGTTGAATAATTTTTGCGACTTAACTGAAGCTTAAGTGATCGTGACTCCAACCATGACCGATATACCCTTTTATGTTGTGAATGACGGACACTCTGTTACAGTCAAGTACCGTTAGTTGTATCTGATAACAAAATTTAAGTTTCATTTATTTCAGCAAGAAATAATCATATACATAGAAGCTATTAGATATGAGAAGAAAATTACTGAAACTTTTCCAAATAATTTACATAAAGGAATATTCTGTGAGGAAAATTACGTTGTAACTACAAATCATATTAACATAAAATAACACGTGCATAAATTGACCTATATTGGATGAGGTATTATAAGGAAAACACTATTGAAATCTTGTATAATTTTGTACCAATCTAATTTATATTATCCTACATATCCAGTGAATTTGAAGATTAGAAATTAGTTAAAAAATTATTCACGAAATAATATTTTGCACTTTGTCTTACATTTCGTTGTGTTCGTGGTATGTGTACAGTTAATTGCTTCCGAGTGCTGTTAGGAACAATTTCATTGAATTTAATAATAATAATAATAATAATAATAATAATAATAATAGTCTTTATTGCTCAACAGATTTCTCTCATAACAGAGCTAAATTATCGTACAATAGATAATTTGACAAAAAAAAATCAAAACCAAAATATTATGCATAAACACAATAAGTATTCCATTAAAAATAAAACATGATTGGTCTATACTAATTAAACAATTAACAAGAAAAAAAGAGAAACTACGAAGCACAAACACTCAGAGCAGCCCTCGTAAGTGCTTCCCTTGACCAATTAAAAATGACACAGTCAGCGCAAATGAAATTAAAATAAACTGTTGCCCTCGAGGCACGAATAGCTCTCCATATTTAGGTGTAAAAGAAATAATTTTATGACCTTTTTGTCATTTATCTAAATTTTTGTTTTGTTTTAGACATCAGCTATTTTTTTTATTTTTAAGTATCGGGTTTTGTGCCTTTTTCTTCTCTTTGGAGGCACTATTTATACGCACATATTTTATATTTCAGATCTAGGCCAAGTTCTTGAACGCAAATTAATTGATTTTTTTTAGTTTTATTATAAAATTTATTTTGCCCCCTTTTCTACTATTTACGAACGCCTATGTAAACAAAATTGTTATGCTGCATGTTGTGGGTTATCCGTTAAGTGGTTTTTGAGTTATCACGGATACAAATGTTTTCTGATCCTTTTATAGAATTTTCACGGACGCCTATGGAACATTAATTTTTGTCGTGTATTTTTAACACAAATTCAACTAGTTAAATATAAAATATAAAATTTTTTACATTTTAGTTTTTTTTTATTTTACCCCTTTTTTTACTATTTACGAACGCCTATGTAAATAAAAATTTTATGCTGCATTTTTTAGGTTATCTTATATGAAAGCTATATATAATTAGCCAATTTTTCTGTTATATTTGGGAAACATTTTTTTTTCGTTTTTGACCCTTTTTTAAGACTATTTTCGAACGCCTGTGTGAACTAATTCTTTTATGTAACATTTTTTAGGTTTTATTCTATCACAACTATAAAAAATTATTCAATATTTCGGATAAGTTTAAGAACTATGATTTTTTAAATTTTTGAACCCTCTTTTAAACCCCTTGCCTAAGCTCAATGTTAATCACCACCGATAAATATCCTGTAGTATTTTCGTACCAAATGTGGTTAAAATCCGTTAAGTGGTTTTTGAGTTATCACGGATACACATTTTTTCTGACCCTTTTATAGAATTTTCACGGACGCCTATGGTACATTAATTTTTGTCGTGTATTTTTAACACCAATTCATCTAGTTAAATATAAAATTTTTTACATTTTAATTTTTTTTTATTTTACCCCTTTTTCTACTATTTACGAACGCCTATGTAAATAAAAATTTTATGCTGCAGTTTTTAGGCTATCTTATATCAAAGCTATATATAATTAGCCAATTTTTCTGGTCTATTTGAGAAACATTTTTTTTTTCGTTTTTGACCCTTTTTTTAAACTATTTTCGAACGCCTGTGTGAACCAATTCTTTTATGGAATATTTTTTAGCTTATATTGTATCACAACTATGAAAAATTATTCCATATTTCGAATAAGTTTAGGAAATATATATTTTTTATGTTTTGACCCCTTTTCCACTATGTACGAACGCCTATGAAAGTAGGTTATTCATGACACATTTTATAGGTTATATTCTATCAAAACTATAAATAACTAGTTAATATTTCTGCTATTTTTAAGAAATACGTTTTTTTTTAATCTTTTTTACCCCATTTTACACTATTTTCGAACGTCAATGTGGTCTAATATTTTATGTTCAATATGTTAGGTTATATTCAATTAAATGCGTAAAAAATTATGCAGTATTTCGGATAAGTTTAAGAACTATGAATTTTTTTAATTTTTGAACCCTCTTTTAAACCCTTTGCCTACGCTCAATGTTTCCCAAAATCTAATCAGCTCCTTGCCATGTCCAATAGTTTTTTTGTACCAAATTTGGTTAAAATCTGTTAAGCGGTTTTTGCGTTGTCGTGGATACAGACAGACAGACAGACAGACATTTTTTTAAAACTACTTATTTATGTATAAAATGACCAAAAACAAGTATTTCCGGTGAAATTAAAAAAAAAAATTTTTTCATGAAACTAATCGTCTCCATATATACATATATTACATATATGATATGGAGAGCTAATTATTACACATGACATAATACGGGCGATTTTGTATAGAGGTTAGTGCAACGCCGCTGAGAGTAGAAGGTTAAATGATTGCGGGCGCCCAGTCTTGGCACGTTAAAATTTATTTCAGCCAGGAGTTCAGACCAGTCGATTCTATTATGTAAAAGATCATTCAAAAATTATTTCAGAGAAAAAAATATTCTTCTAAACTCCAAACTCTTGAATTCGAACCTGTTCAGCAACAACGAATATTCATTCCCTCTTTCAGGATAAATACCGTCTGCCTTAAATGAAAGGTATTTCAAAAACTTTCTTTGGACCCTCTCAACATTCCGTACATGAATCTGATAGATCGGATACCAAATCAAGGAGCAATATTCGAGCTTCGAACGCACAAAAAAATTATACAGAACTTTCAACGCATCAATACTAGCTTCTCACTAGCAGCCACATGATGATAGACGATAGAGTGTCCGTAATTCAAGACATAAAAATGATAGACTAGAGTCGAAAAGCACGCCCAGGCAGCAGCAGTCAGATATCTAGTCATTGCGGTCCCACCAACCGTCTAGCGAAAATTTATAAAATTGTTTCTTTCAGTGAATGTCATACATTTGCATTTATTGCATAATATAAATTATTTATTAAAAAACAGTTGATCATAGGCATAGTCAAATGTTACAACGAAATACTCCAAAATGAATCCAAAATATAACAATACACATGGTTTTAACTTTCCGGTATAACAGAAGTCAAACTCTCGATCAAAAAAGACGTAGCGATTAGATGAGTAGGTAATTAAGTAATCAAATTGTAAATAGGACCCTATTTCTCGTTTTCCATTAACATGCAATAATACATCATACAAAAAAAAAATCGGTTGTGTCACCCCAAAACTCTCCGGACAATTTATAATATTATAATAAACTAACGTAACAAACTAACAACATTATTCAAAAATGAGAAAAAAAAAAGGATTGCCAGCGCTGGGATTCGAACCCAGAACCTTCCGCATGAGAAGCGAACGCTCTACCAATGATGCCACAGAAACCTAGTACATATATTGTATTTTAATTGTAATAATATAGATTCCAACTACCTAACTGGTGAAATTTTAAACGCAATTTTCTCGAGAATTATGGGGGCAAATATCAAAAGTATCGCTGGTAAGCAGATAAAAAATGCTTTAAAATGATGTATCATTCGACCCCTACTGCTATTTGAAAATATGGCGGTTGTGTCCACCCCTATCACAGGGCTAAAGCTATTTTAACCAAAAACTAACGGGTTCATCCTAGGACTCCGTTAAACTCATACACCAAAATTTAGCTCAATTGGTTAAAGCGACACACACACGCAGACACACACTTCCATCTAGAAATGGTCTTAAGGAGCTGCAAAATGGTTATAGCCGTCTTTACCACAATTTTTTTTTAACGCGTTCACAATACTTTCCCTGTGTGGGAAAGTAAAAATCCTCATCTCCTACAAGAAAATCAATATCTAGGTGATTAAAAGATGCAGGTCTTGAAGCAATAATTACATTTTGTTTGTATGTATCCTACTATCTACAGTAATCATCTCGATTCATATTTAACTTATTTCTTATTTTTAATAAAATATGTTATATATTTTCACAAATGCGAAATATAGTTTTTATTTTTGTTTGTGAATTATTTGATATTGTTGTGCTTTTATAACACACTATTTCTCATTTCTTTTCCTTTGATATATTATAACGAAAATGTGTACGTACGGGTTTTGAAAAGAAGGTGTATTTGCCTTGAAATTTGAGCACGCTCGGCAAACGGAAATTTTACAGCAAACCATAATGATTGTCATGATAAAGTGAAGAAAAAGAAAAAATCAAGGCGAGACGAAGTTCAGTATTGTCTCGTCTCGGAATGGTCTCGACTTATATTTTAAGACGAGATTATATGCTTAACCCTTTGTCTCCCAGACGTGTTGTTTACCTTACAGCATCTTATCAGCCAAGGGTACTTTAAAGTCTTTGGCTTTTTTTTGCCTACTGGTTTGTTATTTTAGATTTTTGTGTGTATATTGTTTAGAGGTATTTTAAAGTATAAAGCTTACTGCCTGTATTTGTAACAAATAGTGACAACCCTGCTTTTATAATACCAAATATGTAAACAGTTTGACAGAGTGTATATCAGCTGATTGTCGATTACGATTATTTCCGAAATTTAGTTGTTTTCATTGTCGCATAAATACTATTTACTGGATATATTGAAGGTAAGAATATAATTTATCATATGCGATATAAATATTTGATGATTTTTGTGCTCGACAAAAAATATGTTAGGTTTTTCATGTGGTACCTAAAAGTACCTCTGGTAAATAAGTGAACGTATATGTCATTAACATTAACAAAGGTCTTTTTTTTATATAGGCCATAAATTTTATAATGTTCTACCAGAAAATATAAAAGCAAAAATGTACTTGGCGTGTTTTAGAAGGACGGTGAGCTGTTGGCTTGGGGAGTATAATCCCACATTAATGACATAGGTAATTTAGATATTATGCATATTGCTTTAAATTTATTTTTAGAGGACTGTGTCTGTTCTATGTGGGATCGTACGCAGAAGAAATTGTGTTTCTCTTTTTTTCTGTTTTTCTGTTTATTTTAATGTTTTAAGTTTATGGTTGTCGGTATTATTATTATATCTGTATAGCATCGGGAACCATATTATATTGTTTTGAAATTTTGTGTTGTGGATGATTTATGTTATGGGATTTCAGATTGTTCAGTTCAGGGTCAGGATGGAGCTGTGAACAAAGAAAGTATAGAGTATCGGCCTTTGAGCGGGAACGGACAAGTTTTACTAAAAAACTTTTGCTCCTTGCTCAGGGGTTTGAGTATTATATATTTAAATCATATAGCATAATATTATTTTTCTTTCTTATATTTATTTCTGGCTTTATATGTATTATAAATAAGTTTATATTTTGTGGATTTTTTTTTTTGAATGGAAATAAATATATTATTATTATTATTATTATTATTAGTTAGTTTTAGATAAGAAATCAGAATGTCATCGCATTGGCCGGCTAAGCGACCCTTGACTGATACTGAGCTACTAGAGATCCTAGAGAACGATGATCTTGATGAGTTTCTGATACCATTGGACAATAATGCAGAAACAGATACGGAACCTGCCTCTGATGGGGAAGAAAATGAAGAAAACTTTCAGCGAGCGTTACAAGAATTAAATCCAGAAGTTCAGGAAGAAGTTGAAAACGAGGTTGTAGATGAGGCTGAACCCGAGCAAGCAGTTGAACCTGAACGTTCTTGGAAAAAGATGGATAATATTTCGTCTCCATTGCCTGAATTTTCTTCCGGCTCTTGGGAGGAAACATATTTTAGTGAATGCGCAACTGCGACAGATTTATTTGTAAAGCTTCTTGGGGATACAGTGCAAAATATCACTTTTCAAACAAACTTGTACACCATACAGAAAGGAACAACCATACAAGTCAGTGAAGACGAAATTCTGTCATTCATTGGCATTAATTTTCTGATGGGGTATCACGTGCTTCCTAATATTGAAAGTTATTGGTCTTCTGCTGATGATTTAAAGGTTCAGATTGTTCCTGTCACTATGTCTCGTCACAGATTTCAATCTATACTTTCTAACCTACACCTCAACGATAATACCCTTATTCCAAATAAAAATACAGACAGACTCTACAAAGTACGTCCATTTGTCGACGCCTTGAATAAGATATTCATGAACTATGTCGGAGAGCAGAAGATGTGCGTGGACGAATCAATTATAAAATTCAAAGGACGTTCATCGATAAAACAGTACAACCCCATGAAACCAATTAAAAGAGGGTACAAATTATGGGTTCTAAGCGATATGTCTGGATTTGTAAAAAAATTTCAAGTTTATCAAGGAAAAAATGAAAATGTTTCCGATAAATTTAAAAATTATAGTTTAGGAGAAAGGATAGTTTTGGAATTGACTGAGCAAGAGTGGCACAAGGGCAAAATAATTTATTTTGACAATTACTTCACCACGGTTAGGTTACTTGAACGGCTTAAACTTGAAAATACATTAGCTTGTGGTACAATCAGGAAAAACCGGAAGGGGCTGCCTAGTGGAATAGCAAAAGACAATGCATTAAAACGCGGTGAATTTGATCATAGAACTTCAAACACTGGAATCACGTTTTATAAATGGAAAGATAACAAAATCGTCACACTAGCGTCAAATTTTCACGGTACCAATAGTGTCCAAATACAAAGAAAACAACGAGATGGTACAAATTTGCAAATTTGTGGTCCTGAAGTCGTACAGGATTATAATAAGTTCATGGGAGGTGTGGATTACCACGACCAACTTCGCCAGTGTTATGGAATTGATAGGCGTTCTAAGAAATGGTGGCACCGCATATTTTGGGGTTGCCTTGAAATAGCCTTCGTAAATGCTTATGTAGTTTACAAGAAAACAAGAAATGAACCAAAAATGACACTTTTATCATTTAGAAGAGAAGTAACGTTAGGACTGTGTAAAAAATCTCCAAAATATTCTAGTGGGAAGAGATCTTCAAGTGCAGGACCGGTACCTAAAAAAAGACGTTACAACTATAGTGTCTCATCAGACATTCGTTTGGGAAATCGAGGAAACCATTGGCCTCGGTTTGTTGAGAGGAGAGGGCGATGCGAAATGTGCAGTTGCCAAGGGATCCAGTCAAAACCTCATTCAACTTGTTCCACTTGAGGTGTTTTTCTGTGCGTAAATGAGAAGAAAAACTGTTTCGCACAATATCATGATATTATATAATTAACATGTTTCATTTTTTTTATGATTTGTCATTTATTAAAATAAATCAATGTTTGTTTTGCATTAACACAGTCTGTTTATTTCAAAAATAAAGTATCCCAAAACTGCTAGAGGTACTTACCAGTACCACAATCAAAAATACTTCGGAAATGTTATTTTTTAAAATAATAACGAATTATATTGTTAATATAACGCGAATCAATATAGAATCCTAAAGAAGAGCCTCATAATCTTAAAAGTTTTTGGTTTGGTATTTAAGGGTATGATTTATGGGAGGTACTTGTAAGTACCTTTAGAAGACAAAGGGTTAAATTATGAGCTATCACCGTCAAGTTCGAATTACGCCTTTAATTAAAAAAAAATGCCTTTAACTAAGTTCATAACATATAGGTGTATAACAATAAACTCTTCGACGACTGTTTTAGAATATAGGTATTTTGATGTCAATAACTCTTACAGAATATTGAATATTCCGTAATAGTGTTACAGAATGACGTATTAAGGGTTGCCTATAACGTTAGCGGAATTTATAATTCAAAGCACCTGCCTAAATAAATTTTTATAGAACTTTTTCAATACAATGTCTAGCGAAGAAGAGCTAATTTGTACCCCGCCTGAGATTAGGGAATTCAGTTGCAGTCGTAGAAAAAGTATACTCCGTAACACGTGAGGAATCAGCTATTCTGAACACGTGGACCGTCAAATTTCCACTCGTTCAGAATTTGCCACATTACTCACTTGTTACAGAATATACTATTTTCGACGACTTTTTTAGAATATAGATATTCTGATGTCAATAACTGTTACAGAATATTGAATATTCCGTAATAGTGTTACAGAATGACGTATTAAGGGTTGCCTATAACTTAGCGGAATTTATAATTACACAGCGATGTTTTAGTATAATTAATAAATATTCGTATCTCTAGAAATGGGTCATATATATTTAAAATCTATATAACAATTGTTTCACTTTTCAATATAATTTCTTACTTCGGGGCACACTGTATATGTACTCCCTTTGCAACCCTGACATTTCGGGTTCTTAGGAGAACAGCCATAAGTTAATTCTTAGAGGTACCTAAGGCAACAGATGACAACACATGACATAAAGAATCATTATTGAGATCATATCATATTATATAGCACTCTTAAGGGAGTCCACACGCGGTATATATGTATGCCGTCAGTTTTAAAACAAATATACCCTAAAAATTTACGTTGAATTTTCTCGATCAATAAACTATGACATTCATAGTATGGATTCCATACCAAGGAACAATATTCTAGCATTGACCGAACATATGAAAAATAAAGCATTTTCAATGTATTAATATTGTTAAAAAGTTTTCATTTCTGACACTAAAACCATATGCCTTAGACGCCACTAATATTTTGTTCAACATATGACTCTGAAAACTTAAGGCAGAATCAAAGAGTACTCCCAAATCCTGATGGAGTTAGAAAGTTGCAATTATATTCTATCAGTATTATAGCTCTAAGTAATGGGACAATGTTTCTTCGTTTATGTAACAACCGTGCATTTGGTAGGATTAAGAGTGATCTTGTTGAGTTGACACCACCCTCCTAATGAACCTAGTTAGCTCTGCAACGCAATTCAATCATTGATACCATCTATAGAAGTAAATATCTTAAGGTAATCGGCAAAAATTAATTTAGAACAATTCCCGAACTCGCTAAGATTGTGAATAAAGAGAAGAGAGAGTAGGGATACCAAGTTTGATCCTTAGGGAACCCTAGATGTGGCTAAATAATCGATGGAATTAAGAACATTATGAAATATGAAGTGACATCTATCATGCAGATAACACTGAATCATTAGGTCAGCAGCCAAATCAAACCAAAATTTAGAATTTTACTAATTAAAGTTAGATGATCTATAGTGTCAAATGCTTTACAGAAATCCGGGTAAATAACATCAACCTGCCCATGATTATCCAATAGCTCACATCTCCAGATTCAAATTTCCTTTCAAATGATATGGCGTGATCCAATAATGATAAAGTTTTCCAAATAAAAGCACAGGTTTGGAAAAATTGGATGATTTCATTATTTGAATCGTCACGAAGCCATAAAAAAATATAATAATTGACACTGAATGCCTAACTATTAAAACGTTTGTTGTTTATTATCGAAAATAACAACTCATAAATCACCCGGTATACTTTCTGCCAAGTTGCAGGTCTTTTCAAAACAATTACACCCTTTACACAGTCCTCCAGTTCTCATTTGCATTGCTGTCTGATCTTGGCATGCCTTTTGGCTGTTTTCACAACAGAGAATCATAATAATTGTCATTATAATTATATTATAATGCCTCACGCTGTTTGTTTTATTTGTTGAATACTCTCTAGTATTCTGCGACCCTTTGGGGTTTACGCATTTGTAAAATTTTAATTGATTTAGCAAACCTACAAAAGCAAAACCGTACTATAACCTCACAGAGGGAATAACATATACATGTATACCATACAGGGTGGTCCAACGAAAAGTTTGCACCTAGCTTTTCTCTTTTTTTTGTAGTCGAATGCGAAAATGCTCGGACACGTCGATTTTGCTTTTGAGGGGGACACATTTTAAACATATTTTTCGATCTGCGCCTTTAACCCCCTAGCGGGGGTGAGTAACAACCCTAAAATTTTAAATGGAAAGAGGGGTCTAATGACATATCATTTGAAAGGACACAAAATTGTCTTTCTAATGATACCCTATTTGTCGAATTTTACTAAAACAGTTAATACGAAAACGACTTTAAAGACATTAAGCCGATAATTTTGGTATTAATGAGAAATACAAATAAGTTTTAATTATTGCGAGTGAAAACACCTGCAATCGTTAGTACATTCCAATGTTTGTTAGTTTTAACATTGCTTTGTAAAAAAAGTAAACAAGCTGTTAAATTGATTTATTAAAACGTTACATTAACAAATGTTGAAAATGTGACCCATTTGATTCCATACAATAATACAGATTTTGTTCAAATCTATTTCTAACATTTTGTAGCATATCAGGTGTTATGTTTCTGCACTCTTCTGTAATGCGTTGGCGAAGATCTTCTATGGACTCGGGCTTCGTGGCAAAACATTTATTTTTTAAGTGCCCCCAAAGAAAAAAGTCTAAAGGCGATAAATCCGGTGACCTGGCAGGCCATTCAATTGGGCCCCTCCTTCCAATCCACCGTCCAGGGAACCGGTCATCTAAGAACTGTCTTACAGGAGCCACATAGTGCGGAGGTGCTCCATCTTGCTGGAAATAAAGCCGATCAGCAGTATGATTTTGGTCATCTTCTATTATTTGTGTTATTAAAGGATCAATTGTGTCTTCAAGCATGTTTAGGTACACTTCACCAGTTAAATTTCCAGGAATAAAAAGTGGTCCTATAATATGATTTCCTAATATGCCACACCAGACGTTTATTTTTTGAGGATACTGGGTATGAACCTCACGGAATAAATGTGGGTTACTGTCATCCCAGTAACGGCAATTGTGCCTATTTACAGCTCCATTCAAATAAAATGTGCATTCGTCGGAAAAACAAATGTTAAATAATAATTGCGGATCTTCAATTAAACGCTGGCTCATTGCTTCACAAAATTGCAGCCTTCTATCAGGATCATCCTCATTTAGTTCCTGTACTAATTTGATTTTGTACGGATGAAATTTGTACGCTTTTAAAATTCGTATTATGGACGAACGGGAGACACCTGAGGCTTCAGCTAGTTGACGGGTACTTTGACTATGATCCATTTCAACATGCCCTAAAACAGCGACTTCCACAGCTTCATTTCTGATCGGTTTCTGCGGCTGGTGTTTTACATTACAGACAGATCCGGTATCTACAAACTTTTTAACTAACTTGCCAACGTACACATCATTCACATTTTTATCGGGATGTCTCTCATTAAATAAGCGAGCCGTAAGTCTAGCACTACTATTATTTTGAAAATAAAGTTTAACAATTTCAACTCGTTCTAGAATGGAATAAATCATTTTGTACGGTAAAAGTAAAATAACTTGAGAAGCAACCAAACTGAATCAATGAAAAGACTAAAATAAACGGTGTAAATTCTTTTCCTACACGTATCTGCAGTTTTTATTTCAACAAAAAACGCAAACGATTAGTGAGGAATTTAGTTCTGATAAATAAGATAGTGTTTTTGAAATCCCGTTTTTCTTCAAAGTAAGTAATTTAGAAATGATTGTAGTTGTTTTCAGTCGTAATAATTAAAACTTATTTCTCATTAATACCAAAATTATCGGCTTAATGTCTTTAAAGTCGTTTTCGTATTAACTGTTTTAGTAAAATTCGACAAATAGGGTATCATTAGAAAGACAATTTTGTGTCCTTTCAAATGATATGTCATTAGACCCCTCTTTCCATTTAAAATTTTAGGGTTGTTACTCACCCCCGCTAGGGGGTTAAAGGCGCAGATCGAAAAATATGTTTAAAATGTGTCCCCCTCAAAAGCAAAATCGACGTGTCCGAGCATTTTCGCATTCGACTACAAAAAAAAGAGAAAAGCTAGGTGCAAACTTTTCGTTGGACCACCCTGTATAATATAATAGAACTGAACAACGTTAAGGAAATAATAAGCAGAGAGTTTTCAATTCAAATAAAATGAAATCAAACAGATGAAACTATTATTCTTTTACTTTTCGTCACAACATCACCGACCCAGTGACATTTTACGGCAATCCTATAGGATACATAGTTTGAAACGGGGCCTACAGGGGAAAAGAAGTCCATAAATTGTGATAATTGTGCTGCGTTTGCTACTTTTTTCATAAAAAAGCCTCCAATATTCTAATGTACAGATGCGAGATATGATTTTGTTAGTCCCCAAATAAACGAAATTTAAGTAAAATATCTAGATTATAAGGACGAGAAAGATTGTTAAGCCAACTACTAAATCTAAAATTTTTCAGCGGCACAAAACTTCTGCCAACTTCTGTACAAAAGAAAATGATTTATTTTTCCTATAAACACAATTTCTAATCATAATAAACACATCTAAGCTATACCTAATTATGATATTTTAAATTTTCAATTAGAAAGAATGTTTTAAAGTTAGTTCTACTTTAGAGTTAACATTAAATGTTAAGAAATTTAATAACAATCATTAATAAGTGGAAATACATATACAGAGCGTTGTGAAATAATTGAAAAAAACTGTGTTATTGAAAATAAAGGGTACTTTTTCTTCTAAGATCAGTTCACTGTTACGAAGATATCGGACCGTATAAATGAGGCGGGAAAATTCAGTTATTTTTTTAAACTAACGAAAAACTATGAAGAAGTATTACTCTTGTTATACTATAAGGAGTTGAAAAGGACCACCCCTTCAATTTGTTTTAAGAGACCTTAAAATAACATGCATCACAGTTCATTAGAAATGTTATTAAGATAACACGATTTTAATAAATAATAGCTTCTTTCCTACATGCAATACGTTAAATTAATTTTTCTTGTGCATTTGACAATCTCAGATTTTTTGAAAAAAGTTAAAAAAAAAGACATTTTTAAGTAACTCGCGTTATCTATATATATTTTTTTCTGAAGTGTGTTGCTTTTTAAAATTTCTCTTAAAACAAATGGTTAGGGTAGTTTCTTCAACCATATTTATTTATTTTTAAAGTAAGAAAATATGTACGTGTTCTAATAAAAGTAATACTTCTGCAAAGTTGTAGCACTCTCTGGTTTTTTGTAATTTAAAAAACACTAAAAATATATATTTTCCTCTTTCTTTGACCCTATAGGGGTAAACTTTGATGTGTTTGGACAAGCAATATTTATTTCCAATAATAATACTAATCCCTGTATGGGGGCGGGGTATTTAAAAATAATACTCCCAAGGTAATGTCGGCCTGTTCATGTAAGGAGAGCTCTCAAATAAATATATTACAATCACGACACAAAAAGACCACTCTAGAACATCTGCAGCTCCTAATTTACAGAGGAGCTTTAATTTTAAATAGACGTAATTAATACAAAAACCAAACTCATCGACAAAATCGCAAAAAACAGCAGCTTACAGATTAAAATCAAAGGACTAAGGAAAAAATCGGACAGCTAACGCAGTTCATGTAGGGAAAGCTCTGAAATAAAGCTGAAGAAAAATATAGACTGAGGAGATACAAAGACTGAGGAGATACAAAAAGAGTCACAACCAGAGAAGTCAAAATAATCTCTTTAACACGCACCAAAAAAGTTTCTACAAAAACCTTGACAACAACGACCACGAAATAAAAGAGACACCGATTATCAACGACATCGAAACATACTATTCGGCACAATAGATACATCACGAATTCAAAGAATAAACGAAGTAGAATACAGGCCAGACATACAGATCACAACAGACGCGCACATATTACCGCGATCTCCAATAAATACATCAACAACGTAATCCCGATTCCGTCAACACTAACCGAAGGCGTAACATACCTGAAGTCAAAAGACAATGACAGCACTAACAGAGCAAAATATAGACCTATAACATGCTTTTCAACGCTATACAAATTAGTAACATCCATTATTACACAAAGATTTGACAAACACATGACCGACAAGAACATTCTCATCGAAGGACAAAAAGGCGAAAAGCTTGTACAGATTAATGTTTAGAAGACATAGACTCTGATTTTTTCTAGAAAATGTGTGAATTTTTCTCAAAAGGGAAAATGGTATTGATCCTTTACCACCTAGTAATGGTCGAGTTCTTCTGCTGTCAACTATGATATTTTACCGGTAACATCTTAAACCATATTCATTATAATTTTTTGATTCGCTAACCTGTTGCGGGTCATCATGCAAATATATAGAAACTGTGGGAGACTTATCTGGTTTCTAATGATACTATCACGGTACATCTTGTGAAAAAATGCAGGTGATTTCTTCCACATCCTTGACCCATATCATCCGATGATATAAGGTATTCCATTCACACAGGTCATATTACTAATGTAATTTGTAAAACTCGTTCTTCTTGTGGGCTGCAAAACTGTGAAACTCACTATCCATTGAAAATTCTTCTGAACGATATACCGTCCAGCTTTTTGAAAGCTTTATTTCTTCTTCACATATTTTCTTTTAATCGCAGAGTCACTGTGAATTCTCCTCGCAAAATACTCAAAACTTATTTCTATCTTTGATTGTAACTCAAATCGTTCATTGCAATACATATATGAATAAAACAATAGTATTTTTTACAGCCTATTATAGGTATCTCGAAATCAAACACATAAGTATAAATTAAAAATTCTCATTACTCACCTGTTGCAAACAAAAAAATTATGACATGGTAATGGGGCTACCTCTGGTTTCAATGCTTTTACACCACTTGATTTTGTAATAATATCATTCGGCGCAAAATGATCTGATCAAATATATGAAAACTTAGGAAGCCTTTCACCATCATTCCATCCAAGGACAGAGAACCAAGTTTTCCGTCTTACATCATTTGGAAACCTAAAAATTATAATATACTTAAGTATACTGTGAACAAAACAATTTTACAACGTAATTTGCAGCTATTTATTTAATTCTTTACAAGAAGAGGCATGTGAAGGTATTTTATTATTACTTACTAACCGCTAAAGTTGCAACATAATTATTAATTAATGTACCTTAAGTCATTGAAATTAAAAGCTTTAAATAGTATAATATGACTATAATGTAAGCTTGCTCAGAATATTTAGGTATTCTGGTATTCTAATCCACAGCAGCAAAGTTTACTAGTTATTTTAGTGATGATACTCGTTTAATGTCTATCCAGTAAATTTTTCTACATTACTAAAATAACTAATAAACTTTGCTAACATACAATATATTTTTATTTAAATGACAAATAGTGTTTGTCTCTCTCTTCTAGTAATTTTTTCTAGAAGGGGTAGACAAGATTTGGGGGTCCCTGTGGTGCTTACGTTTTTTTATGTGAACCACCATCAGTTTTTTAGTGCGACTCTTATTTATTTATTTTTTTAAAATAAACTTAAGCCCACTGAAAATCTTGTGTTAGGTATAATAGAAGCTAGGTATATATAGTCAAACTTCAATCTACACATGTTAAAGTGGGTAGGTATAATGCGGCTGAATCCTTTGCCGGAATTCCTGAGAATATTGCTCAGCACATAAACAACTAGGGTTGGTTGATCTTGGAAACTGTCGGAGTGACAATGTCGGTTAACTTAGAGAAAAGTTGTACAATTTAAACACCTTTTAAATGGTGTTTTCAAAAGTAAAGTAAATTTAGCAGTTTTCGAGAATTTCTTAAAAATCAATTTTTTGCGATATTAGTTTTTATTGATTTCAGACATTATCTTTACAGATGTATAAAAAAAATGAAAAGCACTTTCTCATTGTTACTTTTTGAGGAGACTCGACGTTTCGTTTTCGAAAAACCGTCAACTTCGATTTTTTAAATACGGCCCTTGATTTTCTATTGTTAAATTTAAAGCCATTTTCAATTCAAAAATAGGTGGTTTAAACAAGTTTTCAGTATTTTTAGTTGTTATTTAAACTTATTCAAGAAAAATCGCCATAGTTTGGGATTTAACTGACTGAATGCAGAGTATATACCTAATTAGTAATTTTTGCAAAGAAATTCTTTCGACGTTAATCAAAATTATTTATTATTTGCCAATTTATTTCTGTCAGCACATTTTATTCTGTACGCAGTTTTTTAAATTTAGTTAAAATTTTTTTGCTTTTTGAAATTATTAAAAAAACGCCTTTCTCAGATGAATCTTTTACGCAAAATAAGTGCCAAACTAAAGCGATTTTTCTTGGAGTTTAAATAACAGCTAAAAATACTGAAAGCTTGTTGAAACCATTCCGTTACATCTATTTTTGTTTTGAAAATGGCTTTAAATTTAACAATAAAAAATCCAGGGCCGTATTTAAAAAATCGAAGTTGATGGTTTTTCAAAAACGAAACGTCGTAATGAAAATTTGTAAATGCTATATTTTTCTCATAAAAAAGTAACAATGAGAGCTTTTAAGTTTTTTATATCTGTAAAAATAATGTCAGAAATCAATAAAAACTAAAATCGCAGAAAAATTGCATTTTCTTAAAAAAAATACGGCCTTGTAAAATATAGTTTATACCTAATTCATTTTCTACTATAAATATTATACATTTCAAGATTTACTAACTAGGTACTAGGTAGTTATCTAATTTGGGGACAAATAAACCTAAAATGTATTGGTTATTTTAAAAAAAATCTAGTTTTTCCGAAAAACAATGACGCTGAAACAAAAAAAAATTATCAAAGAAACTTTAGATTCCTTATGAGGAAACTAAGTAAAATAACAGATTCTACCGGTACGTACGAGGAATGATAAGACAATTCCAATCCACAAATCCTAACTCACAGACATTGGTAAAATGGTAAACAAATCAATACATACCTACCTACCTTTACAAAAGAAAGAAAAAAGTCATACCTAGCTAAAATATTTATGTAACTTCTTTTGAAAAACTGCATTAATTTGCTAAAAATTAATCCGTCCCTGGCAAATTAAATATATTATCGTGAATCCATCTAAACTATTGTTTAGTTGCTGTAAATGGAGGAATACCATATTAAGATTGATTAAATTAAAAAAAGTATTTTAAATTAGGATTAAGTACCTACTAAATAATACGTATCTAGATAGGTATCTATTGCCAAAGATTATATCTGATATTGACATGAAATAAGATTGTTTGCATTGGTCGTAAAATTATAAAAATAAATAATTAAATAATAATTATTATAATTTACTTACCGAGAAAAGTATCAACGAGCTCCCCCAGATTCCAGCTCTTTTGTTTCCTCCATAGATATTAATACTATATGAATATTTAACAAAACTCAACACAGCAAACTAATCACTACACTTAATTATGTTGGATGCACATTGATATAATACATATCTGTTATTGTATCTGCATAGTCCATCCTCACCACTTGTAGAAATTGGGATATCAATATCTAGGTATATACTTACTATCAATATATCAAAATTTAATATATTAAATTAAAATATCTTCAGATTAGAACACAAAATAACTAGATCCTAGTTAGAGCGACGCCAAGACTCTAATAAAAAAATACCAAAATGAACCCCCCCCCCCCCTCTGAACCAAGCGAGACGCACTAGGTACAAGTTGGTACATACATAGAAGATGAAATTGTCGGCACCCGCTTCTACAAAGGGTTTTAGGTACGTGGACTAGCAGCGGGGACAAACACATTAGGTAGAACGGGGAATAACCGTTGGCTGAAATAGAATGACGACTTATGTAGACAACTATAGGTTCCTATCTCTACCAGATAAAATAAAATAATTCGATGTTTTTGAGGATAGAAATTTCGTAAATGAAAAGTATTAGGTAAAATAACTATTACACAGATTTAATTAAATCAGTGCCTATTTTAGCTATGTACTTAGTTGGTAAAATCTTATTTATACTTAAATATTATAGTGGCACATACCTAGGTACATTAATATACTAAAGCAGATAAATAAAATTTATAGGTAGGTAGGTAGGTAGGTAGGTATATGTTCCTATTAGAACTAATTTAGTTTTGGGTTTCATAAAACGATTTTTGAGAATAGTTAGGTACCTACCTAATTACCTCATTAAGTATTTTCTTAATAATAATAGCTGCACCTAAGTGGGTACGTATGGAAATCTGTAGGTGTACAATACCTAATTCAATCAGAATACCGAACTCATTTAGCGCAAATAAAATTTTATATAGGTTCACAATTTGAAATCTTATTTAACTAATGCACATACAAGTTTCGTTTAGATGAGAAGATATGAGCTTAGCAGGAAAAATTGTCGTTTTTAGATAATGTAGCAGCTACTCATACTTGATAACTACATTTACTACTTTAACAAAAATTTTGCGAAAACTAGCAAATTCACCTCTAAATAATATTTTTTATTTGGATAAACCAAGTTTTTTTTTTCTGTGTAATGTGTTGATTTATTGAGGAAAATGTGCTGGAATATGTTTGTTGTGAAATTTTCAAAAATGTCTGACACCAGAGCATATTATGTTGGACCTCGGAATGTTGTTTAGGCGAGTAGATTTCGATAAAAGCACGTGTGTGCTTTTCTTTTCTAATGAGTTTACGAGTTTTACGAAGAATTTGACGATTGGGGACCTATTTTAAAACAGTTTCCCTTCAAAGGAGCCTCACTAAAAGTAACCCACGATTTGACCTAAATATTTAACTGTATGTAAAAACACATGACATATTCTACACTTGTTTGGCTTCGAATGAGATCTACACGGCCTGGAACTCATTTTGGTTGAGGATTAGAGTGACTAAGAGCTATCACGTTTAATATTTGTTAATGGGGCTGAAAAGTATTAGAGAAGTTGGAATTAGACACCTTTAGTTTAATTCATGTTAAACATCTATATTGCCAAACATTTTTGAACTCACATTTGAACGAATAATAATTAGTAATGATAATTTTAAATAAAAATACATACTAGAATTCTAAAATAATTTACGAGATACGGGAAAAATGTATTTTTTTGCTTACACAAAAGATATGTACAGCAAAAAGTTTTGACGTTTTAGAAACGTAAATTGGACTACGGTGACACCATCTACAATCAAGAGTCAAACATAGTTATAAGAAAAAAGTATTGCTGTTAGTACCTATTAACTTTCAACATAGATATATTTATCTAAATCGCAATACCCTTAAAAATAAAAAAATATAAACATTTAAATATAGGCTTCTACTTCTAATTCAATATCGTAAATCCATTCTGATATTTACCATTTACCATGGTGAACGCATTAGTGTACTGAGGGAATGTGATAAAACGTTTTATAATATTGGTATTATACTTCACGTAATATTCAAAAGCTCCCACACGTCGTCAACTTTTATATATAAAATTTAATTTAATTCCCGTTCGCTAAGTTGCGTACGCGTTGCATGCTGCGAGCAATAGCACACCTGCTGTCATCAGTTACCCTCCAGAACCAAACCTAAACGCTCCCGTTACATTGACTATAACTTCTTACGACGATCATTAATGTTACATAAAAGGCAACCATTAAATTTGATTTTATGCCATTAACGTGTAGCAAAACATAGTACCGATTCTTTAAATATTATGTATAGCGTGCATAAGCGAATGATGGAAGAGTACAATTTTGCGAGTCTTTGTTTTAAACATTCAATTTAATTGATTATATTTAAAAATATAAATATTCTACATTAAAGATGAAATATATGTAATGAAACTACAATGGGAAATGCATACTAGTCTGATACAGGGTGAATCATCCTGAGGGGCCTATTCAAAGTTCTTGAAACTACACAAGGTATGTTCCTGAAACAAGAAAAAAATATAAAAAATATCATGTTCGGATATTATGCACTAGAATTAAAAATAAAGCAGGCGGGACCGAGAAGCAGCACACAGATTTCCCTAAAAGTAATTGTTTGCTTCGTTACAATACAATTCATTTTTAATGGAGAAATTTGGCCGATTTGGGCACGACTTATTTTTCTAATGGTCTCTAATTAAAGTTCCTAATTTCTGGAACTCATTGGACTATAAAGCTTAAAGTGTAATGAACATACTCTTGCAAAGTGGCAATAGAAACTCAAAATAAGTTTCTGTATCAATTAAATAATTTTAATTTAGATACACTGTTAAAGCAAAAACATAAAATCTAATTTAAGTTTTGTATTGACCACTGAAATTAACGATGCAGTACTTAATGATTTGTTTAAAATGATGAACGTTTACTTTTAAAGAATTGACTCTTGGTAGGCGATTTAATTTAATGTAACAGTTATAGTGGAATTCAGGATAAATGGTTTTGACTAAGTTGTATTCCGATATCGCCCATCATAAGACTCAATAATGCCTACCATAAATGTAAAAGGACCGGATTGTATATTTATTATAATTTCTGAAAGCAGGTAATTTTGTCCCTCGGCCAGGTGGAAGTGTTCATTGTGTTACTGCTTGCAATAATTTTTTTTTCTTTTTTTTTTTTTTGTTAATGGCACTGGCTCCAATTTAGGAGTTACTTATCTCGCTAACATGAACACACCGACGATCGGTCTTGTTACATTTTTCTTTTATATGCAATTGCAACTTACCTAGAATATATGAAATAAGATAATGTTAGTTTCAATTTTATCAAAATTAGCATTCAAATTTTATCTTTTTTTTTTGTATAATAATTATTGTTGGATAGATTTTTGTTTTTTTTTTTATTATTTTTTTTTTTTTTAATAATTTGATTTTCTGTTCACTATCATTTTTTTTTTCAAATTTTTGTTTGACTATTTACAAAAAAATGATAGATGTGTACATAAAGTTTGTTGCATTTCAACATTTGCATTACATTTGTGGGGAGCGCAACTCCCGCCTGTACAATATATATAATACATTGATATCACATTGTTTATCAATACACTCGAATATTACATGTTCCATACTACCAATCTCTCCACATTCACAATTTTCTGATTGCTGCAATCCTATTCGATATTTATATGCTGGATGTAGAGCATGGCTACTTCGAAGCCGACATATGGTCCTAATTAACGTTCTGTTTTGATTATTATAAAACCAAGGTTTTGTCCGAATACATAATAAATAATAATAATAATAATAATAATGATTTATTGTGAAAATGTAGAATATATACAATTGCACAAAAAGGATAGAGATTTGGCCAATGCCACTCTTCCACTCTTCCTTAAAAAAGTATATACAAATAAAGAAAGAATGTACAAAACAAAAACCCTTAAAACTAGAATAAACAAATTTTCATTATAAATTAATGTAAAAAGTTAATCACACTATGAATAAATTCTGAGCTTCAATTGTCGCTGAAATAATTCCAATGGCAAATCAATTATATCAACACATTTATTTAGCAGTAGTGAGGCCATATACGAGAAACTGCCCTCAAATTTTGCTGTCATATGCTTAGGGATAGTAAAGGAATCAATACGTACATTAACATCATGAACATTAGAACGTCTCCACAACAACTTATACAAATATTGAGGGTCACGAGCATGGTATATCTTATGTAGCAATGAAGTTTATAAATACTCATATCTCACATCCAACTTTGGCTCACCCAATCTCTCAAAAAAAGGAGTGACATGTGCAGCAAAAGGAACCGTGCAAACAAACCTTATACAAGAATTCTGCACTCTCTGCAACTTCATTTTATTATAATGAAACAAAAAATAAAAATATACCGGAAAACAATAATCCAAATGCGGATAAATAAGATCTTTAACCAATTTAAGTTTAGTAGGCTCATCAACCAGGTGTTTAAGATGGTATATCGAACGCAATTTAAAAAGTGAATTCCTGCATACATTGCCACAATGCTCGTTAAAATTTAGCTCAGAATCCACGATTACTCCTAGATCTCGAGCTTTATGCATCCAGGGGATAACATCATTGTTAATCTTAACATTAAACTCTTGAGTAACAAAACTACCGTGGCGCTCGTTGCCAATGCACATTGCCACCGTCTTCCTAGAGTTCAGGAGCAAACCATTGCTAACACACCAACAAGAAAACTGAGACAGCTCTCCATTTATTACATCAATTGCAGTCTCAGCACTGGCTAGGGGAAAAGACAAATATACCTGGATATCGTCCGCATAGAGGTGTATGGTAGAGAGCTGGAATGATCCCACAATGTCAAATACATAAACAGAAAACAACAATGGTCCAAGAATACTCCCTTGGGGAACACCACTATTGGTCACCAAAAAATCTGAACATTTGCCATGCAATTTCACCCGCTGTCTTCGACCACACAGATAACTTCTGAACCATGTCAACGACACACCATCAAATCCAAGGTATTTAAGCTTGGCAAGCAATAATTCAAAATTAACACGATCGAAAGCTTTACTTTGATCCAGCAGAACAAGTATCGTTAACATGGATCTGTCCATGGCGGTAGCAAGGTCACTCATGACGCTCAGAAGCGCGGTGGTTGTGCTGTGCTTCTCCCGAAAGCCTGATTGAATAGACGGCAAAATGCTATTCTCACGTATATAGTTTAAAACTTGACCACCAATTATTCGCTCAAATATCTTCGACATTGCGGGAAGTATGCTAATTGGTCGCAAATCATTACAAGTTACAGGAGACCGAACTTTAGGTAGTGGAATCACATCCGCCATCTTCCAAACATTAGGAAATGTCCCCGAACTGACAGAGTCATTGAAAATATTGCAAATTATATCCGCACAATGTGGTATAACTAAGCGTATCATTTTTATGTTAATACCATCAACACCATAACACTCAGATTTAATTCTGCTAACACATTTCATAATATCCTGACAGTCGATCTCCTTAATCTGAGAAGCCAAGCCGTTCCGAAATTGATTATTATTAAAAAAATTTAAAACTTCATCACTCGCCTGTGACTGACCGACAACATTTAAAAAATAGTTGTTAATTTGATCCGGGTCCTGAAACTCATCCGGTAAATCATTTGAGTTTTGATTACTACAAACACCCCAACGAGAAAAATTTTTCCACATAGCTTTAGAGTTAGATTTACAAGCTTTGATTGTTTCGCGAACATAAGCCTTTTTTTCTGCTTTAATGGCCTGCTTTAAAAAATTTCTAATGTCAACATAATACTGTCTAGATGATTCTAGAACTTTGAATTTCTGACCAGTCTGTGACTGCGAGTATCACTGTTGCCAACTTTTAATTTCTTTTTGGCTAAAGGTATAAGTCAGTTGTTGGTAATTTAAAGTTTATAATAATTTGTCCTGTTTTTGTTGCTTCTTTGGCCAGTATGTCAGCTTTTTCGTTGCCACTTATACCAGCATGTGATTTAATCCAAGCAATTTCTAAGATTTTGTTATTGTTCAACAGTTTATTATATAATTCCAGGATGTCTAAAATAATATAATTTGAAACATTTAATTGGGTAGCATTCTTTATAGCTTCTACTGCTGAACGACTGTCCGAGAAAATAACAAATTTATTATTATGTTCAAATACAATACAGTACCTAATCGCTTCTCTTACTGCTACAAGTTCTGCTGTGAAGATTGATGCATTAGATGGGAGTTTGAATTTCTTCTCCAAATTTCTATTCTGATGATATACCGCAAAACCCGTTTTTCCATCCATAATCGATCCATCTGTATATAAATATTCATAATTTCTTCAAGTAGCCTTCAAATGAGTCCAGATACTGCGATATTCACTATTGGAGTCCATGGAGTTAGTTTGGATTGTAATTTTTGGAGTGTTTTTGAATATTTCGTATTCCCTTTGATAAATTGGCAGTGATTCGTATTGTTGTATTTTATTTGTATAGCTGGCTAGCCAATTGTAGCTCTCCGAGAGCAAAGGCGATCGCTTCTGACTCCAGAATTTGTGCGTCAATGTATGAATAGTTAATGACTGTATACTTCACTATTTTTTGCGTAAAGTTTTATCAAAAGTTTATCACTTAGCATCTGTCTACGTAAGTGAAGCGGAGGTTCACAGCATTCATTTTCCATAACATTTATAGGAGTGCTTTGTAGATATCCTATTGCGAGGCGTAAGCACTTATTTTTTATTCGTTCAATTTTTTCTAAATGGACCTTACTAGCTGAACCATAAAAAATACGTCCATAATCGAGCTTTGAACGTATCAGTGCTTTATACTCGTAGAATAAAAGGATCAGGTTTGGATCAGATCCCCATCGATGATTGCTAAAAGCTCGTATAACGTTAATTCCATTTTCTGCGATGCCACATATTTTGTGAACGTGCTCTTTCCAGAGAAGTTTTTGATCTATTGTGAGACCTAATGTCTTCACTGATGATCGATACGGTACGATAAGATTTCCTAGTTTTATTGTTGGCGGCGGACAGAATTTTTTTCTTGTAAATGTACACACCATTGATTTTTGTGCAGATATATTTAAACCATTTGTTGAACACCACTGTTCCATATTCAATATTGCTTGTGAAAGTTGTCTATTAGAATATTCAATATTGTTGGCTTGGTGCAATATACATATGTCATCAGCGAACATTTTGATTTTAGTTGAAGTGTTTCGTGCAATTGTGCCTATATCTGATGAGTCTATAATGTAAAGGATCGGACTCAAGATGCTTCCCTGTGGTAAACCATTGGACGAACTTCTGGGGTGGCAATAATTTTAAAACATTTATATATTAATACAGACCTGTAGCACATTTGCATTTTTTACCTGCTGATTTTCTATACAATAGGATTAAACCAGGTAGTTTATTAGAGCTGATAAGCCAAAATCATTTTTGTGAAAACAACTATACGTGGATATGGAGCTAGGACCTAATAGTCCATTTCACTTTTGGTGATTAGCAATAGCTTTAGAGTTAAGTTTTTTTAATGTTTGTAAAATAAAGGCTATTTTACAGTACATTTTGACAGTCCAAAAAAATAAATAAACCTGGTATTGCCTATACCAATTTTGAATAGTTTTGGAGAAAATAATTATAAAAAAAGTAGTGGTTCTCAGGAAAACAAATATTCTAATGTATCCGTAAATTAGTAACCGTAACGTGAGAACCTAACATACACATTTCATCTACCATAATAAATTAATTTTGTAACGGTAAAATTCGGGTGGATACAAGAATTCACTAAACCCTATTCAAAACAGCTAATTCGTGTGATAATTCAAACTAGAACCACTCTATTTCCACCGAGTTGAATACTTACCTTTAGACATATTTTCCTATGTTCTGTTTTGCCTTAATAAAACACCTTTTTATACTTATTCTTGTATCATGTTTATTCGTCTAGTGTACAGACCATCATCATACTTTATTTCATGCTAGGTGTCACTGTAGCCCTATTATTTCCGCCCCATATCCTGGTTCTGTGTTCCTGAAACATGCCAAGTTTCTTTAGAAAGTTAAAATGTTGATATTGTAAATAAATTTAGGTACTTACCAGCTGAATGTGTCCTAGGCTATTCTCTGTATTGTTTTTGGGTATTTGATAGAGTTCATGCGGATTTAATGTTGAATTCTATACCGGGTGGGAGCTTTTGAATGGTATCTTATCTAGGAATGATGTTACCAGTAGTTACAGCCTAACATCGGATCTGTAACAATGTTACTAACGTTAAAAATTGACTATCTGAACATCTTGGTAGGCGTTATGCATTTTAAGTCATTATGACTTACCCTTTTTTTGTGTTTGTTGTTATACTTCCGTTTTAGTTCGTTTTGTTTAGTTTTGTTTAGTTGGTAGCCTTGTTCATTCTCCCATTTTGAACGGCTTGCGACTGGATGGGTGCCACGGGGTCTTTGACAGCTGCTTTGAATGGCGAGATTCTTCGGAAGGGTGGTTGACGGGGGGCAGTGCTTGGCGAGTCGTTGAGGGAGTGGTTCCAGTTTATTGGACCGGACGATGACGCTGGGTGCTGCTACTGCGATTCACCTGAGCTCCGCTGAATCGTTGGCAAGGAGATCTGTGGCAGTATCATTCGCAGGAACAACCGCTACTTGTTTTTGTTTCGGAACAAGCGACTAGAGGCTCCATATCTTCGTTTTCTTTCCTATCTTGTGTCGTGCGTTTTGGTTTCATTATTTTTCAGTTCTCTTGTTCGTTGGAACGGTGCTACCGTGGGGAAATGTGTGGTTTCGGATTGGGGATGTCCCTGTGAAGGTCTTCCTGGGGCACTATAACTGGAGGGTATGTGAACGAGGCCTCCCGCTGCTGAACCCGGGTCGCGCAACGCATACCTGTCTTTTTACATCCTCTTATACAAGACTGTTACCTGGTTATAGGCCTCTGAGTGGCTGGAAGTCGAGTTCAGCACTCTTGGGGAAGCTCCGAATCATACATCTCCGTTCTGGGAGCATACGACGGCGGTGGTATCGTTGTAATGAAACTTTATGTTAGGTTAAGGTTTCAGTTTGGCATATGCTATAATTATGCTGGGTTTCTCTTCGTGTTGGATCCCAGTACTATGTTCCTAAAAACCACACAATTGTATAAGTTACCTATATGTTATTTAACTCCCGGCTATGACACAAAACGGTGGCACTGTAGTTAGTGTTGCTGTTTTCTTACCCGATTTAGACAAATATATTCAGTGTTTAGTTTTCGTTTGCTAATATTGAGTGGTAGAATTCGTGAAGTCCTAATTTCGGCGTTATTATTGTTTACCGTGACGTGTAGGTTGTATATTTTCACTTTGACTTATTTGAACTAATTTACGACAGACAGCTGATTTCTGTCACCTTGAATATTTCATATAACAACTTGAGTATTTCATATCACTTGTTCGAATGTCCGTTCCTTTTACAGGAGGTAGTTCACTGTTGCTATTTATTGGTGTTCGTACTGCAGTCTGTTCTCGCAGTGGACATTATGCTTCGGTGGCTCTGCTTGTTGCTGTTTATGCCGTGCATGTGATGGCTATTTCGATTTGACAGCGCAGTGTAATTACTGTGGAGATGTACTTCTACCTACTCGCGGGCTGTGTTGAGTGACAGTTTGTTTGGCTGCGTCAATTTACCGTTTGTTTGTTGCGATTTTATTGGGCAGAAATGACTTTTGGCGGTAAGAATAGTGAAGACCGCACGTTATTGGTGAGTTAAGACTTTTACGAATTTAGTTGTTGAAGATTAGTCCTACTGTGTGCATCTGCCATTGGCGATAGAAATTGTAGTTGAAAAGTAGAAAAGCCGTTTTCTACCCGTTATGTATATGGGATCATAATTACAATTTCAAATTACGCGGATTGCGTTGGTAAATGTGTTGAAGAGATTTTACGGCGCTGATGTTGGAAGTTTATTAGTTTCCGTAGAGTTTGTTATACCAATCCGTACTACTTGATGTAGGATCAGACGCCATTTTGGTTCGCTGTACGACTGGGGCTAGTCTTCAATACCTCTTGAGAATCGTTGCACAATAGCAGTTGTGTTTGGATTGTGCGGTGTAACGATTGTCCTGTAAATAGATTGTTGCTGAGGCCACGCCTTATTTAAGAATTGAAGTTACCCTTCTAGAAGAGTTTTTGGTACGGGTTGAGATTGAGTGTTAATGAGAATGGTTTGACATGCATGAGTTGAATTGAAGCAGAAGTCATGTTCTAACCGTGTACCTATGTGAGCGGTTTTAACTTACGTATTTCACCTACAGAAGTCGGACGAATTCCTGAACTGTCCCTGGATTTTCCAGCTAAGTGGAACATTACATTTAATAATTTTCTTCTATAAATTACGATTTATTTATGAATATTTCTTTACCAATTTTGATCGATGCATTGATGGTCTGATGTGTGAGCCAGTGCGCAAGATTCTGTTTGTTTGATCCTGATTATTTTTTTTTAAGGTTTATGTAAATAATCAATTTATGTAAGATTAAGCAAGTGGCGCCAGGCAAAAGAACGTTAATTAGGTTGGATTAAAGGTAATCGTATATCGACCCCCCCCTTTTCCTCCACTGTTTCAAAGCTAGTCCGAAGGCCACCGCCGCATAAGACAAATTATTTAATAATTCGAGCGATCCTTTTGAATTAAAAAAATTTATACGTCACAATTTTACTGCTAAATTACCACATAAAAAATATACGTAGATATTATTCTGTTAAAAGATTTACTATATTTGACAATATGTGTGCCGTCACATACAAGAGGCATAGTATATGACGTTGTCAATGAAACTTATTGCAGTTCAAAAAAAAAAAACAAGTTACAACTCTAATAATTATTACATTACCAAAAAAACTAGAACTACAAAAAGGTCTAGATGGCAGTATAACTACTGATCTTGAAATCTAGGCCCGAGAAAGAAAAAAAAACATAATTTACGCTAACCTTACGTACCTTAAACTACAAAATTCAACAAGAAAACAATATTACAACAATAATAAATAAACAATAATAAAAAAAATGGAAACAAAATTCTAGTTAATAACAAAGAAATAATGTTGATAATATTTTTTATAAAAGTGAATTTAACAAAAGACCACGCAATTTTCGTCTGAATGTGAAAAGGCTTAACGACTTCAAAGTATCCTGAATCTTATTATACAACTTATATATTTGAAAGGAAAATGATCTCTCGAAACTTGAAGTTCTATGAGCTGGGGGTGAAAGAAGATTACGGTATCTAATATTCACATTGTAAACATCAGAACGGAATGTGATTTTATTGTATAAGTATGGAGGCTGTCCCCGGGTCAGAATAGAGTGGAATAAAACCGCTGAATGAAGATGTCTACGAGCTTCCATGGAGAGCCACTTGACATCAACGAGTGTATGGCTTACTCGGTCGTACTTCCTGATGCCGAATATGTATCGCAAGCAAGATTTTTGTACACGTTCGATGCGGGTTTTATCAACAGTTAATAAACTAGGACTATATACGACATCACAGTAATTAAAATTACTGAGCACCAAGGCATCAGTTAGTTTAGTTTTAAGCTCTATTGAAAGTATATGTCTGTGTGGGTATAACATTTTCAAGGAGGCATATGATTTTGCAATGCATCCCGAAACATGCTCGGAAAAGCGCAAATCACAATCCATCACAAGACCCAAGTTTCTCGCACTCTGAGACACTTTCAAAGAGACATCATTAATTTTAATTTGCATAGAATCTGATATGGTTTGTCTATTTTTACCAAAGAGCAATACCTGAGTCTTTGAGGGATTTATTGACAGCTGATGTCCCTCCGACCAGCCCTTTTGGGCTGGTCGGAGGGGGGTGCTTCCAAATCGAAATTAATTTTCCTACAAGCATCTACGTAATCATGAGCATAAAAAGAGTGCTTTATTTGACTATCATCAGCATACATGAATGTATCGCCAAATGTAACACTTACCGGGAGTGTCACTGTATATATTGAGAATAACAAGGGTCCCAAAATCGATCCTTGTGGGACACCACATAATATACTACCTGAGGTGGAGCAACCTCTGTTAGTTTCCACGTATTGAAATCTTCCGGATAGATATCTTTTAATTAGTTCGATAGCATTTGACGAAAATCCAATGTATTTCAGAATTGCTAGCAAAAGTTCATGGCTAATTTTGTCAAATGCTTTACTATAGTCAACTAAGATCAATGATACTAATTTGCCATTATCAATATCACGAAAAATATCGTCCGTAATATCCAGCAGTGATGTTGCGCAACTATATCCTTTACGGAATCCTGATTGCTTAAAAGGTAAAATATTATATTTTTTAAGATGGTATTTAATTTGGTCACTTAGGATTTTATCAAAAATTTTTGAAGTTGGCGACAACAATGATATTGGCCGTAAGTCATTATGCTCAGTTATTTGACTCTTTTTAGGGATTGGAAGCACTTTAGAGGTTTTCCAAGGATTAGGAAAGTTACTAGTAAGTAAAGACGAATTTATTATATTGGTTATAAAAGGTAGGATACGGGGGCAACATAATAGCAACATTTCTATGTTTAGTTTGTCTGGTCCAATAGCATTTGTTTTAATATCCACTAAATATTTTTTGACCGTGTCTATGTCTATAGTTGAAAAGGCAAACAAATTTTGAAAAGTGCATTTGGAGTTATTGTTGTAAAAATCAATTAAATTTAGATCAGGAGGAATATATTTAGAAGATTGAAGAAAATAATCATTTATTTTGACCGGGTCATTTAAGTGCAAAGGTATTTCAGATGTTGCCGGTTTTTTGTAGATATCTAATTTGGACAATGTACTCCACAAAGCACGACTATTTTGTTTATATTTATTAGTACAATACTGTAAATAAGCTTTTTTTTCATGATTTATAGAATTAGTTCTAAAGTTTTTTATTTGTTTATAATGCTCCCAATCTTGAGCAGCGCGTGATTGTTTGTATTTTTTAAAAGCTTTGTTTTTTGTTTGAATTAGTTTTTTAATAGAATATGTAAACCAGGGTTTGATAATTTTTTTTGTTTCATAAACCTTTTCTGGAGCTAGAGTATCGAACAGATTAAGAAGCAAATCATTAAAGTATTTAACTTTTTCATCGACATCATTTATAAAAACAATATTTTCAAAAGGTGTGAGATTGAGTAAATCTGAAAATAAACCTTTATCAATCTTATTGAGATTTCTTGTCCTAAATGTGTTTGCATGCCGTTCAAATTTTGGTGCCTTTATTGTGCAATAAGTCAAGAAATGATCTGAAATATTTCCAACGTCTGTAACACCCGAATTGTAGCTATCAAGATCTGAAGAGATTAGAATTACATCAATCAACGTTGAAGACAAATATGTGACTCTAGTTGGAGTATCTACAACTTGCTTTAAGTCAAAACAATTTAAACAATTTAAAAATTCAATAGTATTTTTATTCGATATATCCAACATATCCACATTAATATCACCGCCACAAACAAGTAGCTCACTACCAATAATATATTTAGAAACTAATTTTTCAAATTCTTCGAGAAAAGTAGTGAAGCTACCAGAGGGCAGTCGATATAAAACTACGCATAAGTACTTTCTACCACCAAGCACCATTCTGACCCACAAACACTCCAGTGAAGCTGAAGAATACCTTTCTATAGTCTCAAACTGACAGGATGATCTTAAATAAAAACACACACCCCCACCTCGAGTGGAACGGTCATTACGTAATGTACTTACAAATGTGTGTGCAATTTCAATCTCGTCGTAGATTGATGAAACTTATTTTGATTTAATTAACTTGTAGAGATTTTAAACCACCGCACATTTAAGATATATTATACGAAAATTACCTATCTACTACGAGAGAGGTTCGAATTTGAGTGCCTCAGATGTCTTAAATTTAGAAATTGAGCTATTGTTGTTTTGTTTCAGGATGTAATACCCTGCAGGAAAGGGTTTGGGAGAAGATGGACTAGTTTAAAACAAAATTCAAAAACAGAATCATCGGCGGAAAACAGTAAGAACTCATTAAGAATAAATGTTATGTTTATCTAAACTCAACAAATATAGTGGCATTTGTCTTATATTATCTAATATTAACTGTGATTTTTCATAAGTAAAAAACATTTAATGTCAAACGAGTAACCATTTACTTCCGTCTGTGTGTGTATGTGTGTGTTTGAATTTCTATAGGAGCCTATTTGTTCACTCATCATCTACAATATTTTAGTAATTTTTGGATGTGCTCTAATTTTGCCTTTCATTCTATTTTATATGTAAATGATTATATATATAATCATATTATAAAAGTTATTTGCGTTTTTAATTCAAGTTTAGTATCCAACTATAAGGTTTTCGTAGATACGCCCAATCATATGAGACAGAAGATAAATTTCCCTTATTCGATTGATAAGGATAGTTCCAAATTTCTCGTCTTTTAGTATCGGAAACCGTTGGAACTTGATTGCCCAAAAATTCATATAACATAAAAAATAAATGTATGCAATTATTTTGATAGTTGTACAGTAATCAATATTTCCGATGACTTTTAAAACGGATTAAATTTAAATTAAAACAAGATGTCATTCTGATATCTCACATGAGGCCAATGTGAGATTCACGTTTCACGTTTATTAAGTTGAAAAATTCATAACATGCAAACGTTACTCTGTTAGTGATTTCCAGTATTGATAAATGAAAAATTTAGTTTGAACCCCCAACTTCTCTTTCTGACTCTTATTGCCGTAGCCTAAGCAGCTGGCTATCTAATATAAGTCGGGAGTTTGGTACTTTACTATACCGTCTAATTTGTGTAATTTTAATGTGCAAAAAAGCACATTTTAGAGATATTACAGCGAATCGATTTCTAATTTCACTTGAACCCAATATTATTCATCACTGTGGATTATAAATATATGATATTTTCGCCTGCTGTCTCAGCTTTTCACATAATTTTGACTAAATGTATAAATATTTCTTCTAGATTAACTTCGAGAAAAAGTTGAGTATATCTCGAAGGTGCTTCAATTTTGATTTATTTTTATTTTTGATTATATCGTATTGTAATAATATAGAAAATTTGTACCTAAATTATATTTGTCTAGTGATAATAATTGTGCATATTCTAAATATAATATCTCCGCTAACTAGGAACTGGTACAACTACCCCGTTATCAACTCCATCGTCCACCGCAAACACCAGCCCATTACCAGCGAAAGCCACTGCAAATATAGTCTCAGGTGAGGTGACACGTAAGAGCAACTGGCAAGTTATAGAGCATTTCGGCTCTAAAGATAAGGGAAGCTTGTCATCTAGTTTAATAGCGGTAAGTAAGAAACGTCCATAAAATTATTATATGTGTAGCAAAATTGCAAGACGACCTCAGAAGTAAAGAACAAAATTAAATATTCTCTTATTTCCTTAACTAAATGAATAAATTATATAATTTTCCTTTTGGTAAGAGTGATAAAGTAACGCGCGGAAAAATATAGAAAAGTGTAGACCTACTTTTTTACAAATAATAGTTGCATTCTGATGTGGAGCGTGTTGCTTCCAATTATCTTAGTGCTATTAAAAAAATATAATATACATATACGAGGCATGTTTTTTAAGTAAGTACCGTTTTGGAATTAAAAAAAGACGTGCAAAGATATCGCAATAATTTTATTTTTACATGAAAGCCTGTACCTTAATTTACTTTTCTCCATAATTTCCGTGAATATTGAGGCACTTGTCATAACGTGGCACCAGTTTTTGAATACCCTCCTCATAAAATTCTGCCGCCTGGCTTGTTAACCACTGTATCACAAATGTTTTGACTTCGTTATCGTCTTGAAGACGCTGAACACCCAGGTGTTTCTTCAAGTGCAGGAACAAATGGTAGTCGTTGGCGCTAGATCAGGGCTGTATGGAGGATGATCTAGAGTTTCCCATTTAAAAGATTTGATGAGATCTTTGGTCCGATTAGCCACATGTGGACGGGCATTTTCATGCAGCAAAACGATATCCCTACTCAACTTGCCACGTCTTTTGTTCTGGATTGCACGACGCAGATTGTTCAATGTCTCACAATAAGACGCTGCATTGATTGTCTCATTACGAGGCAGAAACTCCACTAGCAATACTCCTTTTCTGTCCCAAAAAACTGTGCACATGATTTTCCGCGCAGAAATTGTTTGTTTAAACTTCACTCTTTTGGGTGATGATGGATGTCGCCATTCCATGGATTGTTGTTTCGATTCTGGTGTGACGTAGGCCACCCATGTTTCGTCACCAGTAACAATTTGGTCTAAAAAATCTCCACCTTCATTGTGGTACCGCTCAAGGAAAGTCAATGCACTGCCTAAACGTTGGGTTTTGTGCAAATCCGTCACCATTTTTGGAACCCAACGTGAACACAATTTCCGGTAATTCAAGTTCTCGGTCACAATGCGATACAAAACACTACGAGAATATTGAGGAAAGCAGTCGCACATTGATGAAATTGTAAAGCGTCTGTTTTCTCTCACCTTTTCCTCCACTTTCTGCACCAAATCTTCATTAACGACCGAAGGACGCCCACTCCGTTCTTCATCATGCACATTTGTGCGGCCATCTTTAAATGCTCTCACCCATTTCCTTACCATTCCATCACTCATAATGTTTGGTCCGTAAACTTCACAGATCTCACGATGAATATCGATCGGTTTTACGCCTTAAGCACTAAGAAATCGTATAACAGCCCGTACTTCACAATCGGCGGGACTCACGATTGTCGGAGGCATCTTAAACACTCAGTAAACAACGTATACAATGAGGAATCAGACTGTAATGGCGTCAGTGCGTAGACAAGAGATGTAGGTAACCAGCGCGCATGCGTGGAACGCCGACCGTAGCGCTGCGGCGGCGGAATCGCAAAACGGTACTTACTAAAAAAACGTGCCTCGTATATATAAATTATGAGAGTGAATTTAGTTTATTTCCGATTTAAGAGCAATCTGTCCACAATATCGAAATTGTTAGGCACAAATTAAAAAAAAAAAGGTAAAAAAGCTACTCCAGTGGCTAATACCACGGCTGGCATTGCATTGAATGCACAAGTTTGCTCAATAAATACTATAATGACATTTTTATTTCACTTTTTGCATAAAATTAACTACAACACATAATCAAATAATATTTTAATGACATGCCATATAAAAAATATAATTATTTAGGTTATGAGATGTGTTAAAAAAAGTTCTTGACATATCTGAAGTATTTAAGAAAAAACAATATGTAACTAAACACTAAGTTTTTTAAATATCTGTTAACATAAATTATATTTTTTAGTGCATTTCAATGATGATGACTTTAAATTTAGATAATTTGATATGAAAAAGCTAAATTAAATGTTAGTTTAGAAAACTTGTGCTTGTAATTCAATTTTATCAGTGTGAGCCAGTCGAGTAGTTGTTTTGTATCAAACAAAATAAATGACGCACTCAAAATACAGAAGCTTAATTAATTATTTCTTTTAAATATGGAAGTTTCCTTTATAATTTTGTACAAAGAATATGGGTTGTCAATGCAATTTAACTCCAAATGCATAATACCATCAAACTCCATATACAAATTTTTAGTTCTTGACGATAAATATCAAAAAAGAAAATATCATGGATTTGTATTTTCTATTTACTTAAATTTTTCCATGCAAGCGTTTTTGTAGATCCTACGCAAAAGTTTTCGTCAGAATTTCAAACGTGATTAAATGCAAAGCCCCAGCGAGTACATTTTTGTATTTCTAAGGCAAGTATAAGTAAGTATACGACATACCTTGACTACGATATACACGGTTAAATATGAAATAACATAGACATCATTCTGTAAATATTAAGGGGAGAGAAAAAGTTTGGTTTTCAATAGGAGAGATATTGAGGGTACAGTCTCTAGAGAATACAAGATACCATACAATAGGTCTGTTATATACCTTAATATTTCGCTATATTAAACAGAGTTTTGTTAGAAACATCAACGAAAAGTCATTCGTTCTATTATCATAAAAACATAACTTGACGAAAACATAACATAAATAATATTATATAACTTTGTACGAGTATGTCTGTATAATTGTACGATTGATTTTAATAATTGTAGGTATATAAAAATGATCAGCGTTAATTTTATATATAATATAATAATAATTAAATTGTCTTTATTTCTCATTCAATTTACAATAGATGGAAATTTACACATTCAAAAATAAAAATATAAATAGAGATTGAGAAATCAGTGGAAGTTCACCTAAGGTGCTCTACCACTTAACCCTGTATATATAATTTAACAAACTGAAATACTAATAATTATATATTACTAATACAACTAATATGTAATTTTAAACTCTATATTTATATTGTTATCATTTGTAGATGTACCCGAGGAAGGCAAAATTACCCCTCCATATCTGGCCAATAAAATAGTTTACCGAACCAATGTTCATAATTTAAATATTAGGCGTAAAACGCTTGTAACTGTCCCTACCCACAGGAAGGAAATATTTAAGAGGTCTTTTTCATATAACGTCGCATTGATCATGAATAGGTAACAGGTAAAGGATTTCAGTATGTTCTTAAAGGTATTTAACGATGGAATAAGAAAATATTTGCTGCACGATCAATGAAGGAATTAATTTCTATTGTTATGATAGGTTATTATTTAGTTGCTCTAAAAATTTAATTATACACCTCTATATTTCGTCGATAATTTCCAACTTCTTCAGGAGGTACACTAAAATAGAAACAAGCTATCTCACAAAAACATTTATAAAATTAAAAAGAAAGTGTAGGGATGACATTATCCAACAAAACAGAGCTTTTTGATAGTATATTTAATAATACTTATTTCAGTTTTTATGGTGAATTCTACAGAAAAATTTTTGGTACACCCATGGGCCTAATTGGTGCCCAATTAGAATAATATAGAATAATTTGAGCCTAATGAGAATGCCTGACACCTTCTGGGTTACGAGCTATAACACTTGATATATTAACATACATGGTCTGATATTTTGTTTTTTGGATGCTTTCATTTTTTTTGGATTCTTTATTTTTAGCTCTCCATATCATATATGTAATATATGTATATATGGAGACTATTAGTTTCATGAAAAAAAATTTTTTTTTAATTTCACCGGAAATACTTCTTTTTGGTCATTTTATACATAAATAAGTAGTTTTAAAAAAATGTCTGTCTGTCTGTCTGTCTGTCTGTCTATCTGTCTGTCTGTCTGTCTGTCTGTCTGTCTGTCTGTCTGTCTGTCTGTCTGTCTGTCTGTCTAACTGTCTGTCTGTCTGTCTGTCTGTCTGTCTGTCTGTCTGTCTGTCTGTCTGTCTGTCTGTCTGTATCCACGAAAACGCAAAAACCGCTTAACAGATTTTAACAAATTTGGTACAAAAATACTATTGGACATGGCAAGGAGCTGATTAGATTTTGGGAAACATTGAGCGTAGGCAAAGGGTTTAAGAGAGGGTTCAAAAATTAAAAAAATTCATAGTTCTTAAACTTATCCGAAATACTGCATAATTTTTTACGCATTTAATTGAATATAACCTAAAATATTGAACATAAAATATTAGACCACATTGGCGTTCGAAAATAGTGTAAAATGGGGTAAAAAAGATTAAAAAAAAACGTATTTCTTAAAAATAGCAGAAATATTAACTAGTTATTGATAGTTTTGATAGAATATAACCTATAAAATGTGTCATGAATAACTTACTTTCATAGACGTTCGTAAATAGTGGAAAAGGGGTCAAAACATAAAAAATATATATTTCCTAAACTTATTCGAAATATGGAATAATTTTTCATAGTTGTGATACAATATAAGCTAAAAAATATTCCATAAAAGAATTGGTTCACAAAGGCGTTCGAAAATAGTTTAAAAAAAAGGGTCAAAAACGAAAAAAAAAACGTTTTCCAAATATACCAGAAAAATTGGCTAATTATATATAGCTTTGATATAAGATAACCTAGAAAATGCAGCATAAAATTTTTATTCACATAGGCGTTCGTAAATAGTAGAAAAAGGGGTAAAATAAAAAAAAAATTAAAATGTAAAAAATTTTATATTTAACTAGATGAATTGGTGTTAATAATACACGACAAAAATTAATGTACCATAGGCGTCCGTAAAAATTCTATAAAAGGGTCAGAAAAAATTTGTATCCGTGATAACTCAAAAACCACTTAACGGATTTTAACCACATTTGGTACGAAAATACTACAGGATAATTATAGGTGGTGATTAACATTGAGCGTAGGCAACGGGTTTAAAAGAGGTTTCAAAAATTTAAAAAATCATAGTTCTTAAACTTATCCGAAATATTGAATAATTTTTAGCTCTCCATATCATATATGTAATATATGTATATATGGAGACTATTAGTTTCATGAAAAAAAAATTTTTTTTAATTTCACCGGAAATACTTGTTTTTGGTCATTTTATACATAAATAAGTAGTTTTAAAAAAATGTCTGTCTGTCTGTCTGTCAGTCTGTCTGTCTGTCTGTCTGTCTGTCTGTCTGTCTGCCTGTCTGTCTGTCTGTCAGTCTGTCTGTCTGTCTGTCTGTCTGTCTGTCTGTCTGTCTGTCTGTCTGTCTGTCTGTCTGTCTGTCTGTCTGTCTGTCTGTCTGTCTGTCTGTCTGTCTGTCTGTCTGTCTGTCTGTCTGTCTGTCTGTCTGTCTGTCTGTCTGTCTGTCTGTCTGTCTGTCTGTCTGTCTGTCTGTCTGTCTGTCTGTCTGTCTGTCTGTATGCACGAAAACGCAAAAACCGCGTAACAGATTTTAACCAAATTTGGTACAAAAATACTATTGGACATGGCAAGGAGCTGAAAAGATTTTGGGAAACATTGAGCGTAGGCAAGGGGTTTAAAAGAGGGTTCAAAAATTAAAAAAAATCATTATTCTTAAACTTATCGGAAATACTGCATAATTTTTTACGCATTTAATTGAATATAACCTAAAATATTTAACATAAAATATTAGACGACATTGGCGTTCGAAAATAGTGTAAAAGGGGGTAAAAAATATTTTAAAAAAACGTACTTCTTAACCATAGCAGAAATATTAACTAATTATTTATAGCTTTAATAGAATATAACCTAGAAAATGTGTCATAAATAACTTACTTTCATAGGCGTTCGTAAATAGTGGAAAAGGGGTCAAAACATAAAAAATATATATTTCCTAAACTTATTCGAAATATGGAGAGATTTGGGGGTCCCTGTGGTGCTTACGTTTTTTTATCTGAACCACCATCAGGTTTTTAGTGTGGATCTTATTTATTTATTTTTTTAAATTAAACTTAAGCCAACTGAAAATCTTGTATTAGGTATAAGTAATATAAGCTAGGTATATATAGTCAAACTTCAATCTACACATGTTAAAGTGGGTAGGTATAATGCGGCTGAATCCTTTGCCGGAATTCCTGAGAATATTGCTCAGCACATAAACAACTAGGGTTGGTTGATCTTGGAAATGGTCGGAGTGACAATGTCGATTAACTTAGAGAAAAGTTGTACAATTTAAACACCTTTTAAATGGTGTTTTCAAAAGTAAAGTAAATTTAGCAGTTTTCGAGAATTTCTTAAAAATCAATTTTTTGCGATATTAGTTTTTATTGATTTCAGACATTATTTTTACTGATATATAAAAAAAATGAAAAGCACTTTCTCATTGTTGCTTTTTGAGGAGACTCGACGTTTCGTTTTCGAAAAACCATCAACTTCGATTTTTTAAATACGGCCGTTGATTTTCTATTGTTAAATTTAAAGCCATTTTCAATTCAAAAATAGGTGGTTTAAACAACTTTTCAGTATTTTTAGTTGTTATTTAAACTTATTCAAGAAAAATCGCCATAGTTTGGGACTTAACTGACTGAATGCAGAGTATATACCTAATTAGTAATTTTGGCAATAAAATTCTTTCGACGTTAATCAAAATTATTTATTATTATTTGCCAATTTATTTCTGTCAGCACATTTTATTCTCTACGCAGTTTTTTAAATTTAGTTAAAATTTTTGTGCTTTTTGAAATTATTAAAGAAACGCCTTTCTTTCAATTACGCAAAATAAGTGCCAAACTATGGCGGTTTTTCTTGACGTTTAAATAACAGCTAAAAATACTGAAAACTTGTTGAAACCATTCCATTACATCTATTTTTGTTTTGAAAATGGCTTTAAATTTAACAATAAAAAATCGAGGGCCGTATTTAAAAAATCGAAGTTGATGGTTTTTCAAAAACGAAACGTCGTAATGAAAATTTGTAAACGCTATATTATTTTCATAAAAAAGTAACAATGCGAGCTTTTAAGTTTTTTATATCAGTAAAAATAATGTCAGAAATCAATAAAAACTAAAATCGCAAAAAAATTGCATTTTCTTAAAAAAATACGGCCTTGTAAAATATAGTTTATACCTAATTCATTTTCTACTATAAATATTATACATTTCAAGATCTACTAACTAGGTACTAGGTAGTTATCTAAATTGGGGACAAATAAACCTAAAATGTAAGTATTGGCTATTTAAAAAAAAATCGAGTTTTTCCGAAAAACAATGACGCTGAAACAAAAAAAAATTATCAAAGAAACTTTAGATTCCTTATGAGGAAACTACTTAAGTAAAATAACAGATTCTACCGGTACGTACGAGGAATGATAAGACAATTCCAATCCACAACTCCTAATTCACAGACATTGGTAAAATGGTAAACAAATCAATACATACCTACCTTTACAAAAGAAAGAAAAAAGTCATACCTAGCTAAAATATTTATGTAACTTCTTTTGAAAAACTGCATTAATTTGCTAAAAATTAATCCGTCCCTGGCAAATTATATATATTATCGTGAACCCATCTAAACTATTGTTTACTTGCTGTAAATGGAGGAATACCATATTAAGATTGATTAAATTAGAAAAAGTATTTTAAATTAGAATTAAGTACCTACTAAATAATACGTATCTAGATAGGTATCTATTGCCAAAGATTATATCTGATATTGCAATGAAATAAGATTGTTTGCATTGGTCGTAAAATTATAAAAATAAATAATTAAATAATAATTATTATAATTTACTTACCGATAAAAGTATCAACGAGCTCCCCCAGATTCCAGCTAATTAATATTTCTTTTGTTTCCTCCATAG